>OY755239.1:50727330-51327330 GCA_963576725.1 Azorinus chamasolen | reverse complement strand
TAATATGCATGATTATGCAAATGAGGTAATTAACAAAAACATATTCTTAATTAAAGACCAATGTCTTACCTTTAGTTTGACACCAGTTTCAAACTCTTAGTGCCCCGAATAGCATAGATATACTACATTATAACCTTTACCCACCGTCGTTGTCCAGACCACTGGTTGCCATGGAAACGGTAGAAAACCCCATAGAAGGAATGAGTTTTTTCATGGGTACAATTTTGATTTCCATTCAGCAGACCCTACCAAACACCCTGGTACCCATGACAAAAAGTCAGACGGGGGGTGCACGGTAACCCTTTCTGGCCCCCGGGGTATTTGACAAAGGCCCTTAGTGGTCGAAATATTAGATCAGAGCAGTTTAAGTATTTATGTATTATATTAATTCCCTATTTTGGAATATTTACTTCATTGTGAAACTGTATAATCAGATCCATACTATTCCATAAGCTAAGAGCCGTATGGTATGGGTTTACTCTGTTTGTTAAGGCATCAACTTGCATCTCTATCTAGTCAGGTTTAACCCTTTCCTCCATAGGCTGTTTCTAGACCCAACCTCTTTGAATGAATCTATCCAAAAGGAGCATTTACTAGAGAAAATAGTTTCAAGAAGTGGTTATTACAGAGACGTAGAAAGGCGTATTTATGGAGGAAAGGGTTAACATTCAGAAAGGGTTTGTGGGATATTACAAAAATCGGCACATTTTGTTACATACAGGTCCTGAGAAGATGCGTAAATTAAAACATTTTCAAGAATAACTGCGGTATTTCTCCACCAAACCCTATGTTGTGACTACTCTTCAGAATCGTCTCGAAGAGTGGTCACAATATAGAATTTGATGGAGAAATGACGAATTTAGTATTTGAGTACGCATCTTTATCTTCCTTCTGTTCTGTGTTGCCTATCTGTTTCTGTGTACATGTATATAATTACAAAGTTTTGAAGTGTCTACAGATTTGACAGATATTTTCTTGAGCTAGATGACAGTAACGCTTATCTTCCTGTCACAAATATTGACTGCTCATATCGTCGCTGTGCTGACAAAACCTCGTAGAATGAAAATCACTACTTTTCAGGAGAATAAAAAAAACTGATTATTTTTATGAATTCGTCTTTAAATAAGGTCTATATTCTGGTACCATATTAAAACAAATTAATAGATAAAACTTTATTTATTCTAACATTAATAAAACGTGATTTTTTCTATCATTTGGTCTGACGATTTTTTTAAATGTACGATATTTTTGTACCAAGTTTTGTTCACCTTATGTATATACTACTTACACGATATTTCGTCGTTTATTTTTATCCGGCGATCATGATATACGACAATTTACTTTTCACTTGAGTTTAAGCTTTGTACCTTGACACACAAAGAAAAGGACAGACCTATTGCTCTATGTACCACAATACATGCACTGACCTAATCTGCATGTATTTTGATATGTTTAATGTCATTGCACCGCATGCTTCAAGAGTAAAATTTATACGAGGTTTTGATATTGAAAATTTCAGACCAATAAATATACGAGGTTTAGTCACGGGCGAGTTTTGACACTTTTCATTGGTCGATTGCGCTGAGATTTTGACAGGATGTGGGGATTGTACATTTAAATCAGAAATCGTGTAGAAACGATTTTCGGCCAAATGGATATACAGTAAAACCTCTCTATAACGACCACTAAATTACATAAAGTATTTTGTGTTAAAGGCAGGTGGCTGCTATAGGAGCGTTCTGTTTTACTTTCACCTTGCTTTAAGCAACCACCTGCCCTAAGAACCAAATAATTAACACAATTTAGTGGCCGTTATAGAGAGGTTTTACTGTACATGTACGAGGTTTTGTCAGCACAGCGACGATATATGAATCTCATGCAATTTGATTACGTCCGATTCAATCAAACTTTTGAGAACAGCTTGGATCCTGGTGAGATGCCGAGTCACTCGGCGTCTCATTTGGATGCATGCAAATGATGGTCCAAACCCTTATTAAACTAGACCTTTTTGTGCTGGCCGCTATAGACAGGTTGTAGTGTGTGGTAATGATAACCACACATATATTTCATTACCATGTAAATGCCGGACACGCATACACTGTCGGTAAACAATGTAGACCAATATCAAATGACTCATAGACGAGTCCTCTGGCCAGAGTCTGTCTCTTTGTCATTCAATGTCCTCTCGTAGGTTTACATACTGCATGAACTCTACTAATAAACAATGATGGACTATTTCACTCTGTAAAATCATCGTTGAAAGGGTTAGAATGAACGTGGTAAATATATGTATCGTTTTATGTCCTCGAACACTTCGGAAAGTGGACATTTAGATGTACTAACATTTTATGTCAGCCTCCAATATTTGCCTAAGTTGGTATTTCCGAATATATAGGGTAATGCCATAGTCAATAGCTGGTCAACTGTGTGCTATGGGTATATTTCAAGCTGCAATTAGGTCAGTGATCAGTAACAGGTTCTGTTTTAGTCGATGAACTATATCAAAAGCAGTCCTTCAAATAATACATATATACTCATCATGGATATTGACATATTTTATACGTCTATTTTATTACAAAACAATCCATACAATACCCTATGTATTTACATACTCGTTATTCCCTTCTCCGTGTGAATACAGTTAAACCCCTCTAAACCGGACGTTAAATTTAATAAGGATATCGGTCTTGGAGGCAGGTGGCAGCTTAATGCAGGGTGAAAGTAATGCAGAAAGGTCCTTTAGGAGCTATCTGCATGACTTCCACCCTGTATTAAGCAGTCACCTGCCTAGAATTATCTAAATTCTTCTCTACTAAAATTCCGGTTCAGGTTTTTTTTACTATATATAATTTGCGACAGAGTACTTAGGGTAATCAGAGGACCACTATTTCCTGTCATTACAAGGCAGGGAACGGAAAGTGCATTCTAACCATCTAACGCAATAAATATGGACATCCGAACGGTTTTAATTCGACCTTTTCACCAGACCTAAACGAAACTAAACCTTCTCAAGATAGATAGGTCAATATATTTTCTCTAATTTTATGTTTCAAGCCTTGAACATATGTTTGATGCATATACTATATAACAACACAGATCTTTACCCATCACACAATATTGACGCTTTTTGAAGCCTCTGTAAAAGTCACGTTTTGAAACCATGACTGTATAAAAAATAGAGATTTTCTCCATATGAGCAAAGTCTCTATTTATCGAAGTAGTTTCAAAACTGCACAAATCTAAACATTTCCTTTTCTGTAGTAAATGCTCCTTTTCAACAATGTTGGATCTAAAATAACCTATGAGGGAATGGATGAAGCTAGTCTTAAAGGCAGTTGGTACATGTAGCTGGAGAAATTAAAGCAGAAACATGCTTTCTGTAGTCTTGTTTACTTGCATTAACTCTTTACTTCCTGAATATTCATGTAGGAAATAATGACACAATGAATATCAATTTAATCCTTTTTATAATGGCAGTATATGAATACATTTTTGAGCATGACAGAAACTGTATACTTAATTATATATCATAAGTATAAAAACTTAAGCAAGTTGCCTCTATATAAAAATTTTGAGCAGTAATTACTCAGTTATATTTATATCATTTTATCAGCAAACGGAGCAGAACTGGGTCTACCTTGTTTTCAAAGGCATAGAAATACATATTTATGGTGTAAAGAGTTAAAGTCAGATGCTGTCTAAATGACACATGCAAATACTCAGTAAATGGTCCCTAGAAATGTGTTTTGCCATAATTATATGTTTATAATTGAGCAACGAGTCAAATGGGAATAGCAATAATAGTGCCTACAATACGTTCTAAGTGATTAGAAAAATATTGCAATTTATACACAGTATGTAAAACTTCCCTGTGTAATATGTATTACTAGTATACTTTACAAAGTACCGTTTATACTTGCTAGAATGTAATTTTGTAATAACATATAACTTAAAGGATACTGATATAAAACAAGCTTTCCCATAATATAGACTTAAATATCAAGGGATCGC
This sequence comes from Azorinus chamasolen, assembly GCA_963576725.1. Lineage (NCBI taxonomy): Eukaryota > Metazoa > Mollusca > Bivalvia > Cardiida > Solecurtidae > Azorinus > Azorinus chamasolen. The sequence goes on along the minus strand of OY755239.1, from coordinate 51,323,319 downwards.
AATATAATAATACAATATCTCAAAACCAATGACCCGATTGCGTTACTAAACCATGTTTTGTTAATTTAAAATAGGAACATTCTTCCATCAGTCATCCATATCGGTCTTCTAGCGTGATTTAGAACGGTTATTATTAGGATTATTTATGAGAAAATTATAAGCCATGCCAACAATGAGTAGATCAATGTCCATAAATACCGGCGACCATCAATTATTGATAATATTTGCATATTTACTATTTTCCTCCATACGAATGTAAGCCTGTGATTGTGTCTACGTCAATGGTTCATACAGACCACAACAACATTATACAGTAGAACCTGTCTTAAGCGGCCAGTCATTTATTGAACATAGTCTTAAAAGCAGGTACAGTGAAATCTCGATTATTCGATTTTTTGTATATTTTTTTTACCCTTTTATCCAAAACGCTTGTCCTGAATTAATCCACCGCCTGTTTATAAGACTAATATTTAGTGGTCCCTGCTGGGCAGTTCTTTAATACAGTATCAAAATTACTTTCCGAATACAGTAAAATCCCGATAGTTGGAACACTAAACAAGTATCGTTATTGGTATTTAAGACAGATGGCAGCTTGATGCGAGGTGAAATTCATGCAGAAAGTTTCTCAAGAAACATTCTGCATGACCTTAACCTAGCATTATCCCGTTTGTGCCTACGATCCCATACATGGGACATACGCAAACAGTGTAGACTCTGGTCAGACGCCGCATAATGCGGCCTCTGATCAGAGTATTCCCGGTTTGCTGATAGGAATTTCAATTTAAAACAAAACAAAACTGAACATTTAGGCCAGGCATCCCTTAGATCAAACATGAACTAATCCAATAAATAAATATGGAAGAATCCGATGCGCACAAATGGATTAAGCTTCCACCTGTCCAAAATGCATCATTTCTTCATTAAAAATTTACAAGTATCGAGCTATTACTGTATTTTTGTTCACTTTTAACCTTTTATATGCGGTAAGAGGACATATTTGCCATTTGCAAACAGTGTAGACCCAGGTCAGAGAACTTCCAGTGGAAGTCTCTGAACAGTGCTTGTAGTTCGTCAGTCACAATCCTCTCGCAAATCTTTAGCATTTTATACTGAATACTCTCTATTGTTAAACATTGACGCATGTTCTGGCAAAAAAGGAAAACAATAAAGGCGTATATTTGAAAATATCCCACCTCCAGACACCTAGTATGGTGTTTTGTACAGAGACAACTTCCTTTGCAAAGATTTGTTATATTCAGGACAATTAGGACATCAGAACAACAGGTAACTGTGCATATTCTAATACTAAAATCGTAATTTCTCCACCAAGCCCTATGTTGTGACCACCCTTTAGAATCGTCTCGAAGAGACGAGTCTAAAGGGTGGTCACATCATAGGGTTTGGGGGAGAAATAAAGGAGTGATTCTTGAAAACATGCGTCAATCTACGCATCTTATCTGGTCCTCTGTAGATGAATTAAAGTTTTTCCCCATCGATTGTCGAATACTAGTTTAAAGCAAGTGACTAAAGTAATCCTCTACTCAATGCATGCTAGCTTAATGCCGGACAAAAGAAATGCAGAAAGCTCCAAGAGGAGCTTTCTGTATTACTTTTTTCCGGCATTAAGCAACTTCGCCCTTTGGCACATTTGCAAGCGTATTAGACCCAGATAAGACAGCTTCTGTAAGAATTGTCTGATCAGTGTCTGCTCTGCATGTTTGTGACGTAACATCGATCTATTTCTACATTTCCTGTCATGATAAAATGCCCTGGTTCATGTTAAAGATTTACATGAAGTTATTCAAAATGCATACCGTGATCATTTCTGAATTCAATATTAATGGATAAAGGGTTTCTTAAAACAGTGCATGGCATGTTGGTTCATTATGTGAAAGGTCTAGTAGAGATACTGACAGATACCGGTGGCATGGCTCAATTAGAATCGAGTTTCCCAGTTCTACTCGCGTCTCAAAATAGTCCATGGTATTACAAGAGTACCGCATACGGTACATAATACGCCCACTTGCAAACTTTCTCTGCTTCAACATGCCTTTTAAGTGTTGACATTTTCTAATCTGTGCTTCAGATCTTGATTTCCATATTAAGGTGATACTATTTTTAAAAAAAATGAAGTGAATATCTTATTAAATAAAAAAGTTACAGCTAATCCTCATTTTTGCAGATTTTTGTAAAGTGCAATGGCCATAACTCTGTAAAGACAAACTGAATGAACCTCAAAATAAACTCAGCTTCAAATTTTGTTGCTTAAAACATTTGTGTTAAGGTTCATTTATATCATTTTAATAGTTTTCCCAGAAAACAATAGACAAACTAAAAGTTGACCGACTAACAAAGCAACGAACACACAAAGTTCAAGGACCATAACTTTAGAATAAAATGACATATCAAACCCCCCGCAATATATGTGAAAATTCACATTAAGGTTTAACCATATAAAAAATTTGAAGAAAATATAATTTCAAATGAAAAAGTTATGGCCATCCTCATATTTGCATAGATTTGCATGATTTTTTTTAGGTGCAAGGGCCATAACTCCGAAACAACAAATCAAATGATCCTCAGAATCTTCTTAGCTTCAGGTCTTGATGCATTAAACGATTGTATGAAGTTTCATTAATATCTGTCAAACAGTTTTGCCAGAAAACAGCGGACAAACTATATGCATATATTTGCATTATTTTTTAAGTAAAAGGGCCATAACTCCGAAACGAAAAATCAAATAAACCTCAAAACTGACTCAGTATCAGATCTTGATGCATTAAACATTTTTGTGAAGTTTCATTAATATCTCTCAAATAGTTTTCCCAGAAAACAGCGTACAAACTATTTGCATTATTTTTTAAGGACAAGGGCCATAACTCTGAAACGAAAAATCAAATGATCCTCAGAATCAATTCAGTTTCAGATCTTGATGCATTAAACATTTGTGTCAAGTTTCATTAATATCTCTCAAATAGTTTTCCCAGAAAACAGCAGACAAACTATTTGCATATTTTTAAGGACAAGGGCCATAACTCTGAAATGAAAAATCAAATGAACCACAGAATCAACTCAGCTTCAGATCTTGATGCATTAAACATTTGTTTGAAGTTTCATTAATATCTGTCAAATAGTTTTCCCAGAAAACAGCGGACAAACTATTTGCATGTATTTGCATTATTTTTTAAGTAAAAGGGCAATAACTCCTAAAGGACAAATCAAATGAACCTCAGAATCGACTCAGCTTCAGATCTTGATGTATTAAACATTTGTGTGAAGTTTCATAAATATCTCTCAAATAGTTTTCCCAGGAAACAGCGGACAAACTATTTGCATATTTTTTAAGGACAAGGGCCATAACTCTGAAATGAAAAATCAAATGAACCTCAGGATCAACTCAGCTTCAGATCTTGATGCATTAAACATTTGTGTGAAGTTTCATTAATATCTCTTAAACAGTTTTCCCAGAAAACAGCGGACAAACTATTTGCATGTATTTGCATTATTTTTTAAGTAAAAGGGCCATAACTCCGAAACGACAAATCAAATGAACCTCAGAATCGACTCAGCTTCAGATCTTGATGCATTAAACATTTGTGTGAAGTTTCATTAATATCTCTCAAATAGTTTTCCCAGAAAACAGCGGACAAACTATTTGCATATTTTTAAGGACAAGGGCCATAACTCTGAAATGAAAAATCAAATGAACCTCAGAATCAACTCAGCTTCAGATCTTGATGCATTAAACATTTGTTTGAAGTTTCATTAATATCTGTCAAATAGTTTTCCCAGAAAACAGTGGACAAACAAAATGTTGACGGACGAACGAACGAACGAACGAACGAACGAACGAACGAACGAACGGACGGACGGACGGGGCCACGACAATATACGACCACCTTTATTAGGTGGGCGTATAAAAAACAAAATGTATAAGGATGAAATTAATTCATCAATTTGAAATATACTTCCTATAAATTTCAAATACTGTGAAAAGTTAGCCATTCTGTCTATTTTGGTTATGGAAAGTTGTTCAGGACTTTTAACTCTTCCAACGCTGATATTTAAAATAAATTGTTCTAAAATTCACACTGGTAAAATTTACCGTTAATATTCGGCGATATTTTTTAAAGAAAATTGTAATAAGACAAACAGTGTAGACCCTGATGAGAGGGCTCCTCTATGAACCTTCTAATGTGAGTCTAAACTGTTTGCAAACAATGCTAATGGCTCGTTTCCCGCAGGGTTTAGATGGTTTGTTCGACTGAACTAGAATTTTGAAAGACTCCTGTAACTAAAAGAAAATTGACTGAGATACCCTTAGGACAATGCTAAGTCAGATACGTATTAACTATATTGACGACAAATTAATGTCATCTGTTAAAATTGTAGTATGCTTCAGGTTTCAAAGACGAACATTCTTTAGTTCTTTCAAGTCTGTAAAACAGCCTGGACCGAAACAATCAAGTCAGATTATTCATAGAATCGTCTATGGTGGCATTTTACCCTTTACCTCGTGAATATTCATGGAAGAAATAATTACACCGTGAACATGCTTTATCTGAATGTTTGTATTGATACAAGGGCACAGTGTGCACACGGAGCCGGTTCTGATCTGATTCTACTATGTTTGCAAACATATAGCCACCTGATGCTCACCTATTTAAAAGTTAAGTCTAAAACGTGTCATATTAAACACAAAAGAATTCAAACTTAACTGCATCAATATGAAAACCAAAATGCGACCAAAAACCAATTTTCAACAACTTAAAAAGACAATTAAACAAGAAAACACATACCAAATATGTAAGCCTCTATGCCTATAGGTTCGAATATAATTGGCAGTTAAAGATTTTCGCAAAATAGATCAAAGGTGAAGATCAGAAGGGCAAAATGTTGGCATGGTCATACCAAGTACAGATGTCCTATGCCCATCGCGTCCAATATTAAAGGCATTTAAAGATTTTGCAAAAGTAGGTCAAAGGTCAAAGTCAAGGTCACACGGTAAAAATAATTGGTAGGGTTGGAAAGTCTTAAGACGGAAAGATATATACCAAGTATGGAAGCCCTAGGCCTATTGGTTCCAATGCTTAATGCATTTAAAGACTTTTGCAAACGTAGGTCAAAGGTCATGGTCACATGGTAAAAACATTGGCATGCTTGAAAGTATTCAGACAGAAAAGATACATACCAAGTATGGAAGTATATGCATTTTAAGACTTTTGCAAAAATAGGTCAAAGGTCAGAAAGGCAAACATGTTAGCATGGTCATACCAAGTATGGAAGCCCTGGGCCTATTGTTTGCAATACTATATGCATGTAAGGAATTTTGCAAAAGTAGGTCAAAGGTCAATGTCACATGGTTAAAACTATGGTATGGTTGGAAAAGTCTTAAGACAAGAAAGTTGCATACCAAGTATGGAAGTCCTTGGCCTACTGGTTCAAATTTTATAGGAACCAATAATGCAAAAGTAGGTCAAGGTCAAAGTAACATGGCAAATGGCAAAAAATAATGATATTGTTGGAAAGGTCGTAACACAAGAAAATTGCATACCAAGTATGGAAGCATTTGGCCCATTGATTCAAATGTCACAGGCATTAAAAGATTTTTCCAAAGTAGGTCAAAGGTCAAGGTCAGGAGGGCAAACATGTTGGTGTGTTCATACCAAGTATGGAAGCCCTAGGCATATTGGTTCCAATAACATAGGCATTTAAAGATTTTTGCAAAAGAAGGTCAAAGGTCAAGGTCAAGGTCATATGGGCAAACAATGATATTGTCGGAAATGTTTTAACACAAGAAAATTGCATACCAATTATGGAAGCCCTAGGTCCATTGGTTCAAATGTTATAGGCATTATAAAGATTTTTGTAAAAGTAGGTCAAAAGTCAGGTCCGAAGGGCAAGAATGTTGGCATGGTCATACCAAGTATGGAAGCCCTAGGCCTATTGATTCCAATAATACAGGCATTAAAAAAATTCAAGAGTAGGTCAAAGGTCTAGGTCATAAGGGCAAACAATGATTTTGTCGAAAAAGTCTTAACACAAGAAAGTTGCATACCAAGTATGGAAGCGCTAGGTCCATTGGTTCAATGCTATAGGCATTTAAAGATATTTGTAAAAGTAGGTGAAAGGTCAAGGTCAATGTCAAAAGGACAAGAATGTTGGCATGGTCATACAAAGTATGGAAGCCCTCGGTATATTGGTTCCAATAATATAGGCATTTAAATAGTTTTGCAAAAATAGGTCTAATATCAAGGTCAAGGTAAGACGGGAAAAAATGTTGGCATGGTCGGAAAGGTCTTGACAATATGAACCTTCTCACCGAATTTCAGGATCATAGCACAAATATTAAGCTTTATACCAACCCGTCCCCAAATGTTTTTAAAACAACCCATCTAAAAACTTTAACCTGGTGATTTGTGACCCTAAAAAGGACTAAGTCCAAAACATGTCAAAACTTGATAAAACTAAAAAACAATTTTTAATGTTTAACTTTATAACAATCAATATTTGACCCCAAATGAACTTCCATACAAAATTTCAGCATCCTAGTACAAATATTAAGCTTTAAAAACAACCTGTCCAAAAAACTTTAACCTTGGCCACGCTCACGCGCAAGCTCACGCCGGTGGTGTACAATAAGAACTGCTGTTCTACGAACAGGCGAGCTAAAAAGGAATGTCTATGTATATATCAGGTAAATATGATCATTTGATATAATCATATTTTAAGTCATGGTTCCACGCGAATTTTGATATAGCCCCAGTATATGAATGTTAGATCAATCTATTATAATTGATATAAAATACAAAAGGTTATCGTTATGATTTGTTGTAGCACATTAGTTTCGTCTTTAGAATTAAAGGTCTGCCTGCATGCCTTGATAAACAAATCATTCCGTTATCTTTAAATTGCACTTGGTAGCCATATTAAACAGATTTAGCTTTTAGATTAAAACAAAAACAACACAATCGCTCTGAACTTTTTCGCTACCAAAGCGAATGTGTAATAACTTTTGCAAACAGTTTGGATCAAGATGAGACGCCGGATCTCACAAGTAAAATAAACATTTGTTACTTTGCTTACTTTTATAAATTGGAGAATATGGTTATGCTGCAGACGGCAGTGCGTGACAGTAAAAGAGTTACATGTTGTGTTCTGTAGGAAAGATATTGGTGCATAAATCCAGGTCCCGTGGTTACAAAACGTTTCAGTCTGAGTTCATTCTCAAGCATCTGATCGGCAAGCTCAAAATACAGTAAAACCCCACTAATGCGACCACCTAAAAAGATATAATTCTGGGTGCTAGATGCAGGTGGTAGCTTAACCCTTTACCTGATAGGCTATTTTTAAATACAACCTCGTTGAAAACGTCTACCGAAAAGGAGCATTAACTAGAGAAAAGGAACATTTTATAATGTTGTAGTTTGTAGTTTTACAAAGTGACTTTTACAGACTCGTCAAAAGTCGTCAATATGAGGGAATGGGTTAATGCAGTACAAAAGTAAATCAAAACGCTCCTAGAGGAGCTTTCTGCATTACTTTTGTCCTGCATTAAGCAACAACCTGCTTATAAAGACACCAATGCTTATCCATTAAGTGGTCGCATTAGAGGGGTTCTACTGTATGACCAATCAGATACTTGAGAATGAACCCAAACACAGCTAAGACAGTTTGTAACCCTGTGGCCTTGGCCCACCGGCAAACACTGCTCCAGATACAGATTGTCCTCATTGTCCCACCAAACTTATAGTTTTGAACATATATTTGAAACAGATTCATATTCAGGGTATCATGTAATGTTCATAAAGAGCTCTCTTCATCTCTCAGAGACCAACTTTACGTAACAACTTTACGATGTTATGAATGAGCCAACAGTTTGAGTTAATTTTATTTTCTGGATTTGTGTTCAACTGTCTCTGTAAACAGCGAAAAAAATAACATAGATACAGCTTGATCTAGAGATCATTTGAAAAATGCGTCTCTTCTTTATTGTTAAACATTCTGCCCTATATATATGGTCTACTAGGATTATTATATATTTCAGATATCAAAGTCATATTTTCTTCCATGATTTATATTCAGGTTCATAGTTAAGTTCGCATCCGTCTTACCTAGCCCCTCTATGCAAAACTTATAATGGATTCATCCAATAAGGCCAATTTTCAATTTAATACAGTAAGCCCCATGTACGTTCAAATTAGCATCAATAAAGGTCTCTAAAACAAGTGACAGCTTAATGCAGGGTAAAAGTCATACAGAAAGCCCCAAAGGATCTTTCAGCGTGAGTTTCATGCTGCATTAATCAGTCACCTGCTTAAAAAGAAGATCTACCTGTTTCTTTGTCAAAATTCCGGTTCAGAGGGGGTTATACGGTATTCAGCAATAATGGATATTTGACTTCAATTCATTACCGCATTGAATTAGTATTAAAATGTAATATTAGCACACACCTGACACTGAAACCTAAAGAAGTGTCCAAATTTAATATAACAGAACATCACATTCTTGGTATTTTCTTCCTAACATTTGTATCCATGCAAGCCTTTATCTCGTTTTATAAATATACACACAACAACGTCTGCTTGCATTTAGATCTGGAGCAATTTTGACTACTCAGTCCGATTCGATCAAACGTTTGAGAAACTATTGGCAAAGCGTCAAAAAGCTCGGAACGTATCTGGATCCTATCTGTTTGCAAATGCGACCTGAGGTGACAAAGCGTCAAACAGCTGGGAACATATCTGGATCCTAAATATTTGCAAATTCGACCCGATAAGGGTTACACTGATACATGTACTGATTGATTAAGTGTTACTGAGGTCATTATTATATGTTTATTTATACCGTATTTCTACATCCTTAGAAATACAGTAGACCCAGATAGGACAGCTCCCTCTGGAGCTATCTGTCCAGGGTTTGTTTTGTTTGTTCACAACCTATCTTTGATTTGACTCTTTACTGTATATTATACATTAAGCAGCACATACATTTGTTTTATAAAACTTTGCAACACAATTGATTACATGTATTTGATATTCACAATGGACAGATCATGTCATGAACAGAGTTAAACTATTTATTTGTTCCATTTCAAATGTTTTTCTTGAAGTATTATACTTCAGATTGTGTCACCTAGTCTGTTTCCGATTATGCACAACGATAATTTTGTCGCCACCATATTGAAACTGAAAGCATAATTGAAGTAATTAACTATTTACGTTCCAAATAGTAGTCCTTTGCAGTTCTGAATGGTATTTTGTCTCCTATGGTTTTTGAATCTGATGAAAGACCGTGCTTCTCGGTATCTCATCCGGATCCAAGCTTGTACAGATAATCATACATGCACCATTAGCATGCAATGTGTCACGATGCACATCTGAGAAGTAATGGATTTCTAATTAAATCATTTCTTCAAAATACCATTTAGAGTTCAGAATTTAAACAAACATATTATTTTCCAGCAGGCTATGGGTTAATGCACAGTTCTGAAACAGATTCATTCCTAAATTAATTTTGTACGCAAGAAATATAATAAGTAGTAATTAAAAGAAGATGAAGACGCATGTACCAAAAACATATACTCCAAGATGCTATATCTTGTAACCAACACCGTACGCTGTAACAAAACGATCATAAATCTGGAACCTTTTAAAAGTTGACATTGCTCGAAATCCTTGTACATATTTTGTACGATTGGCAAAAGTTACAAAAGTTACAAATACACCTGAAATGGCAGGAAAGGAAACATTACTTTTAACAGCCTTTATTCACAGTGTATGACTGTATCATTCTTTAAAAATAATATAGCAATATTGTGACAGATGACATTTCGTAAATTAATACAGAAAGAACATCTTCTCTGAAGTCGCCTCTTGGGACCTCAGTCGTCGCGTCACGTCCTTCATCTGTCACTGCTTGCGAAATTGTCAAATACACCAAGTTCATACATTATTTAAGAAGAAATTCACATTGCCATTTATAATTACTTCATTTCTTTCCGTAAAACCACTTGTGTCTCGTCAATATAATCTACCCTCAGTGCATCGTCGGAGTCGAAAAGGTATGCTATCATAAAAAAGCCATATATTCGTATTAGTCAATAGATTCTTTGTATATTCATTTTGATGCATACTAGTACAATAAAACATTCACAAAAACGTAAGAAAAACCGACACATACTCCAAATAATAAATGATTTCCATTTCATTCCAAGATCTGTAAGAGGAAATATGACATAAACTACAAATGAACGATCGATATACTTCAGTCCACTTTGAAATACAGACACCGTACTGACATTAGCTATCATACTGTTGTAAAATAAATGATGTCTGTTAAACTTTGGTCATGAACAGTCATTTCTTAACGGTTTCTCTGATTCTCAATAGTTCTGAAAGTGTTTAACCCTTTCGGCGCCAAATTTCTAAGTGTCGTTTGCAGTCCAAGTTTGTTAAATCATTCAGCAAAATAAGGAAATGAGATCAATAAATGTAAAATTCAAAGGAATAAAGCACATATATAGAAATATAGGTTGAGACAAAAAGTGAAGTCCCTGATCAGACGCCGCATTGAAAATGCGGCGTCTGATCTGGGACTGCACTATTTGTCGTGGTGCATTTATGCGACATCGGCGGTGAAAGGGTTAAGAATATACAGACAAAGAGTCACACCGATTTGAGCCTAAGTGACGCCGAATTACTCGGTGTCTCTGTTGGATCCAGAATGACTGCAAATGCCAGCCATGTCACGTTTAGCGCGATATATGTAAGACTTCTGGGTATACAACAGTATAACCATTTTCTTCATATTTATAAACGTGTGTTCATGCATTTGCAAACAGAGTAGACAAGATCAGTCGGCTCCTATAGGAGCCGTCTGATCAGGGTCTGCTCTGTTTGCTAATGAAATTTGATAGATATGTTTCTTTAGTTTCTAAAATGGCTACAGTATTCCAATTTCCGTATTTCATTATAACTTTTTGCCCATGCATATTTAGAAGATATTGAAATTTGGAATAGATATAGAAGAGGGAAAGGGTTAAACAGTGTAAAATAATTGCATTGCTTAACCCTTTCAACGCTGAATTATCAAATGGACTATACCCACCTTTAAACGGGTCAAATGTACCGTAAATATTTACCGTTTCCTATGTTGTGGGGAAGTCAGGCGGGGATACCTTTATTTACAATATTTGTTAAGCTAGTTTGACATTGAGATAAGTGTGAGGTTAAGAGATCCGTGAACCGGTTTAAACCCCCCACTGGTGGTTTTGCCACTGACCGTTCCAAGGCGGTACTCTCTTTGTCACCCTTGCTTTTGTTTGTTTTGTGTCTTTGTGCTTTTGCTCGTTTGTGATGTTTTTGTTTCGTGTGTTTGTGCGTGTGTGTTTGGTTGTGTGGATGTGTTGCTTTTTTATGTTGGTGTTTAAGTGTTGGTTGCATTTTGTATGTGTCTTTTCCTGCTTGACTTAACTACTGTTTCATTTAAGAAAAATACAACTTGACAAACACAGAACCTGGTGAGAGGGCTCCTCCAAACTGTTTTGAGACTGTTGGCCTTAATGGCCTAACCTTTTGAAAAGAAATTAAGAAAATGCCACTTTGAAAATGTGAAGGAGACGACATTCCTAGTTGATGACATTTAGTTGGCACCGAAGGGTTTAAGATATTATCGTTTATTTTCATGGTTTTAGCAGCCATTGTTTATTTTACATTATAATGGTTAACAATTTACTTGTTCAATATTCATGTGAGAAATCATGACAAGATTGGCAGACACTGTAAACTTATGTTTATGTAATTCCATAAGCAAACAGAACATACCCCGACTAGACGGCTTCTACAGGAGCCGTCTGATCTGGGTCTACACTCTGTTTGCAAGAGCGTGAAAGGAAAGGGTTATAAAAGGAAAGGGTTAATGTCTGTGTGGTGTCAGTATTTCAAAGCGGTTTTCAGTATACTGATCATTCATTTATAGTTTACGTCGTACTCCGTCTAACAAAACCTGGAATTAACTGGAAATCATTTACACTTTAGGTATGTGTCAATTGTATTTGCAAGCTTTTTTTTGTCCGAAAATATGTATCAGAATGAAATTGCCACAAAACGCTACACAAGGAGAATATAAACTAATGTAAATGCATGCCTTGTTATGATAACACATCTTTTTGACCTTGATAAAAGTAGATTATACTGACCAGGCTCAAAGGATATTTCGGAAAGAAGTAAGGCAATTATGAAGGGCGAAGTGAATTGCTTCTTAAATAATATATGAACTTAGTAAACTAGACATTCTCGCTGGCAGTGACAGAAAACGCACGTGACGCGGCGGATGAGAGCTTAAAAGAGCTCTCAAGAGGCGGTTTCTCCAAGAAGATGACGTCCTGTCTTTATTCATTTACGAAATACTCAATGTTATAATATTGCTACACGTATTTACTTTTAAGGAATGCTACAGTCATATACTCACATACCGTTCAAAGCAAAATCTCTTTTCAAATAATGTTTTATTGCACTCCCATCGTTTGTTTCCATTTAGGAATTCATGATTCTGACTTGTATACCATTTCATATGCATTTGTAACGTTTGCCTATGGCATAAAATATTCAAAAGGATTTCTAGCAAAGCTGTATTTTTAATGTTTCCTGGCATATGAGATGAACACTTCTTTTGTAAGGTTGTGTTTTTTAGGGTCGAGCTTTATTATATGTTGAATTAAGAAATAATAAATTCATACCAGTGTTCTATCGTGCAATCGAACACTGGTAGGAGTTGAGATGTATCGGCCTCGTGATTTAATTATAGCATCTCAACGACTACCCGTGTTCAATTGCACGATAAAACACTGGTATAAATTTATTATTTCGATTCTAACACTTCAATTTAACTATAATTTGCACCCCCACAACGGCACTAGGTTTCTTGTCGTACGAATTGTCGAAGCCATATTACGTCACGTTAAGCCGTTACAGCGCGTGCGGTGTTTTATGGAGAATTTAAACATAGATACGTCCCTTCTTTGTTTATGTAGATGTGCGCGCGAGGTGTGTTAGAATACAAGATATAATATCGGACAAACGACTAAACAAACCTCAGTGCTAACATACGACAATCCGAACTGAAAGTTGTGATCCAAGCAGTATAGCTGGTATCGTAAATTACGAATAACGATAACTTAAGTCGTACGATCTTTAATAAGACAGACCCGGGGCTTATTATATGATTCGGTACCTGTCTTGGCATCTGCTGTACAAACTATTGTATTTCTTGCGTACCAATTCAGGTTGGGAAATAATTGGTTTCAGAACGTTTCCTCTTTGTACTTTGTCTTGAATGGCATTTTTGCAGATATAATGCCATTAGAAATCCATTACTTCTCAGCTGTGCATCATACCTCTTTGCATGCTGGCAGCGAATTTGTGATTTTATATGTAAACTGTCTGGATCCATATTAGACGCGAGTAACACAGTGTTACGCCATCATCAAAGCCAATTTGACAACTTGATTGCATGTTTTGTAAATGGCGATTAACGAAAACACAACTTTCAGAATTGCGACAGATGACGCTGCTTTGCAGTCGACAATTATTCAGCGTGCAACGAGTTAATTCAATTCTGCTTTCAACTTCAATAGGATTTCGATTAAATCAGGTTTATTGATACACTGCATCAGTAAAGATGACACATTCTGAATTATAATAATTGAAATCCTATCAACAAAGCATTGCATTTCATAATCAAATTTCTTGTGTTATCAGTAATGTTTAACATGATTCGGTAGTTCATGAATATAACTGCAGAGGTCCAGATAAGATACGTAAATTAAAACAAAGGCTCCTTTATTTCTCAACCAATCCCCATGGTGTGCCCAATCTTCAGAATCGTCTCGAAGAGACGATTCTAAAGAGTTGTCACAAGATAGTGTTCGGTGGAGAAATGACGAGTTGAGTATTTGAGTACGCACGTTTATCTGTTGCACTGTACTTTCGATACCGCTACCTGTCTGACAATGTAGTAGAACACCAACTAGCTCCTCTGTGACCCCAATAAAAGATAAAAATGACGTTAAATAGTTTCTCAACGGTTTGATAGGATGGGAAGTGGTCCATATTGCATCAGATCCAACTTTGAGCAGACCTTATTTTTTCACAACGTAGTTAGTGTTCATGTACATTGTATAGAATATAAAGTTAAAAGAGAACGAGTATTGTATACATGTATGCTTCATACATGTATTTTCTGAACTAACACAGAACAGAATAGAACAGCATATCCGAATAGGCCTATCCGAACTAACATATATGAGTGGACATCGTTACAGGACTTAAATACTGTTAAAGCGGCATAAAACCAGGATATAAATAACGTTTAGCAAACAAACGAGCCAAACCAAATACGTGCAACCATCCTGTGAACGCTTCTTTTGTATCTTTGGATAAATTCCTATTAAATTTTCTAATGTATGGTGGCATTTGCTCAGTACTACGAGGGTTGTTCGAAAAGTTTCGGGACAAGTGCTGTAAATTTTTAATTTGTTAATATTTTTCTATGAAAGTTTCATAAATGATAGCTGCGACTGTATCCTAATGATTTATTGTCATATTTAATTATTTGCACAAGCAACTCGCGATATATTGTCACCATAGAAACGTCACGTCGAACTGAGCGGGGCAGTTTGACGTCACAATGCAAAGACAGTATTAATCAAAGGTAGGGTGTTAAGTCTTTTTAATAATTTGAATTTAAAATATGTCTTACTGTACATGGAATAGAAATACTGTTTGATAAATATAATGAAAATATTTCATTGTTGCATAGATATTGATGCATATATGCACTCATTATCACGTTACGGGTGCTGTGATGCGATTTGACCAGGGCTGTGAGGAAGAAGCGACCAGAAAATGACGGCAAATTGTACCTGCATCATGACGATGCAACGCCCCATATCGCATCTGCAACAAAGGAAGTACTTGCTGAGAGAGGAATTGACATAATTGCGCATATACCATACTCCCCTGACCTTACACCGTGCGATTTTTGGTTATTCCCGACAATCAAGTGTGACTTGCGAGGCTGACGTTTCGACGATGCAATGACCTGCCAACTGTTGTCAGAGAGTGCATTCGAAACATTTCATCAGAAAAAACAAATTGTTTCTCTTCTTGGTTAAATAGGCATCAGAAAATTATAGGCCTAAAGTATGCTGGGGAATATTTCGAGAAAAAACATTATTGAGTATACCAAGGTGCCCCGCTCACGTCGATGTGACGTTGCTATGGTGACAATATATTGCGTCTTGCATGCACCTAAGTTTATTTCTGGCAATAAATCAATAGGATACAGTCATAGCTATCATTTATGAAAATTTTATAGAAAAATATTAACAAATAAAAAAATTACAGCACTTGTCCCGAAGGTTTTCGAACAACCCTGGTAGAACGAAATACAGATGTTCAACTTCGTATAGTTTGTTGCCAAACCAAAACCGCATGTTATGTTATTGATGCAATTGATGTGTATACGAAAATACTATACAGTAAATCCCTTTTAATGCGACGATTTTACGAATAAACATAAATGTATCGAAAAGCAGGTGGTGGCTTAATGCAGGAAAAAAGTAATGCAGAAAGCTCCTCTGTATAATTTTCGTCCTATTTTAAGCTAACACCTGTCTTTAATACTCAACTTTGGTGGTCGTTTTGGAGGAGTTTTACTGCATGTGAGGACACGAGTAAATTGTATTTGCTAGACAGCAGTCCAGATAAGATGCGTAAATTTAAACATTTTCAAGAATAGCTCCTTTTTATTCCACTAAACCTATACTGTTACAAGTCCGAGAGGATTCTAAAGAGTGGTCTCACAGTAAATGGTTTGGTGGAGAAATGACGATTTTAGTATTTGGGTACGCACATTTATCATTAGCTCTGGTTAGAATAATAGAATATCGCGCGCGTCGTGTTTCACTTCTTTCATTTGTTTAACTAAACACATACATGTGTTCAGAATGGCAAAATATTGGATCTTAACCCATATGCTACCAGTGGATTCTTCCATTTTTATATATTGGATTAGTCCATTTTTATCTAAGGGGTGCCTGGCCTAAATTTTCAATTTCGATTTGTTTTGTATTGAAATTCCTATCAGCAAACATTGTATACTCTGATCAGAGTCTACACTGTTTGCCTATGTCCCATATATGGGATCGTGGGAGCAAATGGGTTAACCCATTCCCTCATATTGACGGCTTTTGACGACTCTGTAAAACCATTGTGATAAACCATTTGTCACAATGGTTTAGAACTACAAAATTCTAAACTTTTCCTTTTCTCTAGTTAATTCTCCTTTTCGGTAGATTTATTCAAAGAGGTTGTATCTAAAAATAGCCTACGAGGTAATGGGTTAATGAGGCATCAAATACTCGGCGTCTCATCCAAAATATTTGCAAAGGTTAGCATTGATTAAGGTGACATTTTCAAATGTTTAAGTCTGGGTTATGTTATTTATGAGGAGTTTCAGTTTCTCAAGGGATACAGACAATTTGCAAACACTAATAACACTGTGCATGCATGCATTAGAGTAATGGAAAGCACGTCTAGGAACCCGACATTGAATACAAAATGCTTATTGGCTCAAAACGTTATGCAACACAAATGTCAGTCTCAATGGGGTCTTATATAACAAAATCGCTCCAATATAAACTGTGCGACATGTGTGTTGTAATTAAGGTTTATAACATGTTAACCCCCCCCCCCCATAAATATTAACTGAATAATTTATTACTACATGTACAGTAAAACCTCTCTATAACGGCCACTAAAATACACCCAGTATTTTGTGTTTAAGACAGGTGGCTGCTTAAAGCAAGGTGAAAGTAAAAAAGAACGCTCCTATAGGAGCGTTCTGTTTTACTTTCATCTTGCTTTAAGCAGCCACCTGTCTTAAACACCGACTAATTAACACAGTTTAGTGGTCGTTCTAGAGAGGTTTTACTGTACATAAAATATTCGTGGAATGAATGTTCAAAATTACACAATGGTAGTTTTCGCTGTCACAGGAGCTTCAGAATCAGATCTATAGTAAGCCTTTCACTCATATGCATTTTCAAACAGAGTAGACCCAGATCAGGGTCAGCTCCGTTTGATTTTGACATGATATAGGTCTGATTCTACAGTTTTTGTGAAAGATTGATGTTATAAAAAGTCAGCGATTAACTACTCATTGGTGTCATTATTCCTCATATGAATATTGAACAGGGTAACGGTTAAGCCATAAGCAAAAAGAGCCTATTGACCTGACAGCTCCCATATGAACATTCTAATCTGGGTCTACTCCATTTGCAAGTCGCCAAAAGTCGTTCGTTTGAGGGAAAGGCTTAAATACGAGTTACTACTTATACTATCAACGTCATAATGGAATCGCATTGTACATAATAGCCCGTTCCCTTTGATAACCCTTTACTCCATGAATTTTCAAAAATGAAATGATGATATCATGAATATCATTTAGACTAAATCGTTTTGTAACGGTAAATCATCTCAAGAAATATTAGTCAAGCAGAACCTGTAGAATCATATTTATATTATACTACAATTGAACTTCGATATCTCGACCATACAAATTAGTTCGAGATAACAGAAGTTCGAGCTATCCGATTTCTGATCTGGACAATTCATTAAGTTCACAGCTTAATGCATGTCTAAAGTAATGCTGAAAGCTCCTGTAGACCTGCATTAAGTTGTCATATGTATTTCTAGATATGCGTAGTGATATGATACAGTTTAGTGCAATTCTGTATTGTAAACTTTTGGAAGGACCGAACTTTTAGGTCGAGTTATCCCGAAGTTCGTGTTATCCGAGTTCAAGGAAATAGGAGATGTCTGATATGGTTCCACGATGTTTGCAATGGTGTAAAAAGGGGCATCTATGTAGTAAAGGGTTAAAACAGAATGGAGCTGGTACAAGTTTCTCTTCTTCGTATACGAACCAGCTATTGAGAAGACAAAATGCCGGAATGTCTAACATCTTGTATTTCTTATGAAACGCCGAGTTACTCGGCGTCTCTCCTGGATCCAAGCTGTCTGTAAATGCTAGTCAGGTCACAGTTAGTATGTGAGGGCTATGACGTATTGTACGACGCAATTAAAGTACTTAACCCTTTCACCGCCGCAGTCGCATAAATGCACCACGACAAATAGTGCAGTCCCAGATCAGACGCCGCCTTTCAAGGCGGCGTCTGATCAGGGACTTCACTATTTGTCTCAATCTCTATTTCTATATATGTGCTTTATTCCCTTGAAATTTGCATTTATATATCTCATTTCCTTATTTTACTGAATGATTTAACAAACTTAGATTGCAGACGACAATTAGAAATTTGGCGCCGAAAGGATTAAAATAAGTATATACTCGATATTCGAAAGTTTAGTAATGAAGAATTGGTGCCCGTTGAAGCAGGTGACTGCTTAATGCAGGGTGAAAGTCATGCAGAAAGCTCCTAGAGGAGCTTTCGGCATGACTTTCACCCTACATTAAGCAGTCACCTGTCTTAAAGATTCATTATGATAGTTATTTGAGTGCTCCTAGGGGAGCTTTCTGCATGACTTTCACCCTACATTAAGCTGCAACCTGTCTTAAAGATTCATTATGATAGGTATTCGAGTGCTCCTTGGGGAGCTTTCTGCATGACTTTCACCCTACATTAAGCTGCAACCTGTCTTAAAGATTCATTATGATAGATATTTGAGTGTTTGAATAATCGAGATTTGACTGAACTGGAAAAATACCCCATAATGTACGAGAAACCAGTATGTAAGATCTTTACTAACAGAGTGGACCTACATGTATATCAAAAGACTGCAGGGATTCTCTTGATCAGATTCTGTCATTGTTTGTCATACAATCATTTTCGTCAGTGATAAAGTTTGATACAGCTTTATGCTTACTGATATTTAGACAGGCCTGGGGGGAGTCAGTTTTAATTATTCAACAGATCAACGATAAAGACAAAGGAAAACACCGTGAATTATGGCGTTTTGAAGATTCAGTGGACAATTAGTGTCACCAGGGAAATGTGTTTTGTTTCTTACATACATATACAAATACACTTTCCGAAAATCAATGAATAAAACTGGAATGAATAGAAAGAATATCCTCTTAAGAATTGAAATTCTGTGAAATTGATGAGCAGTAGGTATTGTGTAAGATAAAGCCAGCATGCATGGGAGAAGTTTCATTGCCTTGTAAACAGTGATGATCAGAACATGCATCATGTCTATGATGTGTAATGTAAACAAGACAATGTACATTATATGAAAATAAAGAGAAATTACTACTACAGACTGTGATGAATGGCAAACAGTGTATACCCTGATCAGACGTAATTCAGGCAAATAATACATGTATTTGTATCAGTAAATATGACCTTTCGCGGAAGAGGTGGTCTACGACACAATTATGCGTACATACACCTCGGTAGAGTTCGAAATATTAGTAAAGAAGAATTTAGATGCCTTAATGCAGGTGGATCCTTAATGCAGGGTATAAATCATGCAGAAAGATCCTAGAGGAGCTTCCTGCATGGCTCTCACCCTGTTAAGCTGCCAACATGTCTAAAATGATACGTATTTGCATGTAAGTGTTCGAATAATCGGGGTTTACTGTATAGAAAAACTGACATATGTCTTGATTAAGGGTGTATCCTTCTATTAACTCTTTGCTGGTCAAATAGTGTCGTCTGTAAACTTTGACGTCTGTTTCAATTTTCATTTTCTTTATTTTTCTTCATTTTTGTTTTAAAACAAACAGTAACAAACAGTTTTGATCCTGATGAGACGCCGAGTTACTCGGTATCTCATCTGGATCCAACCTTTTACATTGGTTATAATAGGTGCGACATTATATAACATCAAAAGTATTACTATAGCACTGTACACATTTCTACATGGTGTTTTATGTTCTGTTTATCCAGCAATGTAATCAATTTAAAATTGATGTTTACTGTTCGTGCAAATATAAATCTAAATCAAATTATTCCTTTCAAATTAATTTTAATGTGAACAAAATTACACACGTAATTAAAACATAAAGAGGAGTTAGAATTCCACAGCGTTCGCCAAACATGACAATATTGCTTGAGAGACCGTTTTCATTGTTCGACCAATATTCGAGACAAACGCATTTCTATCCCAGATTATAAGCAAACATCGGTACGTTTTACAGGCACCCTTTAACCCATTACCTCATAGGCTATTTTTCAGACCTAACCTCTTTGAATGAATCTACCCAAAAGGAGCATTTACTAGGGGAAAGTGAAATTTTAGAATGTTGTAGTTTGAAACCA
This sequence comes from Azorinus chamasolen, assembly GCA_963576725.1. Lineage (NCBI taxonomy): Eukaryota > Metazoa > Mollusca > Bivalvia > Cardiida > Solecurtidae > Azorinus > Azorinus chamasolen. The sequence goes on along the minus strand of OY755239.1, from coordinate 51,302,975 downwards.
TTGTGATAAATAGAGCATTTGCTCCTATAAAACAATGGTTTTAAGAAGTGATTATTACAGAGGCGTAGAAAGGCGTATTTATGGAGGAAAGGGATACTCCTGAGCGTGCTCAAAAGATATCTGCCAAAACTCTGATCTATTGAATTGTTTTATTTACTTCTAATTCGTAGTAGCGTTTGAGAAACTGTTGACAGGGTATCAGACAGCTTTGGTCCTGATCTGATGAGATAAGAGGTCCAGATAAGACGCCTAAAATTAAACAGTTTCAGGAATAGTTCCTTTATATTTGCACCAACCCCTTTACTGTGATCACTTTTTAGATTCTAACAAGGGGTCACAGAATAGGGTTTGGTGGAGAAATGACGAGTTTAGTATTTGGGTACGCACCTTTGTTGAATTGTATATGCCACGGATCAAATATGTAACACGAGCGTGATATATTCGACCGCAAAAATCACACCTTTCAAATGTGTCATATTCGTCTGCTGAGTATGACAGTAAAAATCATAAACGTACATGTATATGTCACATACGTTGTAATATAAAACCATTACTACCATTCACCATCACCATAATAATAATGACAATAATACTAGTAATAATAATAACAATAATAATAATCATCATCATCATCACCAACACCACCACCACCACCACCACGATCATAATTAGTATAATAAGCATCATGGTTGTCGTCATCAACATCATAACGACCAGAATCGCAATCATTATCATGATGCCAAACATTATGATGCTCATTATGATGATGATTATTATGATGATGATGATGATCATCATCATCATCATTATCACCATCACTATCACCACGATCATAATTATTATAATCAGCATCATCGTTGTCGTTACCATCACCATCATCATCATTACGATCAGAATCGCGATCATTATCATGATGCCAACCATGATGATGATGATCACTATAATCATCATCATCATATGTATCATCATCAGCATCATCATTCACCATCAGCATCGTCATTCACCATCATCATTACCATCACCATCATCATCGTCGTCGTCATAACCAGCATCACGATCACCATCATCACCACAAACAGAATCCTCATTACGACCATCATCAACAACAACATCATAGTTACATTCAAGTCGTCACAATTTCATTTAGCGTTCTTGTTGTTCCTGCATAACTGAAAGTTGTTTTCAGTTCATGTGGAAAAGGGTATCTAATTCAGAGAACAAAAGACAGTTTCATAACTGTAATAAACAAGAAACTGATATAACTCTGAACAGTGATTTCAAAGAATTAAACGACATTGTCATACATGTAATTTCTATACAATAACGATGTCATGCATGTAATTATTTTAAGCATATTTGTACAGTTTTATGAGACTGCATTTATTTGCCTTTTAAAATCACTGCCGCAAATATGTAAGGTCGATAACATACCAGTTAATGGCATTCATATGCAGATGAACAGGAAACTGGTTTAGCTCTGAACAGTGTTTTCAAAGAATTAAACGACATTGTTATACATGCTATTCCAATATAATAACGATGTCATAATTGTTGTAAACATATGTTGAACAATTTCCTTTGACTACATTTATTTGCCATTTTAACACACTGCCGTGAATACATAATGTCGAGAACATCATACCAGTAAATGCCACTCATACGCGAACAAAGCGAGGCATTTGCCCATCTTTAGTCTTTTATTATCCGTTTAATGGCTGACATGAGACCTCTGTTTCTACCTGCCATCATAAGCAGAAAACGAACAGTTGAATAGCTCGTCTTATATAGATCATTGGCCTTTGAATATCCATTAACCGAATTAAATCTCTGAATTGTTCACCGACCTTGGCAATTACAACTGCTTAACTGGGTTTGAATTAATGCAAGTTTTCAAGATGTCTATCATGAAGTGAATCGGCAGCAAGAGAAACGGAAATGCTGTCTTTCGCCCTTTTGCTCTTCTACAGTTCATCATATTCCTAATATATTTTAGACCAGTACTTTTAGTGTCCTTGTCGCTTGAATCAACAGCATCGCGTACATGATGATCCAAGCTGTATGCAAATGCAAGTAAGGCCGCTACTAAAATCGTCCTTTCTCCACCAAACCCTATGTCGTGACTACTAGTTAGAATCGTCTCTTAGAGACGACCCTAAAGAGTGGTGACAACATAGAGTGTGGTAGAGAAATAAAAGAGTAATTCTTAAGAATGTTTCAATATACGCATCTTATCTGGACCTCTGATAATTATATAGAATATGTCTGCATCGTCTAGAATATGTCGTTTACAACTTACCTTTGTCGTGGTAGATGTGGTATTTTCTCGATGAATAAAACTACAGTGAATATGTGTATTATCCGACATCGAACGAAGGCGTTTTCCATTTTGAGCTAAAAGGTTTAAAGCGATAATCTCTACTTGCAACGTGTTTCAACAATACCTAACAATTACATTCATCATTTTTGTATATGCTGAAAAGAAATATATTGCAAGGAAACCAGTCGAATAAACCCCGAATAAGACATACCTTTCATGTGTTTGATATGTTAATCGGCAATGTATTAGTATTTATTCGGCTCGCGTTTTAGTTTCGTTAACTATTCGACCCAAGGTCGGCACTATTTTGCTGTAGAACAAAAAATATACGTATCGATGAAAACGGTACATTCACTGTAGGGCCTTCCTCTTTAAAAATAATTTTGGCGTACAATTATTGGTACCTAAAATCAGTAAGCATGTTGGCTCGCTTCTGTGATAATACAATTCTCGGAAAACATATAATCATGGACAGTCTACTCGTAAACTGTCATGGTTTGCGTTTGATCTTTACACTCCCTACAAGGAATCCCAGTGATATTATTGGCTATTTTCTTATCTACTGTAATTGACAGCAGTTTCACCACCGTCTGACAAGTAGTTGACAAGTATATAATGGGCAGACAGGGAACTAAGAGAGAAACACTGTTGTTAATACCATATATGGGGCGAACTCGCAATGACCAGTACAAACATTTTGGATCCTCAGGATCCAAACTGTTTGATATGCTGATAGTACGTTTGTATAGAAACGAAAGACAGCCGTTTCGGAATGTGAGAAGATGACTAGTCTGGAAATACAGTATAGATATCTCTAAAAAGACAAATACTTTAATAAACACAGCTGTCATAAGAGCATGTTGTTGGTTAATGCAGGGCGAATGTAATGTAGAACGCTCCCTTTGTGGTATGGTGCTGTGTGGTGTTTGTGTGGTGTTTGTGTGTGTGGGTGGGGGGGGGGGGCACTTCATTTATGCTCGTGTGTGGCGAGTGTGTGTTTGTATAACATCTGCGGCCCAACACTCAGTTTCTATGTTCTGTCACTAGTAAGTATGTGTCTGGGACTCTTCGTGCTCCTGGGTCCATGCTTAAAAAGCTGTTTGGTTGGGTCTAAATTTGTTCTCAAGCTTTTGATTGGTCAAATTTGAGCCAAAGGCTCAAATCTGACCAATCAAAAACTTGAGAACGAACTCAGACTCAACTGAAATGTTTTATAAGCATGGATACTGATGCTATAGGTCTATGGACGTGCTTTATTGTTGGTTTTGGATATGTATAGCCTGTTCCTTTATCCAGTCCAAGCCGGCACGACTTCTGTAATTCTGCGTACATGTATCATCAGGATGGACCTAAGCTGATTGACATTCGGTCAAGAAGTTCAAAAATATTTGAGCGAATGGAAAGTAAGTCCAACTTTCAATACATTGTTGATACAGCAGAATATGTTAGACATGGAAAATGGCTGATATACAGGTAACGAATCTAAAACAAATACTGAAAGCAGAGCAACAGATAAATGTGCAATACTAAAACCACAATTTCTCCACCAAACCCTACGTTATGACCACTCTTTAGAATCGTCTCCTCGTTTGACAGAGAACTAAAAAGTTATTCTTGAACATGTTTTGATTTACCGGTCTTATATTTACCTCTGTGAAAGACTTCCTATTTTAATAAATTCCCTAATATAGACGCTTATCATTCATTTGCAAACATAATAGACCCCGAACAGGCTTTGCTCTGCTTGCTTATGAAACTATGTTAGATCTGACTGTACATTTTTATCAGTACTAAATAAGTATGTGTACATATGTTATTATAAAAAATCAGCTAATAAATATTATGGTGCCGTTATGTCTTAAATATTAAACAGAGAAAGGTTTAATTTGTAAGCTTTTTCTCTCCTTTTTTTCTGATATTCACTTGCTTCAGACTTGACAACCTGTCTATAGAAGGCCTTATTCATTCTAGTCATGCATTTGAAAACGTTTCATAACCGTTACAGTAAAACTCCCTCTTACTCGGAAGTGTAGTAGAGAAGAACTCAGTCACAGTAAAACTCCTCTTAACCGGAATTTTGATAATGAACAGTTTAGGTTTTTAGAGAGGTGGGTGCTTAATGCGGGATGAAAGTCATGCAGAAAGTTTCCAGCAGTCTCAAAGACCGATATTTATACTTAATTTAATATCAGGTTTTGAGAGGTTTTACTGCATTATCATTAGGAATATTTCAACACAAGGACATACAGTAGAATCTCTCTAATGCGACCACTTAATTAATCGACATTGGTGTCTTTATAAGCAGGTGGTTGCTTAATGCAGGACAAAAGTAATGCAGAAATCTCCTCTGGGAGCTTTCGGCATTACTTTTGTCCTGCATTAAGCTAGCACCGGCATCTAGTATCCATAAATATTATATACCTATTTTAGGTGGTCGCATTAGCGGGGTTTTACGGTATTTCTTATCTACATTTCACCTAAGTATGGCGAGCATGAATGATAATGATACAGTAAAACCCTCTAAACTGGACTTTAAAAGTATCTAAATTCTTCTCCTCTAGAATTCCAGTTAAGAGGGGTTTTACTCTACTAGGATATACATGTACTCATTGTTTGTCAAATGACAATTTAGAATATAGCTATCAGTTGGAATGAATGTGTTTATTATAAAGCTAAATTATGTACGCTCTTGCTATGCGCGATCTTACTTGCCTTTAACAATAAATCGGCGTCTAACCTCTTTAACACTCGACCAGTCGTTTTCTAAAACACGAGAATGAATCGGAAGTATGAAAAACTGCCCCAAGAAAGAATTGTTGAGTCCGTAAGTAGTGAGAGAAGCGTGATATTTGGATGTTGCGTTTCCGTAGTTTGACAGCTCAATAACCACAGCTCAAACCCGTTTGTTACTCGACGCCTCAAAATGCGAGCTGTTTGACATTTGGTCAATAGTGTCTTAAATGCTTGAATAGAACATATGCCACGTTTAACTCTTCTGCTGTGAAAATGTCATCTGCTTAACTCCTTCATTTCCATAGGCAAATTCGTGATAACCTTTGTAAACAGTTTAGCTCCAGGAGAGACGCCGAGTAACTCGGCACCTCCTCGGGATCCAAACTGTTTTAAGCCTTTCCTCCATAAATACGCCTTTCTACGCCTCTGTAAAATAATGAGCAAATGCTCTATTTATCACAATGGTTTCAAAACTACAAAGTTCTAAAATCTTCCTTTTCTGTAGTTAATGCTTCTTTCCGGTAGATTTATTCAAAGAGGTTGGATCCAAAAATAGCCCATGAGGGAAAGGATTAAAACTGGTTATATTTTTCAAGGAAATTATTTATATATGCAGATGAGTGTTTGGCGCCATGCTTGACGTTAACTCAACCTGCTGCAACAGTTTTTGTTGTCTTTTTTCATTTCTGCACATGGTCACTTGTTTCAATATCAGCAATGATTCAGACACGTCTACTTTTAATGACTTTGCAAGCAAAGTATTAGACCAAGATCAGACGGCTCCTAAATAGGCTTGCTCTGTTTGCTTATGGGAGGATTTAGATCTGAATATATTTCGCTCAGCCGGGGTCATGTGTCTTTGAACCTTTTTTCCATGGATATTCATGTAAGAAATAATTATATCATACATATTAGATTAATTGTTATACATGTAGTAACACATGGATACGGGAATTTATTACTAATATTATTAATATTATTAATACATTTCTCCTTCTTTACCCATACCCTGTTGTATAATTACATATATCTTCACTGTGTACAAGTATTTCGCTGTGCAGTCACTGCTGTGAAGTGCACTGGTTGCACAATCAACTTGTAAATAGTGCACACCCTGATGAGACAGCTCCTGCAGGAGCTGTCTCATCTGGGTCTTCACTATTTACAGGTACGTATATTGACGTGAATAGCAAGCGAAGGGTTAATACAGAGGTTCAGATAAGATGCGTAATTGTAAACATTTTCGGAATATGTCCTTTATTTCTCCACGAAATCCTATACTGTGGCCACTCTTTAGAACCGTCTCGAATAGACCATCCTAGACAGTGGTGCCAGTATAGGGTTTCGTGGAGAAATGGTGATTTTAGTATGTGGGTACAGTAAAACCCCTCTAATGTGACCACTTAATGAATAAACATATATGTCTTTATAAGCTGGTGGTTGCTTAATGCAGGGCAAAAGTAATGCAAAAGGTTCCTCTAGGAGCTTTCTACATTACATTTGTCCTGCATTAAGTTACCACCTGCATCTAGCACCCATAATTATACATCTTTTGTGTGGTCTCATTAGCGTGGTTTTACTGTATTATTATTGTAATTAATATTGATGTTGTCATTATTTCTCATATAGATATTCTAAAAGTCGATTATTGATTTCCGAGTTCAGACTAGCAGAACAAGGTCTTCTATCGAACACAACCTGACACAATAAGACGTATAAAGGGCGAATTACAGTCCATTTTGTGGCATCAAATGAATATATCTTTCCCTCAGTACCATTAATGTCAAACTGTTTTATCTCTACACACAAAATACGTGCTATAAATATAAAATAAAATACAACCTGTCCAGAAAACCGCAAAATCAATGGTACCATCGCTTAAAAATGCATTGATTGAAGGTAAAGGACATGACTTAACCCTTTCGTTGCCAATATCGCATCTGCCATTACCTTTGCAAACAGTTTGGATCCAGATGAGACGCTGAGTAGCTCGGTGTCTCATCAGGATCCAAACCGTTCGTTACTGTTACTACATGTAATTTATAAAACAAAAATATAGAAAAATTGAAAGCTGAAAATTGTAGCAGACGACAAAGTTTGCAGACGACATAAGTTGACAGCGAAAGAGTTAACACTTATTCAACAATCCGCGATATGGCTTCCATTTGCAAACAGTTCGGAATAAGACGAGATGCCAATAACTCAACGTTTCATATTTTGGCAGACTTTTTTACAGCGGGCAAGTGTTTAATTATAGTCTATAGTATGTTAATATTTTCATTTACTTTTAACCCTTTCGCTGCCAAACTCTGTCGTCTGCTAACTTTGTCGTCTGCTACAAATTTTCATTCTTTTTATTTTCTTCATTTTTGTTTTAAAAACATAGTAACAGTAACAAACAGTTTGGATCCTGATGAGACGCCGAGTAAACTGTTAGCATAGGTAATCACAGATCCGGCATTGGTAGCGAAAGGGTTAATGACTGATATATTGGATAATATTATTAGGCGTGTCCATATTAACTGTTCTGTGGAAAGAGACACATGAAAGACAACAGTTGAACAATTCTAAAGAGTGGTCAAAACATAGGGTTTGGTAAAGACATTGCGATTGTACTATTTGAATACGCGTCTTTATCCAGTGCTATATAAGTTTTCTGGGTCCATGCTTATAAAGCTTTTAGTAGAGTCTGAGTTTCGTTCTCAAGCTTTTGATTGGTCAGATTTGAGTTCTCAAGCTTTTGATTGGTCAGATTTGAGCCAGAGGCTCAAATCTGACCAATCAAAAACTTGAGAACGAACTCAGACTCAACTAAACGCTTTATATGCATGGACCCTTATCCTGTATATCCAGAGTATAAAACATAGTCAGGGAGCCAGTAGTGCCTACCGTGCACCCCCCCCCCCCCTAGACTTTTTTTCATGGGTACCAAAATGTTCAGAAAAGTGTCCTGAATTAGAATCGCGAATGTACTCAAACTTAAATTCTTTTAGGCTATGTGTATTTTAACCGTTTCCATGGCAACCCCCCAGTTTTCGTAATGATGACCCATACCTACAAATTCGCCCATATCACAGCCAGTTTTTGTCCTAAAACTATAAAAATGGTACCAAATGGAAGATAAGACATTGTGCTTTTATTTCTAACTTGTTTTTTTTTAAATTACCTTATTTGCATACTCATGAATATTAATGAGAACATTAAAATTAGTAAAAAAAGTATAGAAATAACGTAAACCTTTCATTTTTTTTATCCTACAAATATCAGAAAATAACTTTAAATGCAGTTTAACATGATGCCAAAACCCCCAGGAAACAAAATATCCAATTTGAGGACCATAGCATTAATTTTAAGCACCATTTTCACCGTTTCCATGGCAACACCCTAGTTTTCGTAATGATGGTCCGTACCTGCAAAATCGTCCATATCACAGCCAGTTTTTGTCCAATACCTATAAAACTGGTACCAAATTGGAGATAGGACATTGTGCTCTTATTTCCAGTTTGTTTTTTTAAATTACCTTATTTGCATACTCATGAATATTAATGAGAACATTAAAAATAGTAAAAACAATATAGAAATAACGTAAATAATGTAAACTATTCACTTTTTATCCTACAAATATCAGAAAACAATTTCAAATGCAGTTGAACCTGATGACAAAATTCTCAGAATACAAAATATCAAATTTGAGGACCAAAAATTTAACTCTAAGTAACTTTTTAACTGTTTCCATAGTAACCATTCATTTAACTCTGTTCACACAGTTTTGTTAGTCGACACCTACCTGCAAAAATCTTCCATATCACAGGAAGTATTTGTGCTAACTGCATAAAACTGGTACCAAATTAAAGCTAAGACAGTGTGCTTTGGTTTAAAAGCTATAATTATGAATTACCTTATTTGCATACACATGAATATTAATGAGAATAATTAAAAAATAGCAAAAAAATACAGAAATAACGTAAACCTCTCAATTGTTATCCTACCAATATCAGAAAACAACTTCAAATGTAGATTAAAATGATGACAAAATACTCAGAAAGCTAATCATCTTAATTGATACCCAAACAATGAACTGTAAGTAAGATTGTAACGGTTTCCATGGTAACCGATCCTTTCACAAATTTTGGAAATTTGACATCCAACTGTAATACTCCGCAAGATCTCGGTTATTTTTGATGAATCATGAAATCAATTGTTACAAACATAGATATGAGGCATTGCTTTAAAAGTTAATATTACTTTTCTGATATAAACTAATTTGCATATGTATGAATATTTATGAGAACAGTAATAGTTGTTGAAATTTTCGACAGACACCAGTCTTTCTCTTATAAAGCAAACAAATATGGAAAATGGTTAGCTAAAGTTTACTATGATCACTGAATATCACCAAGATTGTTAGATAAATAAATGTGGGACAAATTATATAGCACTGATGGTGATATATCTGTTTCCTAGGCAACCATTCTAACCTCATTGTTCATATTACAGAGTGTTTACATACCTGCAACATACAAAGATATTGCGGCCTACTTTGGCGATAATTATAAATGATATAAACATATACCCGGTAGTTGATGTATGATTCTTAATGTTTGGTTCACTTTATGCAAATTACCTTATTTGCATCCTCATGAATATTAATCAGTGATAAGAAAACAAAGAGAAACAATATTGAAAATAACATGTTTCGCAGTATGCCGAGCACAACATTACACCATGCTCCAAGTATGTTTCGACTTTTGATATACCATCATCTGTCGAGAACTGGTAATCCTGTGATGTGTTTTAAGACCCTTTGATTTGTCTGTCTCACCTATATCAATCTGCATATTGTGTCTTTGTGAACCACTAATAATTGCTACAATTCCTTGATTCCTTACGATTAGAAGCTGCAAGGCAGAAATATTTTTTCACATCTATGACGGTGAGCCTAACCAGTTCTCGCCAGATTATGGTATATCAACAGTGAGAAACAGTCTTGATGCCCTGAATTCAACACAGGAAGAAACTGAAACAAGGATCGTTATTTACACCAAGCATGCAAAAGAACAAAACTACAAAACTGTTCATCTTCGAACTCCAGACAGTGATATATTCTTCATTCTTATGTATTACCTTAACTGGTTTGAAGGTGTTACTGTCTTGTTTGATACTGGCTCAGACAATCATCAAAAAATAATAAACATGTGAGAAGTTGCCCAGGCATACACAGAAGATTACCGATCAGCACTTCTGGGTCTCCATTTGTACTATGGCTGTGATTCTACAAGTGCATTCAATGGCTGAGAACATTTGACACCCACTAAGACCATTGAAAAGAAACCAATGTTTATAAAACCATTAGCAGGTTTGGGCAACTCTTGGGATGTGTCTGGAGATCTTGTGCAAGACTTGGATGAATTTATGTGTGCAATGTATGGCAACCTAAGATTTCACACTGTGAATGAATTGATATTGTTTAAGATTAAGGAGAAGTGTGAAGATAAGCCAACAGATGCACTTCGCAATGCTGATATGGGAACATTACCCCCTTGTAGGGCCTGCTTAATACAGCACATCTGAAGAGTTATTTACCAGTTGATACTTTGGAAGAGATCTCTTTCCCGACCCAGACATTCTCCTTGTTTTAGAGAAGAATGGTTGTCAACATGTAACTCTGACTGTCAATCAACAGATATGATTACATTATGGCCTGTAATAAGGGTATGCTCCACATACATTCAACAGCAATGTTATCATCTTGACCAAGCTCTTATCAGAGTATTACCTGAGAAGATCCAATATAAACTGTTCCATTTTAGTCTCTAATTAAGGTATGCTCTGAGAGTCAGACCTTCAATTTATAAATTAGCTGATAAATACCCATGATGTCATTATTTCTAACATGAATATTCAGCTGGTAAAGGGTTAAGTGAGATATCATTCATCTATTTTTGTTGAGTCGGCATACTCAAAGAAGCTTTCTGTAAATGTGTTTTAAAGCAGAGAGTGGGATTAACCCTTTACTAGATGTATACATGCCCTTTAACATCTTTTAGACAGTTTTAGAATTGAAATTCATTTATTTATCACCAAAATGTACATTTATCATTGCAAGCTATATTTGGAGAATGGTGTAATGTTGTGCTCGGCATACTGCGAAACATGTTATTTTCAATATTGTTTCTCTTTGTTTTCTTATCACTAATTAATATTCATGAGGATGCAAATAAGGTAATTTGCATAAAGTGAACCTAACATTAAGATTCATACATCAACTACCGGGTATATGTTTATATCATTTATAATTATCCCCCAAGAAGGCAGCAATATATTTGTATGTTGCAGGTATGTAAACACTCTGTAATATGAACAATGAGGTTAGAATGGTTGCCTAGGAAACAGATATATCACCATCAGTGCTATATAATGTGTCCCAAATTTATTTATCTATAATCTTGGTGATATTCAGTGATCATAGTAAACTTTAGCTAACCATTTTCCATATTTGTTTGCTTTATAAGAGAAAGACTGGTGTCTGTCGAAAATTTCAACAACTATTACTGTTCTCATAAATATTCATACATATGCAAATTAGTTTATATCAGAAAAGTAATATTTACTATTAAAGCAATGCCTCATATCTATGTTTGTAACAATTGATTTCATGATTCATCAAAAATAACCTAGATCTAGCGGAGTATTACAGTTGGATGTCAAATTTCCAAAATTTGTGAAAGGATCGGTTACCATGGAAACCGTTACAATCTTACTTACAGTTCATTGTTTGGGTATCAATTAAGATGATTAGCTTTCTGAGTATTTTGTCATCATTTTAAACTACATTTGAAGTTGTTTTCTGATATTGGTAGGATAAAAATTGAGAGGTTTACGTTATTTCTGTATTTTTTTGCTATTTTATTAATTATTCTCATTAATATTCATGTGTATGCAAATAAGGTAATTCATAATTATAGCTTTTAAACCAAAGCACACTGTCTTAGCTTTAATTTGGTACCAGTTTTATGCAGTTAGCACAAATACTTCCTTTGATATGGAAGATTTTTGCAGGTAGGTGTCGACTAACAAAACCGTGTGAACAGAGTGAAATGAATGGTTACTATGGAAACAGTTAAAAAGTTACTCAGAGTTAAATTTTTGGTCCTCAAATTTGATATTTTGTTTTCTGAGGATTTTGTCATCAGGTTAAATTGCATTTGAAATTGTTTTCTGATATTTGTAGGATAAAAAGTGAATAGTTTACATTATTTACGTTATTTCTATATTGTTTTTACTATTTTTAATGTTCTCATTAATATTCATGAGTATGCAAATAAGGTAATTTAAAGAAAAACTGGAAATAAAAGCACAATGTCCGATCTCCAATTTGGTACCAGTATTATGGGTTTTGGACAAAAACTGGCTGTGATATGGACGATTTTGCAGGTACGGACCATCATTACGAAAACTAGGGTGTTTCCATGGAAACGGTAAAAATGGTGCTTAAAATTAATGCTATGGTCCTCAAATTGGATATTTTGTTTTCTGGGGGGTTTGTCATCATGTTAAACTGCATTTGAAGTTATTTTCTGATATTTGTAGGATAAAAAAAATGAAAGGTTTACGTTATTTCTATACTTTTTTTTACTAATTTTAATGTTCTCATTAATATTCATGAGTATGCAAATAAGGTAATTTAAAAACACAAGTTAGAAATAAAAGCACAATGTCTTATCTTCCATTTGGTACCATTTTTATAGTTTTAGGACAAAAACTGGCTGTGATATGGGCGAATTTGTAGGTATGGGTCATCATTACGAAAACTGGGGGGTTGCCATGGAAACGGTTAAAATACACATAGCCTAAAAGAATTTAAGTTTGAGTACATTCGCGATTCTGATTCAGGACACTTTTCTGAACATTTTGGTACCCATGAAAAAAAGTCTAGGGGGGGTGCACGGTAGGCACTACTGGCTCCCTGAGTAACAGTTTGTATCCTGTTTATCCGGGTCTCTTACAGATTTCCTTCCAGATCCGCATGCTTGACAGCGATAGAGTTAAACAAATATTCCAAGCTATAATTACTAAAATTACGTTACGCAAATGAAGTTAAATTATTTTTCATTTTACGTCTACTAGCAAATGATGATACATGTACGTATTTAACTACAGAATAACCCCTCTAATGCGACCACTTAAAGAATAACCATAGTTGCCTTTATAAGCAGGTGGTTGCTTAATGCAGATCGAATTTCGTCCTGCATTAAGCTACCACCTGCATCTGCCACCCAAAATCATACCCATTTTTGGTGGTCGCATTAGAGGGGTTTTACAGTATTTATGTAACCCTTGACCTGTGAACACATAATAACTTCTCAAATTTGGTCTGATGTATTTTTGACTACTTCCGATTCGATCAACTTTTCTAGAATCTATTGACCGAGTATCAAACGACTTGGATCCTGGGGTTACTCGGGGTCTCATCTGGATCCAATCTGTTTGTGAACCCGAGCCAGGTTGTGGATGGAGGGGTAAGTGCTAAATATTGACAATCCTGGACATAAGTCGATCTTTTTCACCATTCAATCCACCTACCTGAACAATGGTTGCTATTTTAAACTTCAATAATATAACAATTGACTGTCATACAGTCTGACAACAGACAGTTCTTCCCACATTTCAAAATATATAAATGTCACTTTATCTCCGAGGCTGGCAATCCCGTGTCGTTTGGGACTGAATAGATATTTCAAAACTAAGAAAGGATATAAATCCTAATTCCATTTTCAAATTCAGACATATTTAGAATACAATCGAATTAGTATAGTAAATCCCTACTAACACTCATGTATCATTATAGGTCGTTAAGATAGGTACATGTAAAAGTTTAATGCAAAGTGATAATCATACAGAAAGCTCCTCTTGTGAGCTTTCTGTCTGCCATTCGCCCTGCATTAAAAAGCACCTGCCCAAACAAAATTTCTTAATTTTATACAGAATACAGAATATTTTATTGGGCATAAAATGTACATGTACATACATTCATAACCATATACTGTCAATAGCAAACACATGAAAACAATTTGGAGGAAGAGAAGAACTAAATTGTCGTTTAGACATCGTTTCATTATTTATGTTATGGTGGTAATGCCAGCCATAAGGAAATCCTTTTAAATCAATTTTAAATTAAACAACTCGAGCAGTTCTGACTTCGTATACACTGTTTGTATATTTGTATAATTTTATCATAATAAGGCGTTTCTATCGTAATGTTGCAAATCAAACTCCGATGTCTGCCTTTAACCCGTTCCCTGTTTAACCCTTTCCCTGTTTACCCTTTCCCTGATTTATGTTATTCCAAATTTCAATACCTACCGAATAGTCATGGACAAAAATAGTTATAATGAAAAAGAAGAAGGTGGAACATTGTAACAATTTTAGAAACTAAAGAAACATATATATATATATATACCCTGACCAGACGGCTCCTCTAGTAACCGTCTGATCTGGGTCTACTCTGTTTGCAAATGCGTGAAAATGTGTTTATATGAAGGAAAGGGTTAATTTCAAACGGCTAACACACTCATTCAGATGGCATAGATAATACTCCATTAATAGTCAAGTAAGAGATAATGACATCATGAATATTAATTAGATTAATTATTATAATTGCACATGGGCACATGACATTTTAGCCATGCCAGAAACTGTAGAATCGTATCTATATTATATCATAAGTAAACAGAACAGATCCTGATCAGATTACTCTGTTTGCAAATCCGTAGAAAGGCGTATCTATGGAGGAAAGGGTTAAAAATATTCGCATCTAGGCTACTATTTTTATTTATACTTATAGCCAAATCAGAAAACCTCGTATAATTCCGATAAGCCCCGATCATATCTCGGATATACATGTATCTGATATGCGAGAAGATACACTGGAATAAGAATATGCAAAGACCTATGATAAAACGTGTTTTATCATAGGTCTTTTGAATATGCCAATGAATAGATCCAACAGAATGTATTCCTTTACTCCATAAGTACTCTTTTTACACCTTTGCAAACAGAGTTGACCCAGATCAGACGGTTCCTATAGGAGCCGTCTGATCAAAGTCTGCTGTTTTGCTTATGATCTAATATAGGATAGGATTCAGTACCTGGCATGGCCACAGATTCCTGTGCTATTATGAAAATTAATCAAGTTATTGTTCACGATGTCGTTATTTCTTACATGAATATGCAACAGGGAAAGGGTTAAAGTGTCTTAAATAATGTATCGATGTTTCAAAATTTGGGGTATTGTAACGGCCATAGCTAGCAAACCTCACAGCGGGTTGACATATAATTTCACAGCCAATAGCATGGCGGTCGCCATGGTTTTTAATGGCGGACTGAGGCAGGCTTGGCTGACTGACATCGCCGAGAGGTTCCGACTAATACAAACGGGATAGTGTGGATTAGCCAAACTCGCTGAAAAGATCCCACTTTTCTGATTACTGAACCTTTCTGCGAAAGTTCAAGTTCGTGGCAAAAGGCATTACATTTAAATGTTATTTAACCCGTATCCTATAGAAAGATTAATCGAAGGCGTCTAACCTTAATATGCTGTAATTCTAATGCATTTCCGCTTCGTTCAAGAATTTGCCAAACAATTATCAACACGTGAAACAGTTTTAATCTTACTGAGACGCCGATTTATTTAACGTCTTATCTGAGCATGTACATTATCTGAGCAGGATAAATGTTCGGAACAAGAACCTGCAGAATGTCGCCACAGGCAGTACGACAAACATGTTGTATATGAACTGCTCGTTGAATAATATATGAAGACAACCATCTCCCAGTTTGAAACTGCAGACATTCCAGACACTTTTGAAAACTGGACACCAAGCACACTGTGAAATTAACCATTTACCTCATAGATATGCTTTAAACCCTTTGCCAAGCACACTATGACATTAACCATTTACTCCATAGATATGCTTTAAACCCTTGGCCAACAGAGTAGATACAGATCAAACGGATGCTGTAGGAGCCGTCTGGTCAGGATCTGCTCTGTTTGCCTATGGAATAATATAGATTCTACCTTTTTGCCAGCGCCAAACATTTCCATGTTCACATGGCACTATAAACACTCAGATAATTAATGTGCTTGATGGCATCATGCCTTACATAAATATTCATGCAGTAAATGGCTAATACTTGTCGTTTCATATTCTGAGAACACAGCCAGTTTATCGGCCACGTGATACAGGCAGTGTAATTTTCCAGAGTCATAAAACTTAGGCATTTGTTTGTTTTAGAATGTATAGTTTCGTTTGTACAGCGAATACTAAATATACCTCATGTATCCTCCTGGATATTAGGCCAGGAATACGTTTTAGAAAGATCCAGCGATCAAATCTGATCAAAACTTCTACATGTACCTTGCTACAGTCATTAAGATCTACAGTAAAACCCCGCTAATGCGACCACCAAAAAGGGGCATAATTCTGGGTGGCAGAGGCAGGTGGTAGCTTAATGCAGGACGAAAGTTATGCAGAAAGCTCCTATAGGAGCTTTCTGCATAACTTTCGTCCTGCATTAAGCAACCACCTGCTTTAAACGACGCCAGTGGTTGTTTATTAAGTAGTCGCATTAGCGGGGTTTCACTTTTTTCCCTTAGCAAAAAGTTTCACTCATTTTAGCAAACGGTTATTTATTTAACTAATTTATTTAACTTCATACAACAGAAAGTGTCGTACGTTGTAACATAAGACGATCGCAATATTAAATATTTCACCGTATCACTGACAGAGCTACAGATAAAGATGCGTACCCAAATACTAAAATCGTCATTTATCCACCAGACCTTACATACTGTGAAGACTCTTTAGAATCGTTATTTAGCTATCGTATCCAAGCATAATAAACAATGGTGACTATGGAAACTTCTCCTTTGGTCATCAGGGCAACACGCTGAGTGAAATATAGTGAACAATTATTTTTCTTTTTTCCCTCTACAACTACATGTATATATGGATAACTAGCGCTGTATATAATGACCATCATTTGTCAGTAATCATAATGATTTGACGAGAGTGCTTGTAGACTAAGGGTTCGGTTTTTAGCCAAAATCACGAATACATGTTATTTGGTTCATTCAATGAAATGGTTTCAGAGATGTTATTATTATCGGTAGAAAACAGACTTAATCTGCGAAATAGTGACGAACATTCCTTGAACTAGCCCGCCCGCTCACGCGGCCAGTTATTATAACATGAAAATATTTAATTGAGATTGGTACATGTAGATGCCTATCATTTTATAATTCCATTTTGAACAAGATACTATTTAACTATGCCAGATACTGTAGCATTAGACCTATATTATTCATAAGCAAACCGAGTAGACCATGATCAGACGGCTCCTACAGGAGCCGTCCGATCTGGGTCTACTCTGTTTGAAGATGTATTAGAAAACGTTTCTATGAGGTAAAGGCTGAACAGATTATTCGTATCTGTAGATGCCTATCATTTTTGTGATAACCTTATGAACAAGAATATAGTGTTCCATGGCAGACCTGTAAATTCAAATCTATATCATTTCGAAAGCAAACAGAGCAGATCCTGATCGTCTGATCTGGGTCTACTATTTTTGCAAAAGCGTGAAAAGTATCAAATTATTCGTATCTTTATGATCCGTTTGGTATCTACGTCATGCACATGCACTACTTGCGGAATGCAATAAAACTCGTCGAGTGACGTTTAGGAATTTTAATAGTTTCTTGATTTGTTGATTTACACCTAAAGTAATGTTTTGATGGGCATTAAAGTGGTAAACCTTATAATTTAATAACTTTGGTTTATTAAAGAAATATGTAGTTTTTAAAACTTCATTTTTTATTCATTTTTTTATATTTTATTATATATAAAAAATGAAGGACAAATCACAAATCCTATTTAAATCAAAACTTGGATGTTTTTAAACAATTTATCCCAGATTGAATAAAATCCCCTATCAACAAACTATAAATGTGACACTGTGTTGTTTACTAATGGAATCACTAGTTGTCAGTGTTATGGCTATTTTTCTTCATCTCCGATAAATAACAGTCTGTTTCCTGTTGTCTGGCGAAATTGTTATCAGAATTAAACCTAGTAAATACTTGAAAAAGTGAATGTAAATGTGGAAATGACAATGGAAGATGGCTGGTGATAAATGGCTTTTGTGTTGTACAAAAAACCCAGACTACTATCTCCTAATGTGCATTTTGCTTCCATGTTCATATACAGTGAAAACCCTCTAAACCGGACGTTCAATTTAGTATAAATATCGGCCTTGGGACAGGTGGCAGCTTAATGGAGGATGAAAGTCGTGCAGAAAGCTCCTAGATGAGCTTTCTTCACGACTTTCACCCTTCATTAAGCAGCCACCTGCCTAAAAGTATATTTTTTCTCTATTAGAATTCCGGTTTAGAGGGGTTTACTTTACATGTACGTGTCTATACTGAAGAGAACTAGACACGATGCGTAAATTAAAACATGATTCATCATTAGCTACTTTATTTCTCCACCAAAAACTATGTTGCGTATCAGAGAGACGATCCTAAGTAGTGGTCACAGGATAGGGAATGTAGAAGAAATGTCAATTTTAGTAACACAATTTATTTTAACACAACGTGTATGTTTTACTACGATTCGTTGATACAAATAACACCTTTCTTTTAAGTGTTGTGAGCCGTATAGGAATACACGTATAAGTCTCCACCTCAGTTATTTTAGTCTAACACTCCATGGTACACTCGTTTTATTCATAAGAATCGATACGTTTACTTCCTTTTACTTTCTTCTGTATCATATTCTTACAAGTACAAGGTTCTTGGTTGGATAATTGCTACAGTTGAATAGCAACATTTTAATAATGACCAACGAGCTATATATTTTATTGTATTATACGTTCAACCATCGGAACCTATAATGATAAATCCATAGAGACAAGATCACGGCACAATGCGGCATTGCAGTACAACCTGTCTTAAGCGGTTATTCATGTATTGAATATAGAGGACTTAAAAAGCAGGTGATTGCTTAATGCAGGGCAATAGTAGTGCAGAAAACTCCTGCGTTACAGACACATAATTAGACCACTTTTTAATGGCCGCTTTAAACAGGCCATTCAAGTATCGAACATAGGACTTAAAATACAGGTGGTTGCTTAATGCAGGATAAAAGTAATTCAGAGCTTTCTGCATTACTTTAAACCTGCATTAAGCTACCACCTGCGTTACAGACCCAGTTAGACTACTTTTTGATGGTCGCTTTAGACAGGTTCTACTGTATTATCGACTGTTATAAGTCTATTTTGTTGATGCTTATTAACCGCTTTGCTCACACTGGATTCTTCCATGTTTATATATTGGATTAGTCCATTTTTTATCTAAGGGTTGCCTGGCCTAAATTTTCAACTTCGTTTTGTTTTTATATTGAAATTCCTATCAGTTAACAGTGTAGACTCTGATCAGACGCCGCATTATGCGGCGTCTGATTAGAGTCTACACTGTTTGCTTACGTCCCATATATGTGATCGTGGAGCCAAATGGGTTAATATATGTTACCGTCGTTAGCCAGATACCCTTTGACGCATTTTAAAACAGAGAACACCCAGATCACGCGGCCCATATAGGAGTCGTCTAATCAGGGTCTGCTCTTATTGTTTATGACAATATATAGATCTGATTCTACTGTTTCTGCTATGATACGCTAATTTCTATTTTCTTCTATTCTGTATCAGATTCTTACAATTAAAAGATTCTCAACTGAATAGTTCCAACACAATAGTTGAATATTAATTAATGATTAAAATACTATTCATTCAAGTACAGTAAAACCTCTCTGTAACGGTCATTAATTTGTGTTAATTAGTTGGAATTTAGGACAGGTGGCTGCTTAAAGCAAGGTGAAAAATAAAACAGAACGCTCCTATAGGAGCGTTTTATTTTACTTTCACCTTGCTTTAAGCACCCACCTGTCTTTAACACAAACTACTTGATGTAATTTAGTGGCCGTTATAGAGAGGTTTTACTGTATATTATATATTCAGTCTACGGCATATACAAAGAAAAAACCACAGCATGTAGAGCACGACGCAATCTGACGCCTTTGTCGACAGCTACCAAAACTATGTTCCGTAAGTACAATGTATTATCACTGTTAACCCTTTTTCTGACTGAGCGTATTAGCGCAGATTGAAACAGAGTAGACCCAGATCAGACGGCCCCTTAAGAAACTGTCTGATCAGGGTATGGTCTGTTTGCTTATGGGAATATACATGTATATCACATTCTACAGATTCCGCCATGACTAAAACAGTCTGTTTTCTAATTCAGTAAAACCTCTCTATAACGGCCACTAAATTACATCAAGTATTTTGTGATAAAGGCAGGTGGTTGCTTAAAGCAAGGTGAAAGTATAGGAGCTGTTTTTCCTTTCACCTTGCTTTAAGCAGCCACCTGTCCTAGATACCAACTAATTAACACAATTTAGTGGTCGTTATAGAGAGGTTTTACTGTATCACCATATAACGTGCAGCTGAACAATATTCATGATGTCTTTATTCCATTATATGAAGTGCTTTAAGGTGTGATATAAGACACTACCAGACGAACCATAGCCAAACAATGAATCCATAGCATGCAAATATTGTAATATTAGCGAAGTGGATTGACCTGAATCGCAGCCCTGATTACAATAAAACCCCTCCAAACCGGACGCTTTTAGTAAAGCAGAGTTTAGAGCTCGAAACACGCGCAGCTGTGTATCGCCAGGGGCCAACTACGTATTATTATCAAACGTTTTGCTACGATAATTTATATAGGTATTATAATAGATTTGTTTTTCTACGAGGGCAATTTTGCTTTCGTAGGAAAACATTTCTTAATATATACACTGTCTTCGAGGGAAAACAGTTGGTCTAAAATACCCATATAAATTGTCGTAGCAAAACTTTTGATGATAATACATGTACAAAATGTACGTAGTTGGCCCCCCAGTGTGTATAAGCAGGATAAAATGTTATATCTACATAGAGCTGCCACTTGTTCTAAATTTGCTTAGTGTGAATCAATTGATAGCGTTCGCAAGCAGTTTGGATCCAGATGAGTTGCCAAGTAACTGAGGGTGTAGTCTAGATAAAAAATGTTTGACACTACTGATGTTGCTTCTTATTTCGGTTTAGTGGAGTTTTATTGTACAGTTAAACCTCTCTAAACCGCACGTTACATTTGGTATGAATATCGGTCTTGGAGACATGTGGCAGCTTAATGCAGGGTGAAAGTCACACAGAAAGGAGCAGGGTGAAAGGCACTCCTATAGGAATTTTCTGCATGACTTTCAACCTGCATTAAGCAGCCACCTGCCTAAAAGTATCTAATTTCTTCTCTACTAGAATTCCGGTTTAGAGGGGGTTTATTGTATATTATTTACTTTATCGTGTTTGATTAATTGCATAAAGGCGTTGTAGATTAGTTTATCTAAATGGAAACAGAATCAAATATCTACCATAGCCCAGTAACTGTCAAGATGAATATTCTCTCAGAACGGTTACAAAAAATTATTTCAATATCAGACACACATTTATTACTTAACCCTTAACTCCGTAAAAACGCCTTTCTACGACTTTGCAAACAGAGTAGACCCAGATCAGAAGGCTCCTATATTAGCCATCTGATCAAAGTCTACTCTGTTTACTTGTGAAATAGTTTAGATATAAGCCATGGTCAAACGAATTCATTGTTCATAATGCCAATACAAACACACAGTTAATTGATATTCATATATTCATTATTTCTTAATAAATATTCATGGAGTAAATGGTTAAGGGAAGAAGTGAGTCTTTACTCCATTGATACACATTTTAACTCTTTTGCAAACAGAGTAGATTAAGATCTGCTCTGCATGCTTATGGAATAATAGATCTGATTCTACAGTTTCTCCCATAGGCAGACTTTCCTATATTCAAATGCCATTATTACAAAGAACTGATTGGTATTGATGATGTCACGCATCCTTCTATGAATAATCTTTGAGGTTGTGTTCAGTATAATAATATGTACATTTGTGAATTTTCATTAATATTTATCATGCTGAAACCAACTTATGGCAATTCAAACTGTATTTTCGATTATTAACCATTACAGTGCGGGATACTAATGTCCTTTGCAAACAGTGTAGACCCAGATGGGAGGGCTCCTAGAGGATCCCTCTCATCAGGGTCTGCACTGTTTGTCATGTTGCACATTTCTTTAGAATAATCCCTAATATTCACCATAAGCTTGTCCTGTTTTAATTTTGGACTAGTCCATTTGAAAATTCAGCTTTGTAAGGGTGAAACATTCTATTATTGTTTTTTACTTACTCAGTTATAATGAAATGTAGAGGGTTGAACATTGTAGCCATTTGTGGCTGAAAGCTTTCTGCATGAAATTCACCCTGCTTTAAGATGCCACCTGTCTCCAATACCGATATTTATACTAAATTTAACGTTCGGTTTTTGGGGGGCTGTACTGTATCAATACGAAATCCCAATTTGTATACTATACAAGCTTGGAAACTAGTAACCAAGCTCCTAGAGCAGCTTTCTGCATGGCCGACTTTCACCGTGCATTAAGCTGCTACCTGTTTCCAAGACGGATATTAATACTAAATTGAACGCCCGGTTTAGATGGGTTTTACTGTACTCGGATTTTCTTTAGTGTTCTACCATGGACGTAAAAGTAAACTATCTTACCTTTATTTCGATTCTGATGTTAGAGACAGCACGTACAACTTTATCTGAAATAAAGAAATAAATCTTTTCTACATTTGTTACCGATACTATCTTTCACTATCGAAAGGATGCTAAGAATTTGAGGTAGAGCAGAACTCTGAATACCTATAAATCAGATAACACGGATCAAAATGGGAATAGTTCTAAGCAACACTAAGACACGTTAATAACAAGAAAGCAAAGAAGAAGATATGAAAATAAGCACCTTCAATAGAACCTGCCCTTAGCGACCATGAAATAGAGGTCTAAACCCGGGGTATTTTACCCATTCACTCGTAGGCTATTTTTAGATCCAACCTATTTGAATAAATCTACCGAAAAGGAGCATATATTTGAGAAAAGGAAACTTAGAATTGTGTAGTTTTGAAACTATTGTGATAAATAGAGCGTTTGCTCCTATGGAGCAAATGCTCTATTAATCACAATGTTTCCAAAAGTGACTTTACAGAGGCGTAGAAAGGCGTATTTATGAAAAAAGTGTTAAGACAGGTGGTAGCTTAATGCAGGTCAAATGTAATGCAGAAAGTTTCAACTGCAGCTTTCTGCATTATCTTTGACCTGCGTTAAGCAACCATCTGCTTGTTAAGACTCATATATGTTCGTTATATGAACGGTCGCTTAAGACAGGCTCTACTTTATAATGATTTAAACGTTATTTATACTTGTACATGTGTAACAGCAGAATCAATGAAGCTGCATTCCTTAACCCTTCATTACATAAATATTCATGTGAGAAATAATGCCATCATGAATATTAATTAGATTAATTTATATAATGGCACATGAACAAGGGGTGTTTTGGCCATGGGAGAAATTGTAGAATCATATCGTTATTATTTCATAAGCAAAATAGACCCTGATCAGACGGCTCCTACATGATCTGGGTATACTCTGTTTGCAGATGTGTAGAACGGCGTATTTATGGTGGAAAGGGTTAACTGCTATATTGCTTTTGAAAATAGTTTGGATAGCATATTTATATGAGCCTAACCAGACAATCTAAGGTGCAGAGGAATGTTAAATAACACTTAGAATATTACCATAAACTTAACTACTTTTAAATAATTGTAGGATATTATTTATTTAACAATGCAGAGGAAGTCTAACAGTGTTTCTTGTTTAAGTACAAGCATAATGCACTAAATTAACCCTTCGCTTGCTGAATTTTAAAATATATTTCTCCTTCTTTACCCATGCCCTGTTGTATAATTACATATATTTTCACTGTGTACAAATATTTCGCTGTGCAATCACTGCTGTGGAGTGCACTGGTTGCACAATCAACTTGTAAATAGTGCAGACCCTGATGAGACAGCTCCTGCAGGAGCTGTCTCATCTGGGTCTTCACTATTTACAGGTAGGTATATTTACGTGAATAGCAAGCGAAGGGTTAATATCTAAAATCAGTTATCTAAAAGCAGTTAAATCAGCTATTAAATCAGTTAACAAGCTCTGAAAAGTACAGATCCCCTGAAGAACTCCCTTGATCACTGGATCTACAATGTTTGCAAGTTTGATTACAATGGAATTTAAAAGTTTTTAATTGCAAACATAAATAATTAATTACTAAAATTTCGTAGTATTGAGTTTTTACTGTATTTCGAAAACAAAAAAGTTACATGGCAAATCCTAGTATTAATTAAAGAATTAACTCTATACCTGAGAGAGATGTTTTTTAACCCTTCTCTTGCTGAATTTTAAAATACATTTCTCCTTCTTTATCCATGCCCTTTTGTATAATTATATGTAGCTTCACTGTGTACAAGTATTTCGCTGTTCAATCACTGCTGCGGTGTGCACTGGTTGCACAATCAACTTGTAAATAGTGCTGACCCTGATGAGACAGCTCCTGCAGGAACTGTCTCATCTGGGTCTTCACTATTTACAGGTAGGTATATTGACGTGATTAGCAAGCGAAGGATTAAGATACAGCTGAACTTCGATATCTCGAACTTCAAGGGACTATGCAAACAGAAGTACGATTCATCCGATTTCTACTCTGAAGAACGTCTCTACTTCACAGTTTAATGCAGGTCGAAAGTAATGCTGAGAGCTCCTGTAGGAGCTTTCAGCTTTACTTATGACATGTATTAAGCTGTCATGATGTTTCTAAATATGCGCAGTGGTACATTTTAAAAGAATTTTGCATTGCTTTCACTTCGAGTTATCGCGAAGTTCGAGTTACTTAAATTCGAGATATCGAAGTTCAACTGTAGTTAAAATACTATTTCAACTAACTGAAACAATAACACTACCGCTAAATATTCAGAGTCTCTTTATTGACATAAATATGAAACGAATCAACAGCAAGGGTACATAAAACATGAACTTTGAGAGCAAACGTTGTTTTCAGTTTTACTATAGGAAAATGTGTGACCGTGGAGTAAAGGGTTAACCATTTAACCGTCTTCTACACGTATACATGTACGCCTTTCACGTCTTTGCGAACAGAGCAGACTCAGATCAGACGTCCGTAATTCTGCTGTACTAGTCTTATGAGGGTCTGCTCTGTTTGATTATGAGATCATGTAGATCTTATTTTACGGTTTCTGTCAGAGCAACCATCAATGTAGTCATACATGTATGACATTTAAAAATGTACAATTAACATCCCTGATATCATTATTACTTGCAAGCATGTTCGTCATAAACACGGTAAACTCCTCCACATTTGTACTTATCCATATATTTATCTACCAGATCCCTGCAAAATAAATACACACGCTACTGGGGAAATGGGCATTTTTGTGTGTACAGTAAAAATTCGAATATTCGAACACTAAGATACATATCATTATCGATCTTTAAGACAGGTGGTAGTTTAATGCATGGTGACAGTCATGCAGAAAGCTCCTCTAGGAGCTCTCTGTATGACTTATAACATGCATTAAGTAGCTACCTTCCTAAAAGGATCTAAATTCTTCTATACAAACAAAATTCGAATAATCGAGATTTTACGGTACGTATAAGAACCCTGTTTGTTACATGTACGTGTCCAATATATTGGATCGTAGCAGGTTATGAGATAAACAATACCGGCTTAGGTGTTCGCCGATAAAAGTCCCTATATGCCTTTCATAAAGTATTCATTGAGACTATTTTATTTTCTTGAAAACTGTTTTATGGCCCAAAGGTAATACTCCACAAGGAGCCGAATCGACTTTCTGCCAACCAGACACAAACAATTTACATCTTAACCCTTTCGCTGTCAATGTCGCCTCCTTTGCAAACAGTTTGGATCCAAATGAGACGCTGAGTATCTCGGCTTCTCATCAGGATCAAAGCTATTTGTTCCTACGATAATGTTTCGGAAAGAAAAGTGGACACAATTAAACAAACACATTTGTAGAAGACGGCCTGTTTTGCAGACGACAAAATTCGGCAGCAAAAACGTTATGTGAATACTGCATTTTGAAAAGATTGTGATTCGAAATTTTGCATACTAAAGAAAGTATCAAAAGTAATTCCGGTACTTCTGTTTCGTATCTAGAATCCTTTAATTTATACAGAGTCTTGTTCCTTTAACCCTTCGCTTGCTGAATTTTAAAATACATTTTTCCTTCTTTACCCATGCCCTGTTGTATAATTACATATATTTTTACTGTGTACAAGTATTTCGCTGTGCAATCACTGCTGTGGAGTGCACTGGTTGCACAATCAACTTGTAAATAGTGCAGACCCTGATGAGACAGCTCCTGCAGGAGCTGTCTCATCTGGGTCTTCACTATTTACAGGTAGGTATATTGACGTGAATAGCAAGCGAAGGGTTAAAATCCTTATAATGCGGGAAACGAGTCAGGAATTTCCTTTGCAAAACAGAAAAAATTGTGTCTGTAAGACACAGCGATGTCCCCGTGTAGGTGCTTGCCTAGCTGCACGTAAAATTCCTAAGTCATTTGACCTTGACCTTGGGCTTGCGAGCAGCATGGGCCGGGTGCATAATGAAAGTATGGATGGATTTTAATATGTATGTGCAATTCCATGCCAATAGCTATAGCGGTTAGTGAGATATAAGAAATGCAAAAACTGTGACAACCAACTGCACGTAAAATTCCTAAGTCATTTGACCTCAGCATTGGGCTTTCGGGCAGCATGGTGGGTGCGCAATGAAAGTATAGATAGTATTAAATGTGTATATGCAATTCCATGCGAATAGCTAAAATGGTTAGGGAGATATAAGACGATGAAAAAACTGTGACAATCAACTCCACGTAAAAGTCATTTGACTTTGACATTGGGCTTTCGGGCAGCATGGGTTGGGTGTGCAATGAAAGTATAGATGGTACATGTATCTAATGTGTATATGCAATTCCATGTGAATAGCTACAGTGGTTAAGGAGACATAAGACGATGAAAAAACTGTGACAACTAACTGCACGTAAATGTGACAACCAACTACACGTAAACATTCCAAGTCATTTGACCTCGACCTTGGGCTTGCAGGCAGCATGGGTGGGTGCCAAATGATAGCACAGATGGTAATTGATGTGTATGTGAGGTTTCATGTATATAAGTGTAGAAATTACTGACTTATAACACTTGAAAAACTCTGACAACCAACTGTACCTAACAGCGTGGCACACGGACAGACATACAGCCGGACGGACATTTGCAAAACATAATGCCCCCTGACTATCGTCAACGGAGGCATAACAATGTAGATCCAGATGAGAGGGCTCTTAGAGAAGCCCTTTCACCAGGGTCAGCACTGTTTGCAACGTTACACTTTTGCTTAGAAAAGTCCTTAAATATTCACCATAAGCTTGTCCTATTTGAATTTTGGAATAGTCCATTTGAAAATTCAGCGTTGTAAGGGTTAATTGCAGCTCTAAAACTAGGAGACAGTAGCAATTATACTCTAACCCTTACTGCACAATAACACGGGTATAACCGAAAACAACTTGTCATTTTAGACATCGAACACAACACATTTATTTCAATTAACCCTTTTGATGCCTTTGCCACCAGATCGAGAAGACCAATCAATACCAAACGGCTCACGAAGGAGCCATCTGACAACGGCTCATGAAGGAGCCATCTGACCAATGGCCTACAGTGATTGCTAATTGAATGATATAGATCTGATAGCAGAGTTATTACCTGGGCCATATATTCCTTTGTTAGCAAACAAACAAACAAACAAAAATAATCAGATAATAGATATTCCTACCATGCTTATTTCTTACATATTTATGGGGTATAGGGAAAGATAGATTTCAAAATACCAGAAAACACATTTACACAATTCATGTTTTATCACTTTTAATGCATTTGCTATAAGTGGAGAAAAACTACAATTCGAAGTCATAGCTTCGTTATGACAATGTTTTACTAAATATCTAAAACTTGAGCTTTTAAGACTGGCACTTGCAAACAGCTTGGACCAAGATAAAACGCCGAGTAACTCGGCATGTCATCAGGATCCAAACTCTTTGGCACTCGGTCAATAGTTTCTCAAAAGTTTGATAGAATCGGAGGTCAGAGAGAGGTGCAGCAAATCAAAGACTGGACAGACATACAGTAAAACCCCTCTAATGCGACCGTCTAAAAGGGGTATAATTCTGGGTGCAAACTGCAGGTAGTAGCTTAATACAGGACAAAAGTAATGCAGAAAGCTCCTAGAGGAGCTTTCTGTATTACTTTTGTCCTGCATTAAGCAACCACCTGCTTATAAAGACACCCATGTCTATTCATTAAAGATGAGGGGTTCTACTGTTTTTTCGTTCAGCATGAGAATGGTTAATGGTAGGTTAATCAATAGTTTATTATTCAACATTTTCATGCGGTAAAAAGCTTCCAGACTTGCCCAGTATACGAATAGGATTTCGTATTGATATACTGACAGAGCATTCATAAAGACCCCTAGCTGATCAGACATGGTTCTATTGTCGTCCATGCATTATACAAAGGCAGGGAGATTTACTTGTCACACTGCGCACAACTGATTATTACAAGTATTGCATTGCTGAAAAATATGTCTGCACAAACTCTGACAGTAGCAAATTTGTTTACTTTCAGTACCCTTAAGGTTTGGAGAAAACTACTGACCACTGTCAAACAGTGTGGATGCTGGTTAGACGCCGACACGACTTCTCATCAGCATCCAAACTGTTTGACATACGATCAGTCGGTCTGGACCGAAGTTGTTTGAAAATGCCAAGCATGATCATGTTTAATTACAGTAAAAACCCAGTAAACCAGACGTCCGATTTAGTATAAATATTGGTCTTGGAGACAGGCGGCAGTTTAATACAGGGTGAAAGTCATGACTTTCACTACCCATATCGACGTGTTCCATGTGGATTTCCATTCTTTTAACAAAGAATGAAAGAGTAGCTCACAAGGAACATGTATGTGATACTTGATTAAAGTTTAAATTTTATAAAGGAGATGTTGTTTAATGAAAATGTCGACGACGAAAGGACAATAGACAACGCACAACGAACGCTGACAAACGACGGACGACGCAGAACGCATGTTGACAGACGGTGGATACAGCACACGCTCATTCTCTCCTAGGCTAGTTCCTCGTATCTATCGAAAAGGAGCATTAGCTAGAGATAAGGAAAACAATAATTTTTTGTAGTTTGAAACCATTGTGATAAATAGAGCATTTGCTCCTATAGGAGCAAATGCTCTATTTATCACAATGGTTTCATAAAGTTACCTTTAGATGCGCAAATATGCGTCACTAGGGGATAATGTGCTCAGGTAGGCTAAACTTGTACAGGATCTGGTTTAGCAAACGTCCATTGTTTTACAGTAGGGTAGTAAAAGGTTAAATTTAGTTCAGTAATTATCACAGGTACAGAAAGAACTAGAAAATTGTGTCTGTAAGACACAGCAATGGCCCCGTGGTGGTGCTTTCCTAGCTGCACGTACAATTCCTAAGTCATTTGATCTTGACCTTGGGCTTGCGGGCAACATGGGCTGGGTGTGCAATGAAATATGGATTGTACTTAATGTGTATAATTATGCAATTCCATGCCAATAGCTATAGTGGTTAGTGAGATATAAGACAATGAAAAAACTGTGACAACCAACTGCACGTAAAAGCGTGACACACGGACGGGCAGACGGACGGACGGACGGACAGACAGACGGACGAATGGACAGGTGCAAAACATAATGCCCCCTGACTATCGTCAACGGAGACATAACAATGACATATATGTTTCGAACAATAAAAACATAACTCACATACCAAAAAAATTGATAAAGGAAAAAAACATATCTAAAGTTCTTAGATAGGTTCAAGTGCATTGTTTCAAATTATTTAGTAATGAAAGCTGTAAACGGTTCCCAGACATGAACCAATTAGCCAATCTGACATCCAGACACAAATAATTTAGATCGTACTATATTGATTGTGCAGCTTGTGATGGATCTGTTCCCTCCAGATACAGTAAACACCCTCTAAACCGGAATTATAGTAGAGAAGAATTTATATATTTTTAGGCAGGTGGTTGCTTAATGCAGGGTGAAAGCTCATCCTGCATTAAGCTGCAACATGTCTCTTAGACTGATATTTATACTAAATTTACCGCTCGGTTTACAGAGGTTGTACTGCATTCGTATTGTAGGTTATGCAACTGTACTGTAACACTATTCGCTATTCGCTAACATTTTACCTCGTGAATATTCATGTAAGACGTGAGAACATCCGAACATTTAGTGAAGAAGAATTTAGATATCTTTATGCAGGTGCCTGCTTACTGCTGACTGAACGCCAGGCGGAAAGCTCATTTAAGAGATTTCTGCTTGACAATCACCCTGCATAAAACTGCCTCGTGTCTTAACCCTTTCCTTTTTCAATTTTATCAAGCTAACAGTTGACCCAATAGTCATATAAATGGAATGATTTTCAGTCAGCCCATTTATTCTAATTTATGATATTGATGAGCATGGCTTTCAGTCAACTTGTCTGTATCAAGTTTGTTAATATATTATAGATTATTCTAATTTGTGATATTGATGAGCATGGCTTTCAGTCAACCTGTCTGTATCAAGTTTTGTTAATACAGATTATTCTAATTTGTGATATTGATGAGCATGGCTTTCAGTCAACTTGTCTGTATCAAGTTTGTTAATATAGTTTATTCTAATTTGTGATATTGATGAGCATGGCTTTCAGTCAACTTGTCTGTATCAAGTTTGTTAATACAGTTTATGCTATTCCTTGCGGATAGTGATTTTATATCTATTGTATATCTTTTGCTTATCTTTCACTGACCGGGTGGAAAATCATGTAGTTCCTTCCGGCTAGCGATTTCATATATATTGTACATCTTTCATTGTCTGGATAGATAATCATGCGGATCGTTCCGGTTAGTGATTTCATCCATGTGAAGCGCTTTTGAACGCACATATCCAGTGTGAAAAGAGCGCTATATAAATGTGGTATAATAATAATAATAATAATATTTAGGTTAGACATGATAACATCGTAAATACAATGTATCTATTTGCTATTTTTATAATGGCACATGCACACATGAATATTTGGTATTGGCAGAAACTGAAGTCTGGGACTTCTCTTTTACAAAAGCGGCGTTTATAATAGGGAAAGTGTTAAAGACTGCCATTGATAAATGTACTAATTTGAAGGCTCGGTATAGAGGGATTCAGTGTACTCTAATACAACGAATACGTTACAACATGGTTAATTTATCAGTAAACGATAAGAAGTGAGGAAGAAACATAAATGAAGGAACTATACGTTAGAGCATTGCACTTGTTTCTCAGCCGGAAGCAATAATTACAGTAAAACCCTTCTAATGCGACCACTAAATAGAGGTATAATTTCGTGTCTTAAATGCAGGTGGTAGCTTAATGCAGGGCGAAAGTTATGCAGAAAGCTCCTGTAGGAGATCAGGTTAGACGTATTTGGCCCATATTTGGACCGTCTGATCAGGGCCAGCTCTGTATCCGTATCAAATAATATAGTAAATCTTCGTGTGCTCATATATCACCGCAACATTCTAATTGATATTCACGAATGTCATTGCAGTACACCCCCACCCACCCCACAACCGTAATTCTAGTAGAGAAGAATTTAGATACTTTTAGGCAGGTAACTGCTTAATGCAGGGTCAAAATCGTACAGAAAGCTCCCCTAGGAGCCTTCTGCATGACTTTCACCCTGCATTAGGCCTACACCTGCTTCCAAGACTGATATTTATGCTAAATTTATCGTCCGGGTTAGAGGGGTTTTAGCGTATTTGCTAAATAAATATTCATTCCTGTGATCAATGGTTAATTGTTACATGTAATCTGGTTTCGATATATTGGAAATTATCCAACTAATGACAGCTTGCATCCCGACCGCAGAGGTATAGAATCAAACTGTTTGGGAACGACAATCAGGACTCGCTTAGTAGGGTAAAGACTAGATAAGTACATGTATCAGAAAGTCCAACCTGAGACGGATATAATTATACAGACTTAACCATTTACTCACTACATATTCATGTAAGACATAACGACAACATGAATATTAAATAGACTAGTTATTACAATAGCACATGCACTCAGGTACCAGTGGGTGGGCCAGAAACTGTAGAATCATTATACAGTAGTAAAACCCCTCTAATGCGACCACCAAAAAGGGGCATAATTCTGGGTGGCAGAGGCAGGCGGTAGCTTAATGCATGACGGAAGTTATGCAGAAAGCTCCAATAGGAGCTTTCTGCAAAACTTTCGTCCTGCATTAAGAAACCACCTGCTTATAAAGGCAGCTATGTTAATTCATTAAGTGGTCCCATTAGAGGGGTTCTGTATCTGTATCATACAGAAGGCCCTGATCAGACGGTTCCTACAGGATGATTCTACAGCTTCTGTCATGGTCATAACTTCCTGTGTTCATTCATGTACCATGCATGACAAAACGTAATCT
This sequence comes from Azorinus chamasolen, assembly GCA_963576725.1. Taxonomy (NCBI): domain Eukaryota; kingdom Metazoa; phylum Mollusca; class Bivalvia; order Cardiida; family Solecurtidae; genus Azorinus; species Azorinus chamasolen. Next base: position 51,270,234 of record OY755239.1, on the reverse strand, counting down.
AATCAACATTCCTTATGTTATTATTTCTGACATAAATATTCATGATGTAAATGGGTAAAGGGTAAGTGACCCTTAAAATAATTCTCCTGACCAGCGGTTTGACCGTTTAGTCCATATATACGCCTTTTAACGCCTTTGCAAACAGAGTAGACCCAGATCAGACGGCCCCGTATGTCTGCTCTATTTAAATGTAAGTATGAAATTATCATAGTTCTGATTCAACAGATTCTTTCATGGCATCCAAATGTCATATTGCATATGCAAATATAAGAATTGGGCCACTTAGTATTTATGATGTTATTAGTTCTGATATGAATATTCATGGCACAAAGGGTTACACAGCTCCAAACCAAGTATCACACATGTTCACGAATCCTTTATTTTATTCATTAACCCTTCCGCTGCCAAACTCTGTCGTCTGCTAACTTTGTCATCTGCTACAATTTTTCATGCTTTTGATTTTCTTCATTTTTGTTTCAAAAACATAGTAACAGTAACAAACAGTTTTGATCCTGATGAGACACCGAGTTACTCGGCGTCTCATCTGGACCCAAACTGTTTGCATAGGTAATCACAGATCCGGCATTGGCAGCGAAAGGGTTAAATGATCGCCAATACAGTTTCTACTATATAAACAAGCATTAGGCGTACTGCTATTTTCCTATACCAGACAAGTAACGATAATCTGTAGACTTTATAAGAACCGTCTGAGCTCTATTCTGGATCATGTCTTCCTACTCAACTAACTGACAATTCAAAATAATGTCTGGATTTGCACTTAGATAAGTTTGATTCGTGACAGATTTTGCCATTAAATATTTTTTTCTTCCATTAACACGTCGAATATTTGAGATAGTGAGACGCAGTTTACTCAAATACAGTTTTTTTTAATATTAAACAAGTAGGTGCATACAAACTGATTCAAAACAATTAGTACAAAGCATACGACAGGATCATCTATAAGGAGTGTCATTTTTCCACCAAACGTTATGTTGTGATCACGTTTTAGAATAGTCTCTTCGAGACGACACTAACGAGCGGTCACAGCAAAGGGTTTGGTGGAGAAATAAATGTGCTATTCAAATACAATAGAACCTGTCTTAAACGAATTTGAATTGATTGAATGCAGCAATCTTAAAAAACCGGGTGATTGTTTAATGCAGGACAAAAGCAACACAGGGGCTTTCGGCATTACGTTTGATCTGCATTAAGCGTCCACCTGCCCTACATACCCATAATTAGTGATCTTTTCCACAGGTTCTACTGTACTACTATTGTTCGCATCTTATACAGTGAAACCCCGCTAATACGACCACTTAATAAACAGCCACTGATGTCGTCTAAAGCAGGTGGTTGCTTAATGCAGGACGAAAGTTATGCAGAAAGCTCCTATAGGAGCTTTCTGCATAACTTTCGTCCTGCATTAAGCTACCACCTGCCTCTGCCACCCAGAATTATGACCGTTTTTGGTGGTCGCATTAGCGGGGTTTTACTATAGTTGTCTCTGGTTGAAGGAAAAGTAGAACATTGTAAAGAGGCACAGGCCAGGGTGGTCAAGGTCGTCTTCACAAGAAAATTCTATTGGTGCTTGTATTGTGCAACCAACAGGAAAGGATCGCCAATGTTATTATGGAAATGTAATTGTTATGGAAATATTTCCTCTTGTTTCCGTACATGATGTATTTTGGGATATACACCACACTCACTGCCAAGCATGTGTATATCACACGAAATACAAGATTTACTTTTTCAATTGTATTTCACCTTTGACGTCCTAACTTGACCATAACATATTAATATTTAACATTTTTAAGCTTTGTGTGCCATAATAAGCACACTCGTGTTTCTAAGCAATTTTTAATTGATCTGTGAGATACGAATTGTTTTCTAAAAGTCAAACGAAACCTGCGTTACAAAATCAATCTTTGTGGGAAAGTAACTTTGTTTACCAAGGTAAAAACGTGAAGGCTGATCCCCGACTGCAATTGTCATTTCTGACGAAGGGATTGTCAAACAACAGATTAATTGCGTGGAGCTGCTAGACACAACATATAAAACTGTGAGGATTAACTGGATTTATACAGCTTACAATGTTAATGTTTGCTTTCGAACAATGTTACTCTGTTGCAAGAGTACAACGGAAATTTACCCCAAACATGTTTAAGGTTTCCCAATTTGAAAATCAGATGAAAAGAAATTGAACTAGTATATTATATGGAGTATTATTTGAAAACACAAGTTGGTAGCTTTTTTGTTGCTTTATAGAAAAAATGTCCTGTAAACAGACAGGACAGCTAACCTAAAACTTTCGTATACAGTAGAACCTGTCCTGAAGGGTTTCATTTATTGAACATAAAGATGTTTAAATGCCGGTGGTTGCTTAACCCATTCCCTCATATTGACGACTTTTGACGACTCTGTAAAATTCACTTTGTGAAACCAATGGTTTCAAACTACAAAATTCTAAAAAATTCCTTTTCTCTAGTTAATGCTCCTTTTCGGCAGATTTATTCAAAGAGGTTGTATCTCAAAAATAGACTATCAGGTAATGGGTTGATGCAGGGAAATGAGTAATACAAAAATCTCATTTAGGAGCTTTTTGCATTACTTTTGATCTGCACTAAGTTACAACCTGCCTTACGGACGCATAATTAGACCTCTTGTAGATTGACGCTAAAGGCAGGTTCTACTTTATACTTAATCTCACACAAATGTTCTGATTTACGAAATTACAAGACAGGCTGAAGTAAACATGCATCATGATTGTATAAACGTATATACATTGCACGGCCTTTCATTTCCATAACCTTTCCATCCTGAATGTTTATAGGCTTCCCACATAATGACGTCTTATCATTGTATTTGCATTTATATTACATTGTGTGCTTTACGTACGTGTGATAAAATGATACACTCAATCTCATAATCCACAGTGGTTTAGTCCATCCCAAAAAGTACCCTTTTGCAATAAAGACCTTTCGTTTGTGCAATACATGCCAGCTCAACCGAATAACCCCATCACACTATGACATTTGTTTGTACCGCACGAACGACTCACAAGATTTCAGGAATATATAGAATTATTGTTTTTACGGAGGTATGAAAAAATAGTCAATAACAGCTCACCAAAAGTACTGAAAACACAAACAATATTAAATTATAGTAAATTGATGCACAATACGTTCTGCCAACTATATATGTAATACATTGGTCTTTCTTGAAATTATTATCAAGGAGATAAACGTACGCATGCGCTCATAACTTAAACATGTAGGCAGGTTAAACAGGTTGTTCGGACAAACGTATCACATTCTGACCTCTAGAACATATTTGCGTTTTCTGTCATTTATCGTCGTATTTCCATTCTAATGTAACAAGAACGACTCAGTCTAGAGAGTAGTCTGATATAAAAAAAAACCTCATTCTGACAGACACAATTTATACTAAGCAACGTATCAATATATTATTGGGGTTGCTGTTTTGTTACTTTAGATAAATTAATTTTCTTAGTAGATTAGTTGCAAAGATTATTGGTTTTGCAAGAACAAATACATGTAAATGATTCCATACCCATAATATGCGTTTTAACAATGTAGACTGCCAATTAGTCAACATGGATATATACACTTTCCCCTATCAAGGCGACTTTTGGCATGTTTCTAAGCAGACTATCCCCAGGTCAGAGAGATCCTGTAGGAACTGTCTGGTCAGGGTCTGCTCTGTTTGTTTACGGTATAATATAGATCTGATAAGGAGATTAATATGTAAACAGTCACATCAGTCCTAGTTAATGTGCAAGTATAAACATTCAGACCATAATACGTATACAGTAATAAATTCTTAACCCTTTCCCTGTTGTATATCCATGTAACAAATAATGACAGCATGAATATTAATAAGATTATTTTTTATAATGGCATATGAATATAGGACATTTTGGCTCAGGCAGAAGCTTTAGAGTCAGATCTATATTACACCATAAGCAAACAGAGCAGACACTGATCAGAAGGCTCCTATAGGAGCCGTCTGATCTGGGTCTACTTTGATTGCAGATGCGTGAAAATGCGCTAATATAAGGTAAAGGCTTAAATAAGTACATGCATTAATGGGGAAAATGTAATGAAAAGTTCAAGAGCTGGTCGGTCATATTCCGAAATAGTATTTCGAAATTTCCTGGCTTCTAGAGCAATTTTCTTTTCGTCATAGGATTGTAGTGATGCGCAATGACAATGCTTAACAACCAATTTGTCCATACCACCTACATCACAAAATGAGGACATGAAACAAGGTTTGGGCAATGTGTTACTGTTAATGAGGAAATACAAGAACATAAAGCACTGACTTGTCCATTTAGCGACGACGATGCCAACGTTTGTACTGTTCTAATTAGGATATTCCACCATTTCCGTGAAAATTATCCTCCCGACAAGAAAGTATGTGCACAAACTCTGGTCAGCTATAGTTCTACTTACTTTCTTATCTATTGAAATATTTTGGGAAACTTTTGTTCGAGTGTCAAACAATTTTGTAAATGTTATATCATAACTTCCCATTCAGTAGTATACGAGTTACTGTTTAATTTACAGATTAACCCTTTCCCTGTTGTATATTCATGTAAGAAATAATGATGTCATGAATAGTAATAAGATTATTTTTTATAATGGCATATGAACACAGGACATCTTGCCTCAGACAGAAGCTGTAGAATCCGATCTATATTACACCATAAGCAAACAGAGCAGACCCTGATCAGACGGCTCCTATAGGAACCGCCTGATCTGTGTCTACTCTGTATGCGCTTACATAAGGGAAAGGGTTAAACCACTAAGAAAATACTCCGTAACAATTTATCATTAGCTTTACACGCTGTCCCCTTTCTCCTTCATTTATATTTTGTATATGTCGCATTTGCTGAATATCCAATTAATATTTGTCGTCAGGAATACTTAATATGTAAGAAAAATTGACATCATTAATATTTATTATATTAATTCTTATAATGACAAATGAAAATGGGACTGTTTAGTATTGGCAGAAACTGCAGAATCGGGTCTATATTATTCCATATGTAAACAGAACCGACCCTGATCAGACGACTCCTACAGTAACCCTCATATCTTGGTCTATTTTGCCAAACGATCGGTAACGGCACAATTATGGCGTATCTATGGAGTAAGTACAGTGCTACCAATGCGATTTAATAGAAAACAAGATGTGTTTGTGAAACACTCTGTCCCCCGACCTTTGACACTGACGGATAACATTGACCTTTGACCCATTGACCAGGGAGTTGAACGCGACACATCGTCTTTGTGTGGTGAACATTTGTGCCAGGTTATTTCACAGATAAAAAATATATAGAAGGGACACGAAATTTGGGCCGGCGGACGAATGGAAGGACAGACGGACGGACGGAAGGACGAATAATGCAATTTTTATATGCCCTCTAAATTCAATATGTCATATGTTATGATTTGAAAAACCTTCATGTCTCGAGTTTTATGTGGTTATTCAAATTTGCAGCAAAAATCGTGCACATATTGTGTATTAAATCGATATGTAATTTACATTATTGTCACCGATTTCTGGCAGCGGTAAAAGAACTACGTTTTGTTGTTGCTTAAAGGGTCTGGAATCATGGTGGCATAAAATGCCTTTAAATTTGCATTTAGATAGGTTTGTAGCCCAAAACACAAGTCTAGCAAGTTCTATCCACAATACAAGCGGTGCCAATTGGGGATTTGAGAACGCATTTGAAATTGGAAAGACAAGGAGTAGATTGAGAACGTTTAAGATGTTTTGCCATTACTATATATATGTGTGTATGGTATTTAATCCTTATCTTGCTTCTCGCGATCTGACTCGCATTTGCCAAAAAAGGTTAAACTCTTCCTCTCATGTAAACGCTTTTTCAAGCCTTTGCAAACAGAGTAGGCCTAGATCAGACGGTTCCTATAGGAGCCCTCTAATCTTGGTTTGCTCTGATTGCTCATGGAATCGGATAAATCTGTTTCTTTACTTTCTGAAATAGCTACAATGTTCCAACTTGCAAATTTCCTTAAAGCTATTTTGTCAAGGAATATTCAGTAGGTACTGGCATTTGGAATAAACATAGGACAGTGAAAGGGTTAAGCCAGATGACACGCCCAGTTACTCGACGTCTCATCAGGATAAATCCTGTCTGGCACTCTGACGATGTTTTTTTTTAAAAAAAACAACACAATCTGATAGTAGGAGATACTTCGAAAGCAAACGCCACAATGCAAAAAGAGAAAATTGCAAACTCGGTTTAACCGGGTCTGTTCATGAGCAGTCATTAAACGTGCAACACTACGCATGCCCTCTAGCACCGGCTTATTTCAATTTTCACAATTGCAATAGATCCAGATTTAACCAGATTTTTTTCACAGTTGGCTAAGGGTTTTACAACACGTAGTACGACTCTGAATTGATTTTGACCAGCAGCTGTAACACCATCGAGTAATTCGACTGTATCGTGTTACTATAATATAATGAACATTCATTTGACACCATGTAACTCTTATCCTGGGAACTTTAATCGCATTTGCAAACAGATGGGATCCAGACGAGGTGCCGTGTAAGTCGGCGCATCGTCAGGCTCAGATCTTTCTAACAATTACAGTAAGACCTCTCTATAACAGCCACTAAATTGTGTTAATTAGTTGGTATTTAGGGCAGGTGGCTGCTTAAAGCAAGGTAAAAGTAAAACAGAACGCTCCTATAGGAGCGTTCTGTTTTACTTTCACCTTGCTTTAAGCAGCCACCTGCCTTTAACACAAAAAACTTGATGTAATTTAGTGGTCGTTATAGAGAGGTTGTATTGTAGTCAATAGTTTTTCAAACGCTATGCCAATATACTTGGTCATTATCTTCTCAAACGAATGATCGATTTGGAAGTAGTCACAATTTAACAGCTCTAATTTTGAGCAGATATTAGTTTTCACAGCGGGGTATGAGTTAATCCACAAAGTTTCTAGAATGCCAGAAAGTCATTTCAAACGCTTTTGTACGTTTTCCCTGAGGTACTTTCTCTGTTATTGCTGATTCCTTACATTCTGGCTTTGTAATTAGAAATATTGCTTCTGTGCGCCTAGAAGACCTTGAAGAGCAATTTGGCAGCGGTCAACTACATGTACTTGACAGACTCTGACAGACGTTCAAGGTTTAATTTTTTACAAAATTAATATTTAGCCTTATTGTTCACCAGGATCCAAACTAATGCTGTTGTTATTTTCATTTTGATAAAGACTTTGAAAATAAATATGAAAGAGAGGCTTCACCACAATCTGAGTTAAGGATATACCTTTCAGCGGGCTAATAACAAATTATACTAGTTGTTTCAAATACCGATACCGAGCATCATTTGGTAGTCGCAGATTAACAGCATCTTAAATTGCTTCATATGTAATCCCTTTACGTATGTGCTATTCCTTCAATATATTTTGTCTCATTTGCAGCACACATTATATCACATATAAACATCAGAGAACATTCATTTTCGTCATAACAGTGTTGAAAACAAATCAATACAGTAACATACCCGATCCTTCGAACACTTAAGCGAGCATCAGTATGGGTCTTTAAGACAGGTGGCAGTTTAATGCAGGGTGCAATTTCATGCAGAAAGACCTCTATGAGTTTTCTGTGTGACTTTCATCCTGCATTAAGCAGCCACTTGCCTAAAATGATTTAATTGGTCATTACTACTTCCAAGTATCGAGTGTTTACTGTAAATACTTTCAGAAAGGACGGGCAGTTCTGGGTAAAATGAATTATGTGTCAGCGCCAGGGAATTACATGTATTATACTGGCCAAATTTTGAATTCTATCGACGAAGGAGCCACAACATGCAGGAAACGTAAATACCAACTTGAGTCCTCATATAGCAAAAGAATCGCGTGATTCTCAGACAATACTTTTTTCTGTAAGGTTTTCAATAATTCCAATACGAGTAACTACATTACTAGACAATTCACAAATACCATTTTCCTTATTCAATGACTTAGTGTTTCTAAACAATCAAAAGAAAATAAAACCTCCTGATTTACATACAAACAGAAATGAACCATAATCTTAACCCTCATGAATATTTATGTCAGTGATAATGATTGTATGAATTTTAATCAGCTACAGGTTTATTGTGGCAGTATGCACACGGGAAGTTTTGACCATGACATAAACTGTAGAAGCAAATCTACATCATTTCGGAGCAGACCACGTCCTCCCACAGGAGCTGTTTCATATGAGTCTACTCTATAAGCAAATTTGCAAAACGTCGTCTATATGAAAGGTTAAATGGTTATTCCTGAGAAGTTCTACTGTACACGACAGCTCATGTAACCAACCCCAATTTCCATCCAGCTCACAAGTAATCATATTATTTCCTGATTGATTAGAACACGTGTCAACATATAGCTCTTAAGTGGTCTGTCAACGTCTATTGGCTTGTCAACCAATGTATCTGGTAAAACTTGATCATTGACCCATTTTGTGTCCAGTGTCACTTAAGAAGGATATAGGCAAACAATGTAGTCCCAGATCAAAGGGTTCCTGAAGGAGATCTCTGATGAGGGTCTGCTTTGTTTGCTGACGTCATCGATGTCCATGGCTTATACCAGCAAAAAGATTGTTTGCTGTGCCCCCTCAACACGAATGGGTTCCAATATAAGATCTGGACGGTGTTAGTTTAACTCTTTCCCTGTTCTATGTTTATTCCAAATTTCGATACCTACTGAATATTCATTGATAAAATAGTTATAATGAAATATGCAAGGTGGAATACTGTAGCCATTTTAGAAAGTAAAGAAACAAGTCTATCAATTTCAATAAGCAAACAGAGCAGACCCTAATCAGACGGCTCCTCCAGGAGCCGTCTGATCTGGGTCTACTCTATTTGCAAATGCGTGAATAATGCGAGAATAAATGGGTCAAATAGTTTCATGTAGTTGAACAAAACAAATAATAAGGCTAGGAATAAAATAGACTTTCCTGAATTTGTATAAAAGTAACAATATTATAGGTAAAATTACAAAGAGACCAATACAGAAAGTTGGCCGATTTTCAGATTCCATACCGTAATTGTATTAAATGCTACAAATACATGTTAACCCTTAACACCGCCTAACTCGCATTTGCAAACAGCCTGGATCCAGATGAGACGCCGAGTAACTCGGCGTCTCATCTGGACCCAAGCTGTTTGACACTCGGTCAATAGTTTCTCTAAAGCCTTATCGAACCAGAAGCAATCTACAGTGTACAAGATCCAAATTTAAGAAGGCATTCAAAACTGTTAAAAGGTTTAAATGAATGGGGTAAAGCCGGTGCTAGGGGCGTGAGTAGTATTGCACTTTTATTTACTACTCATGATCTGGCCCCCGTTTCACGAACATTCTTAAGTAATTACTTAATTCAAGGTTTAATTTATTAAGGGTATTACATTTGCATATACAGAAGATAAGTGAAATGATTTTATCTTAACACAATCCTTAGAGACAGTCTGTTATATTTTTAAAAAGAAAACGACGGGTTTTTGCATGAAATATATAATTAAACCTAAAATGAGTCCACTAACATTCTTAAGTCTGTTTCACATTCTTAAATATTGATTTTGATTTAGATCACCTTCAGTTAGTATCAAATACAATATTTATTTTTAAAATGATAACGGAGGAAACCTCCTACCTCTTTGTGTCACAATAAACACTAATTTATGAAAAGTTATGCTTTTGTGTAATGTTTAAATAACAGGCTTAGCTAAGTAATAACTTAAGAATGTTCGTGGAACCGAGTCTGCAAGTTTCTCATTTCGCATTGCTACTTTTGCTTTCGAAGGATCTCCCACCTTTCAGGGTATATTTACGCGTTATAGGACATCCACACCACAATTTACAAATACATTGTATTCAAGATTGCTAAATTGATTGTGAAGAAATGAAAACAAAAAACCCCGACGCCAACAGAATGAGATTATATCACCAAAGGATAACTTAGGAAATTCAAAGAATATGGTTTTATATGCAATGCTGTTGGTGTTTTATTTGTACCCAGTACGTCATGGCAATGTGTGATATTTTCTCGTTATGAAGCACTACTCGTACTATTAATCTATCACAAGAAAATTGATTGAAGATCTCTGATGACCTGACGGGGAAATGCCTGCTCGTTTTGTCGTAGACCGCACTCTCGAACAATCGGCCAAACAAGCTGCCTCCGGACACACTGTTGGTCACCATTAGTCCCATAATGTCTCGTTCTTATTTGATGTATCATCTCTTTGCTAAATCTGTATACAGACTGATTTGATTTTGTCTGGCATCATAACTCCTTATAACACTTTCTTCCAATAAAAGCCTTTTCATGCATTTTCAAACAGAATAGAGCCAGATATGACGGCTCCTGTAGGAGCCATCAGATCAGGGTCTACTCTGTTTGCTTATGGTATAATGTAGATGTTTCCTGAATAGTAAATAAGGAAAGGGGTTAGCATCAAATTCATTCATTGCCATATTTTTCGTCTCATGAAATCGAACATTACCGATATCGTTAGTCAATGGCAATTCTTGTACATGTACACCGTAACTTTGAGCGTAAACATTCGCTCACGTTAAATCACTCAAAATGTTGACGTGATTTGTGTTTAGCCCTTTACCCCATGCATATTCTTAAGAAATAATGAACTCATGAATATTTATTAGCCGACCTTTTATAATGGTTCATAAACACAGGTTTGTTTTTACATTGGCAGTAGCTGTACAACCAAATCCTTATAAATCCACAGGCAAGCAGAGCTGACTATGATCAGATGGCTCTTTTTGGAGCCTTCTGATAGGGGTCTTTTCAGTTTGCATAATATCAGGTAAAGAGTTCATTACTCAATTTGTACTTTCTACCAAGTCTTTATAACATACATGTACGATCAAAATGTCAAATAGCTCAGATGTTGTCAGGACAGACTGTAGAGTTTACGGCACATGCTAATATTTAAACGCAATACAAATCAAAGATTCATGCGATATAACTTCAGGCTATATGTTGAGGTGCAGTTATGTGCTTATTGAATCTTAAGACACTATTATGCTTATACAAAACACCACTAAAATTAATATTACTGCTTATCCCGCGGGTCGAGAAATGTTTTGGTCCAGATGAGACGCCAAGTAACGAGGCGTCTTGTCAGGATCCAAACTGTTTGACACTCGGTTAGTGAGTTCTCAAAAGCTTAATCGAACCGCAAGTAGTCAATATTGCACCAGATTTAGGCAGACACAATGTTTACAGCGGGCTAACCCTTTCCCTCATAGGCTATTTTTAGACCCGACCTCTTTGGATAAATCTACCGAAAAGGAGCATTTACTAGAGAAAAGGAAACGTTTTTAGAATTGTGTAGTATTGAAACCATTGTGATAAATAGAGCATTTGCTCCTATGGAGCAAATGCTCTATTTATCACAATGGTTTCAAAAAGAGACTTTTACAGAGGCGTATAAAGGCGTCAATATGGAGGAAAAGGTTAAGGGTTAACGTTATTTTGGATCCAATATTTCTAATAGTATTAATTTTGATAGTTGTTAGGCAACATAGTAAAATCACATGCTAAAGAAATGGATACAATATTATTCAACTGTATTTAACAAAATGAAACTTCATTCATCTATCGTAAATCAACAGTATTAAATATCCATGTTTAACGCTTTCAACCATGAAGTTGCAAAATTCAAGCAGGGCAAGCTTACCGTGACTATTCAGAGCTTTTAGTAACGAAAAGTACAAAATAACAAACAGTTTAGACCCTAATGAGATGGCTCCTCAAGGAACTCTCTCACCCGGGTCTGTACTGTTTGCAAAGGGCATTAACAGTTGATTAGAAGAGCCAGAAAGTGTTATAGGATCGTGTGCTCTGTAACACTTCTAATGTTAAATGTAACCCAACTCGCATTAGAGCTTAGAGCTTAGAGCCAGGTGAGACCCGGGTAACTCTGTGTCTCATCAGGGCCCAAGCTGTTTGACACTCGGTCAACTGTTTGCTAAATCTTTGGACAAATTGGATGTAAGTAAAACCTCTCTATAACGGCCACTAAATTACATCAAGTATCTTGTGTTGAAGGCAAGTGGCTGCTTAAAGCAAGGTGAAAGTAAAACAGAACTCTCCTATAGGAGCGTTCTGTTTTACTTTCACCTTGCTTTAAGCAAATCACCTGCCCCTAAGTAACAACTAATTAATACAATTTAGTGGCCGTTATAGAGAGGTCTTACTGTAAGTAAAACTTGTACCAGATCAGTGTTTCAACATACGCTACTTTGTCATCTAACAAAAGAATGGTCTACCGGCGAATTTATAGGGCATAAATAAGAAGGTACAACTTGATTACTCTATTATCTAGCAGACAAAATACGTTAATACTGCGTATGGACCTAGATTATCACAAGAACCCTAAAAGGAATGAACAACCTGCTAGGTGAAGTATACGATATTGTCATAATGAACAACCACTATATATAGTAAATCCCTCTAAACTGGAAATTAGATGCTTTTCTTTCGTAGGCGGCTGTCCCTAGAGGAGCTTTCTGCATGACTTTCATCCTGCAATAAGCTGCCACCTGTTTCCAAGAACGTCCGGTTTAGAATGGTTTTACTGTAGACAGTAAAAACGATTTACAGTCTAACATAACCGTTAAGTACATATAAGCAATCAATACCCACTTTGATGAGGCAATTATGTTATCCGGTTGAATGAGAATAACCCAATGTCTAGACTGGTTCTAGTGATATCATATTGCACCCAATGCTAATGTCCGACATTTTAAACCTTTAGCCTGCTGAGCAAATTATTTTTACAGAATTTTTCAACTACTACATTTTCAAAATTCAAGCTATAATCAATGTGTCAACCAAAATGCAATCAGGGTGTCAAACAGTTTGGATCCTGATGAGACGCCGAGTTACTCGGCGTCTCATCTGGATCCAAACTGTTTGCATAGGTATTCACTCATCCGCCCATAGCAGGCTAACGGTTAACGTTATAATGATGGTCTAAGATAATAATGAATATTGTGTTTCAGAACAAGTATCTACTGAACATTCATTATGTTATTGACATGTTAGATGCTGCATATACGTTTGAATATACAGAGGTCCAATTAAAATACGTAAATTAAAATATTTTCAAGAATAACTTCTTTATTTCTCCATCAAACCCTATGTTGTGACTTTTTAGAATTGTCACGAAGAGTCGATTCTAAAGAGTGGTCACAACTTAGGGTTTGGTGGAGAAATGACGATTTTAGTGTTTGAGTACACACCTTTAGCTGTAGGTCTAATTAAATGATTGAATTATGCATTCGTATGTGGTGGTCCTTTGGAGCAAATGCCCTGTTTATCACAATGGTTTCAAAATCTGACTTTAGGGCTTTAATATGAGGGAATAGGTTAACAATCCCACACGGGAACTTTTGACAAAGGAAGAAATTGTAGACTTAAACCTGTATTATTCCATAAGCAAACAGAACAGACCCTGGTCAGATGGTTCCTACAATGGCGTCAAAGTACCTCTCTATGGAGTAATGGGCTAAAGAATATACAGTAAAACCTCTCTATAACGGCCACTAAATTACAGGAAAACCTCTCCATAACGGCCTCTAAATTACAGTAAAACCTCTCTATAACGGCCACTAAATTACATCAAGTATTTTGTGTTAAAGGCAGGTGGCCGCTTAAAGCAAGGTGAAAGTAAAACAGAACGCTCCTATAGGAGCGTTCTGTTTTACTTTCACTTTGCTTTAAGCAGCCACCTGCCCTATATACCAACTAATTAACACAATTCGGTGGTCGTTATAGAGAGGTTTTACTGTACACGTCGTTGTCATGTTTTTCATGATGTTTGAACCCCAATTGCACAATGGGTAATCTATATAATTCAGTTGTTATTAGCAACTCGGCAAACACATTGCCTTTCGCCATTTAATCTATATAAATACATGTATCATCTAAATGTGTATACAGATTATTCCTGCCTATTATTTCAATACACCTGGCTTTGAAATACGTCATACATTTGGGAATGGACAAAAGCTGATACATTGGCTAAAAGTAAAACAGGTTATTTATATTTAAGCAATTGACCAGACATATAATGTACACATGCCGCTAAATACAGGCACCAAACTCACCAGCCTGATAAAATATCAAAGGTATCCGATTCTCATTTCACTGCCACACTCATTCATTTGTTATGGTATTTCGTACACATCCAATTTGGCCATTCTTGAATAGAACCTCATAAAGCAGACATTGAGCAGCTTCACTCAACATATTCCCTCTAATGTTGCAGCTTTATTTGTAAAAAATCACATATTGCAGCAAATGTGTTTTGTTGTTATCAATATAGAAACTGCTCTATTACTTTCGCTCTACATTAACTCTTTCGACGCCAAATAATTTTCGTCTGCAAACATTGTCGTCTGCTTTAAGTTTCAGAGTGGACTTTCCCTCAATACCTTCTCTGTAACGTAAGTGGTGTATAACAAGAGCTAAAACAGTTACTCGGCGTCTCATCTGGATCCAAACTGTTTGCAAAGGTAATCATAGATTCGTACATTGCAGCAAGTTGTTAATTAATATTATCTCATTATTCGCGACGAGACTCACATTTACAAACAGCTTGGGTACAGTTCACCCTTCGCTTGCTATTCACGTCAATATACCTACCAGTAAATAGTGAAGACCCAGATGAGACAGCTCCTACAGGAGCTGTCTCATCAGGGTCTGCACTATTTACAAGTTGATTGTGCAACCAGTGCACTCCACAGCAGTGATTGCACAGCGAAATACGTGTACACAGTGAAGATATATGTAATTATAACAGTATAACAGTGCATGGGTAAAGAAGGAGAAATGTATTTTAAAATTCAGCAAGAGAAGGGTTAAGACTCTGAGCTACGTCTCATCAGGATCCAAGCTGTGTGACACTCAGTCAATAATTTCTCAAATGATTGATCGATTCGGAAGTAGTCCATATCGCAAAATATCCATATTTTCCTGACGGGGTAAGGGTTGCATCGGTATCATTCGTTGTCAATAGAGGTTTTATTTGTACACTAATATCCATAACACCTCTATTGGCAACGAATAAACGGACTCAAATATACGATATGAATGTTAGTTTCTTTTACAATGAACTCTCTATGTACAGTAACACCCTCTATAACGTCACTAAATTACATCAAGTATTTTGTGCTAAATACAGGTGGCTGCTTAAAGCAAGGTGAAAGTAAAACAGAACGCTCCTATAGGAGTGTTCTGTTTTACTTTCACCTTGCTTTAAGCTCCTATAGGAGCGTTCTGTTTTACTTTCACCTTGCTTTAAGCAGCCGCCTGCCCTAAATACCAGCTAATTAACTCAATTTAGTGGCCGTTATAGAGAGGTTTTACTGTATTTGAAAGTGTAATAAAATACTACTTAATCCGTAGTACTTAACCCGCTACAAATAAAAACAAACTGTCCGATTTTTTATTTGGTGCAATGTGGACTACTGCCGATTCGACAAATCGTTTGAGAAACTACTGACCTAGTTTTCTTGATGAGACGTCGAGTTATCCGGTGTCCAATCTGGATCAAATGCGTGTCAGGTCTCAGACTGCGGAATAAGGGTTTATTTAATTCAGTAGAATAACAAGCCGATAGTAGTGCTGTACTTTATCCCATTTCTGTACTTTAAAACACTGTAGTTAACAAAGCTACAGATGAAGGTGAGTACTCAAATACTAAAATCCTCATTTCTCGAAGAGACGATTCTTAAAGTATAGGGTTTAGTGGAGAAATTAAAGAGCTATTCTTGAACGTAATTAGAGTTATGCATCATTTCTGGACCTCTCCTATAGAAGACCCTGTCCTAAGCGGGGCATTTATTTATTGTTGATAGGAGTATTAAAAGCAGGTGGTTGCTTAATGCTTGACAAATGAAATGCAGAAAGCTCCTATAGGGGTTATCTCCATTACATTTGACATGCATTAAGCTACCACCTGCCTTATAGACCCATAATGAGACCTCTGTTTGATGGCCGATTAAAGCAGGCTCTACTGTATTGTATTCGTTCATAGAAGATACAGTAAAACCTCTCTATAACGGCCACTAAATTGTGTTAATTAGTTGATATTTAGGGCTGGTGGCTGCTTAAAGCAAGGTGAAAGTAAAACAGAACGCTCCTATAGGAGTGTTCTGTTTTACTTTCACCTTGCTTTAAGCAGCCACCTACCTTTAGCACAACATACTCGATGTAATTTAGTGTCCGTTATAGAGAGGTTTTACTGCAACTGATCGACACCTAGTGCATACTGAATATGTCCCCAGTCTCGTTTATTAGGTTTAATATTTCACGAAGTACAAATCATATAAAGGTGTATGTGTATGTATATAGATATTGATTAAGAATCAGATTTATATTTGTCCATATGCAAACAGAGCAGACCCTGATCACCCATGTCTGCGCTGTTTGCAAATGCGTTGAATGGTGTATCTATGTGGTAAAAGGTAAGGGAATGATACTATAAGTTGTATATCTCTAAAAGATTTTGTCAATTTGAAATCGTCAATGTTATCCGTTTCCCTCACAGTAACGCGTTTAACGCTTTTCTTAACGGAGTAGACCCAGATCAGACAACTCATGTAAGATATTTCTGGTCAGTGTCTGCTCTGTTTACTTATGGTATTATATAGATCCGATATTACAGTTTTTGTCAAAGCCAAGCATCCCCTTGAAATATTTACGTTACAAACATTACATGTACATGGATTGATATTCATGAAATGACCAATTCGTTCATTAGGAAAGAGGCTGGCATACAGTTTTCAATAGACGATGGCATGGTATCAATATCGTAACAGTCTCGTTTCAATACACGATGATATAGTATCAATATCGTAACAGTCTCGGTTCATTGCACGATGATATAGTATCAATATTGTAACAGTCTCGTTTCAATACACGATGATATAGTATCAATATCGTAACAGTCTCGGTTCAATGCACGATGGTATAGTATCAATATCGTAACAGTCTCGTTTCAATAGACGATGATATTGTATCATTATCGCAACACTCTCCGTTCAATACACAATGATATGATATCAATATCGTAACAGTCCAATTTCAACACACGATGATATGGCATCAATATCGTACAGTCCCGGTTCAACAGACGATGATATGGTATCAATATCGTACCGTCTCGGTTCAATAGACGATGATATGGTATCAATATCGTAACAGTCTCGGTTCAACAGACGATGATATGATATCAATATCGTACAGTCCCGGTTCAACAGACGATGATATGGTATCAATATCGTACAGTCCCGGTTCAACAGACGATGATATGGTATCAATATCGTACAGCCCCGGTTCAACAGACGATGGCATGGTATCAATATCGTAACAATCTCGTTTCAATAGACGATGGTATGGTATCAATATAGAAACAGTCTCAGTTCAAAAGATGATGGTTTGTATTAATATTGTAACAGTCTCGGTTCAACAGAAGTCTCGGTTTAACAGACGATGGTATGGTATCCATATTGTAACAATCTCATTTCAACAGACAGACGATGGTATACTATCAATATTGTAACAGTCTTGGTTCAACAGACGATAGTATGTTATAAATATTGTAACAGTCTTGGTTCAACAGACGATAGTATGTTATAAATATTGTAACAGTCGTGGTGCCTGCCTACAGGGCGAGTGTGCAACTTTTAATTTGGCATGGAACACAACAGTTATGTACACATAATTAGATTTCACCTCGCAGCTTGCACTGTTTTCAAGACAAATTAACGCCTTTAGTGCCACGAGGACGGGTCTTTGAAATCATATGCAAACAGTTTGGATCCAGATGAGACGCCGAATAACTTGGCGCCTCATCAGGATCAAAACTGTTTGACGCGCTTAATCTCTTTAATCAATCTAAAACTTGACGCAGACGAAAATGTGTCTAGCAGACGACAATGTGTCTAGCAGACTGCTGTGCTGACACTGAAAGTGTTAAAGTAAAACACTACTGTGTTTCTTAAAAAATCTTCTGACAAGTTTTTCACAGTAATTGTGACAAAAGGTGCTTCATGGTATGGCCTGTATCCCTAATGTGCTAAGAGCGACCTGGATAGTCGTTGATCCTTATAATGCTGAATTTTCAAATGGACTATTCCAAAATTCAATCAGATGAAGCTTAGGTAAATAATTAGGGTTTTTCTAAAACAAAGGTGTAACATGTGACATACAGTGCAGACCCTGATGAGAGGGCACATCTACACTGTTTGCAAATGACATTAGTGACACGTGTCCCACACTGTAAGGGTTACATGTAACAACCTGTGTTCAGACGAGATGCTGAATAACTCGATGTCTCATAGAAGCTGTTTGACACCCATTTAGCGGTTTTTCAAAATAATAAATGCAAACAAATTAAGTAAAAATAGACAGCATTAGTATAAACTACTTGAACCTTGTAAACAGAACAGACCATGGTCGAAGGGTCCCCTCTAGTGACCCGCTGATCTGTGTTGGCATGTTTTGCAAAACAAAACAGTACATCCGTGTCTCAGATTTACATACTCAATTACAGCAGAATCTCTCTAATGCGACCACTTAATGAATGAACATGGGTGTCTTTATAAGCAGGTGGTTGCTTAATGCAGGACAAAAGTAATGCAGAAAGCTCCGACCACCTGCATATAACACCCATAATTATACCTTTTTTAGATGGTCACATTAGCGAGGTTTTACTGTATATTCTTTCCAACAAGATACCCTATGAATCATAAATTCACTATAAACAGTTCTATAACTTTCTCATAAAATTGATTTTCACGCTTGCAAACAAAGCCTACAGTGGATTGACAACTCTAATTGAACTGTCAATAATAAATCCGAGAACAATCAGCTTAATAATATTGAATTACACTCTAAACCTCTATGTGCAAGTCATCAATTTGCCAGACATGTTGTGATGAAGTATGACTGTTTTCCTTCAATAATTGAAAACGTACATAGAACACAAGATACACCGAAATAAACGAATTTCCACTACAGTCAGTCGGTTGTTAAGTACGATTTCATCAGTTATATTATGAAAATAACATTTGTTATCAAACCACTGTACTGAACAAGCATACCGTCTTGTGTGCACTTTGAAAACAACGTTTGTTATCAAGCACTGAACTTAAAACAGATATACATTCGAGGTTGCACTTTACTACCAAGCACTGTGATAAATACGTATACGTGCATTCTTTGTTGCACTTTGAAAATAACGTTTGTTATTATCAAACACTGCTAAACAAGTATACCCTTATCAGTTATGAAAACAATATTTATCATGGTTAACTCATTCCTTCCGGGACTATTTTTAGACCCAACCTCTTTGAATTAATCTACCGAAAATGAGCATTAACTATAGAAACTAGACTGTCGCAGGACAGCTCGCCTATTGTAGACCTTGTCTACAAAGATAAAGTCCAAAATATATTTCTATTTTAACTGAACTACATCAATGTTAAACCTATTGGCAAACTATATTCCAAATACCACCTATGGCAAGTATTTCATGTTGTATTAGTGCATTTTAACACTTACCCCAAAACTTTAACCTTGAGATTACAGCCCCAAAAGCTAAGTTCAAAACAGGTGAAATTTGGACTAAAATTCAATTTTATTTTAAATTTTAACTACACTACATCAATGTTCAACATATAGGAAACCTCCATTCGAAATATCAGCTTTCTAGGGCAAATTTTTCATGTAGTATTAGTGCATTTCAACACTTACCCCAAAACTTTAACCTTCCTATTTCAGCCCAAAAAGCTAAGAACAACACACACACGTCTACAATTAGATTCGATTAGATTTACATTATCTCTCTCTCTTCTCTCCCTCTCTCTCTGTCTTTCTCTCTCTGCCTCTCTCTCTCTCTCTCTCTTTCTCTCTCTCTCTCTCTCTCTCTCAGCTTCTGAGTCTGAGATCATTCTCAGGTATCTGATTGGTCAGGTACTTGAGAATGATCTCAGACTCAAGCAAAAAGCTTTATAACCTCGGGACCAGGTCTCCTTTTCATAGAGGGCGTCTCATTTACATTAAATTCAGGTTTGGTTCTCGTTTTCGTAGGGCAAGGCGTTGTTGATGAATGGCAAACAGTACAGGCCCTAACCAGACCCCAAGTTTCAAAGCAATAGCTGGTCTAGGATATCATTGTTAGCAAATGGCATACTGTTCCGACGCCGATCATATTATAGCTTAATTGCTAACTCAGATTTACGTTTAATTCAAATTTTCTACAATTAAAAAAAAACCCACAATCGCCAAATAGTGTCAAACAATTTGGACCCTGATGAGACGCCGAGTTACTCAGTTACTGAGGACAAGTTGATTACAAACATTATCATTGTGTCGCTCATGATAACGGAAGACGTGCGTGCATAATGCTATCGTAGAACCTGTCCTCAGCAGCCATCAAACAGATATCTAAGTATGGATCTACAAGGCAGTTGGTAGCTTAATGCAGGCCAAAAGTAATGCAGAAAGCTCCTATTGGAGCTTTCTGCATTACGTTTGCCCTGCATTAAGCAACCCATGTGTTCAGTAAATGTATGGTCGCTTAGGACAGGTTCTACTGTACTCATGCATGTAGTTGTGACTGTTCATTTAAAATTGAACTCATCCAGTGCCAGTGGCAAATCAGTGATAACCTGTCCCATCTTAGTCAGGCTGTTTGGTAACACTGTGGTTATCACCTTGAAACAAAATGAAACAAAATTAAAATGACATTTTACCAGCCTGTAAGACCACAATACTTGGCACCGAGTTAACCCCTCACAAGCTAAGTGCGACTTAACTGGTATCGTATCTGCAAACACGCTGGATCCAGATAAATGCCGAGTGATTCAGCGCCTCATCAGAAAATCCAAGCTGTTTGCCACTCTGCTAATAGTATCGAAAACAAACTAAGCCAATTGGATACTTTAAAAATAATAGCAATTAAGCTTTCAGCCGACATCATTTTTGATGCCATGAGAAGAGTTGATCTAACAGACACGTGCTTATTTATGAGGTCTGGTTCTCAAAGTAAACAGAACATAAACACGCTTGCAATGAGACTCTACTTATCATTGCAATGTGTGCACTGGAATATCTGTTATACTAGCAGTTATTGAATAAAAACTAGTATAGTAAACCTTCTCTAAACCGGACGTTAAATTTAGTATAGATATCGGTCTTGGAGACTGGTGGCAGCTTAACGCAAGGTGAAAGTCGTGCAGAAAGCTCCTATATGGATTAAGCAACCAACTGGCTAAATGTATCTAAATTCTTCTCAACTAGCATTCCTGTTTAGTATTGTTTAACTGTAATTTCAAAAGCAGGTAGCTGTTTCTCGCAGAACGAAAGTAATGCAGAAAGTTTCAACCTAGAATTTTCATAGTGCAATATCCAATCAGTGTTTAACTATAGAGTCCACACAGTATGAAAAGCTTACATTTGGTAGAGGAGTTGGAATAACAAACAGTGCGGACTTCTAGGGGCTCTCTGATCACACTGTTTGCAAATGTCATTGCATGCGTGTCCAACATTCAAAGGGATAAACTGCCCTTTATCTTTATGATGGCATGTGGATAATGGTCATGGCAGATATGTAGAATCATATCTATATTATTTCATAAGCAAACAGAGCAGACCCTGATCAGGCGGATCCCGTAGGGTTAGTTAACTCATTTCATCCCAAGTTTATAAATTGTGTTTTAAATAACAGCAACTATTATCATGCTAAATCAAATCAGTCATCTAAGTGATTCATATTAAATTTAACCCTTTACCTGTTCATTATTCATGTAAGAAATAATGCCACCGTAAATATAAATTAGATTATTTTTTAAAACAACATATGAACACAATAATGTTTTGCTGAGACAGAAACTGTAGAATCAGATCTATATTATAACATAAGCATAGAGAGCAGATCGTGGTCAGACAGTTCCTACAGGAGCTGTCTGATCTGTGTCTACTCTGTTTGCAAATGCGTGGAAATGCGTTTATATGAGGAAAAGAGTTAAAGTGTAAAATGGTATCAGTCTGCATCGATCTTGCTAGCTAGACTTGTTTGTTTGTATTAGTGAACATTTTGATGAATACAACATACATTATTAACGTGTGAACCCTTTACCTGTTGAGTACAGTAAAACCCTTCTAATGCGACCACCCAAAATATGTATAATTCCGGGTCGTAAATGCAGGTGGTTGCTTAATGCAGGTCGAAAGTTATGCAGAAAGCTCCTGCTGGAGCTTTCTGCATAACTTTCGACCTGCATTAAGCAACCAGCTGCTTTTAAATATATTTATTTCCATTCATAAAGTGGTCGTATTAGAGGGTTTTTACTGTATTTATATAAGAGATAATGACATCATATATGTACTGTAAATATTTCTTAGATGAATTTTTATACTATGCATGCCCACATATTACTTTTACATTAGCAGAAATCGTAGAATCAGATCTAGGTATTATACCATATAAAGCAATATGAGCAGATCCTAATCAGATGGTTCCTATAAGAGCCGTTTAATATGGGTTTAACCCTTTCCTTTACGTACATGCTTTTTTACGTCTTTGCAGATAGAGAATACCCAGATGAGATGGCTCCTCGAGGAGCCGTCTGGTCAGGGTCTGCTCTGTTTGCTAATGGAATTTGAAAGATATGTTCCTTTAATTTCTAAAATGGCTACAATGTTCCACCTTCCATATTTCATTATATAACTATTTTGTCCATAAACTTTAAGTAGGTATTGAAATAGGTTTCGATATGGTAAAGAATAAACTCATTTTTCATTGTCTCTTCAGACTGCTATTCTCATACACTCCAGGCGGTACACAATAGAAGAAGACTGAAAGATAATTTCCGCTAATCCTTAGCCTGTTGAAAATATTATATGTGCTCAAATTTTGATCTGGCCCATTTTTTACTTACTTTCCATTGCTAAAATTGCTAAAACCTTTTGAGAAATTATTGACCATGTGAAATAGTTTGGATCCTGATGACACACCGAATTACTCGTTGTCTCATCTGGATCCAAACTGTTCACAATGCCTGACAAATCGGGGGTTAACTTTGAGCAAAATATAAAGTAAAACCCCTCTAAACCGGACGTTAAATTCAGTATAAACATCGGTCTTGCAGACAGACTGAAGCTTAATGCAGGATGAAAGTCAAACTTTCACACTGCATTAAGCAGCCACCTGTCTAAAAGTATGTAAATTCTACCTTACTAGAATTGCGGTTTATAGTGGTTCTATTGTATCTAATAATGCATCAATCAATCTTACCCTCATTAATCAGCGGAAGGTGCCCAAAATCTCAATAAATTATGGTAGATAAACTTCCTGTTGCCTTTTATCCCGGGGATTCTGACACTCAACTGTGTTATTCTGCTCTTAAATCACACCACCCAGGTGCTGCTTATTCACTGATAAGAGAATGCATTCTTCCAACGGTTACCCTTATGCTATTTTGTATTTTCCCTTTACCCGAAGGGCACCCATGCCTACTGATATAATGGACATTATATTATTGTTTTATTATGGAATATGAAAACGTGGGATTTAAGCCATGTCAAAATCTATAATTATTATCTCATAAGCAAACAGAGCAGACACCAATCAGTGAAAATGGTGCAGTAGTCCCGGGTTTACTCTATTCGCGAAGACGTCAAAATTCGTGAATGCTGAATCCAGTAAAAAAAACTCTCTATAACGACCACTTAGTTGCGTTAATTAGTTGGTATTTAGGGCAGGTGTCTGCTTAAAGCAAGGTGAAAGTAAAACAGAACGCTCCTATAGGAGCGTTCTGTTTTACTTTCACCTTGCTTTAAGCAGCCACTTGCCTTTAACACAAAATATTTGATGCAATTTAGTGGCCGTTATAGAGAGGTTTTACTGTATTTAAAACGGAATGGTCCATTAGTTTTGAACAATAGAACCCTTTCAGTATGTAAGGATGAAAACAGTTGCTGGAGAATTTTGAATGACAAAGAGTGCAGACCCTAATCAGAGGGCTCATCTGGGAGCCTTCTCTTCCTGGTCTACCCTGTTTTCAAATGTCAGTACACACGTTTCCTGTATTTCAAACTGTTACACGACCGGCATATGCAAACAGTTCGGATCCATATAATAGGGAGGGTAACTCGACTTCTCTTCCGGGTACATGTACCAGCTGTCGATACCCGGTCAAACGGTTTAAAGAACCTGAACCAGATCTTATTATCCAACATACAACATACCCTGCTCAGACGGATCCTACAGGGACCGTCTCATGTGATATGGATCTTCTCTGTTTGCAAAATCATCAAAAAACGTCTCTATCGTGTACCTGGTTCAGTAGAATTCCTTGTACATTGTTTACATTCTTATCATTAAACTGGTTTCTCTGATTACTTCCTACTTTTTCTTTTAACCCATCAGAACTCAGACCGTTTATCTCTTTTTTTTTAAAAAAAACAAAAACACGATGTTTCTCGCTTAAACACTCGGTCTGTAGTTACTCATAAAAACCTTAAACCTTCCCCCTGCTGTTCGGATTGATATCTACTCGGTCTCTCTGACCACTGTAATGTGTACGTTACTCAGATTCCTTCCACCTTTTGAAAGCAATTGACCGAACAAAACAGCTTGGATCCAAGTGAGATATGAACAAACGAGTTTTAATATGTATCCAATCTATGCGCAAATACCAGCAACGGTACTGTTAGCATTATAAATGAAGACATGTTATAAAAGTTTATTTGCATTTTCTCTGGAACCGTTTTATAGACTTCGTCCAGACAACCTTTTTCTGCGGATAATGAGGGTCTTGTATTTAGTATGTCTTGTCACAGTTAAACGTGCTTGTTCGTGCTTGAGAACTCTGATGTTATCTTCAATAAAACAGATTGCATAAATCAATATATTCTAGTCCATTTCACCTCTTTTATACTTGTGAAACACAGAGTTTAATATATTATTCAAACTATATAAACGCATTAACTCGCATTAAAGTCATCGTCGTCATGACATGGTTGTAAAAGATTTCCTAGCTGTTTTTACAACTGCTTGATAGCTTTGTTCCATTGAACTCAAAGCCAAATTCCAAATAAACTAGCGATATATCAAACAGGCCCGCTTTACATAAACCATCTAACGATGCCAAAAAATCCCTGGAAATTAATAGTCAATAAACATCCGGTCTACCCTGTAATCAGGGTGTTTATATCCCCCTCTTTTAGGTTAGTAGTTTCCACACTTAAGCTGTTCAGCACTTTTCCTCAAGCAGGCTGTTCAGTACTTTTCCTCCAGCACCGTCCAGTTACGACAGTTCATTAGAACAAAACTTCTCTATGTCTGCCACTCAAAAGACGATCTAATGCACGGTCTTCTAGACAGATGGTAACTGAACCACAAATAACAGGGAGCACTAACAGAAATGTCATCAGAAGCAGTACTTCGTCAGCAAAAGATTATTCAGATATTATGTTTAATAATCAAATGGTTTTACATGTAGTACAGAAACATATGCTCAGGCCAAGTATTTCTCAGATTGCGGTCAAGGTCAATACTAATCTGAATGTCCTGCAAGGCACTCAAGAATCCAAACATATATCAACCCTTTCAACCGATGCCACGCATGTACAATAAAACCTCTCTATAATGGACATTTAATTGTTTGAATTAGTTGGTAATTAGGGCAGGTGGCTGCTTAAAGCAAGGTGAAAGTAAAACAGAACGCTCCTCTTGCTTTAAGCAGCCACCTGCCTTTAACATAAAATACTTAATGTAATTTATTGGCCGTTATAGAGAGGTTTTACTGTACTGCCATTTGCACACAGTGTAAACCAAGATCTAAAAAACTCCTACAGAACCTCTTTGATCAGGGTTTGCACTGTCAGCTATTCAATATCCTCAAGCAAGATTAATATGCATGTCATACTGAGTGGACTATGTAGTTAAACACTGATGAGATATTACAATCTAACATTCAGGGATGAAGAGATTGGTTTCCTTAACAGTTGTGAGTTTCAGAGATATTTTAACTCTTTGCACGCTAGCGGCGAAACTGTGATTACCTATGCAAACAGTTTGGATCCAGATGAGACGCCGCATAATGCGGCGTCTCATCAGGATCCAAACTGTTTGTCATCTTGACCATATTTTTGCCAAAAAAATGAGAGAAAGTTTATTTTAAGAATTGAAGCAGATGACAATTGTTGCAGACAAAAAATTACTTAGCGTGCAATGAGTTAAGATAAAGTCGTAGAGGCGGACTGACGCACTTACATTCAAATATCGACTGGCCAAAATGGCGACACCTTTGAGCATTGCCTTACAGACTAAAGCCATTGTTTCTGTACTTATATACAGGATCTTACATGAGTGTTCATTACAAATTGTTTTTATGAAACGACTTTACTATAACAATATTGCACGAGGTTTAGCGAGTGGCATATTCGTTATAGTAAAAAAGATTCATAAAATGAATTTGCAATGAACACGGATGGAAGATTCCTTTTATCACATAAACCTTAACAAGTACCATAGAAAGTGAAACAGGATATAGCTGACGACTGTATCGGTCATTTATTACAAACAGCATAGTAATACAACAGACTACGCAAATGGAGTGACTCCGTCATGCAGCGCTACAATTGGCTAACGATTAAATGCGTCATGCATTGGCTCCGCGTATTCTCTTTCAGGTTCATCGTCGACCGGATTCAAACTGTTAATTTGAATAAAAAATGCACAAGTGCATTTCCACACGGTTTACGGCACTCTGTTTCAGCACTCACACACCGCATGTTATGTGATAAATTCTAAGACTGAACTGGTTGATGTCTACTGTATGATATGTCCATCAACTATGAGTAAACACAAACATAATATGAAAGGTATACGTGTGCACTTCTAGCAGACTAACTTATTCATTAGAACCTCCCTAAAACGACACTGTAATAAACACAATGGATTACCATTAAAACAGGTATTTGCTTAAAGCAGGCAAGAACTAATCCATAAAGATATTTCACCCGGCATTAAGCTACCACCTTCCTAAACCCCCAAACTTAGACTTGCCTTTAAGTGGTCGTTTTAGAGAGGTGTAATTACTGTATCATGGTCAATGCGGGCAATACAAATGTAGCACTCATTTCTAATCTACTGCATAGATAAACATTGTAATGCCTTTGCTAACAGAGTAGACACGGATCAGACGACACTTGTTAGTGCTGTCTGATCAGGGTCTGCTCTGTTTGTTTATTGTATAAAATATATATGGCCAACATTTCCTGTATTTGTATACCATTACAAAATAGCTAATTAATATTCACGATGTCAAGATTTATTACATGGATATTCATTAGATAAAGGGTTGAACACCAGTATAATATTTCTGAGAACTTTTTAATTAAGCGATAGATGCATTGGTGTAGTTGTATACGACTACGTTAGGCCATACGATGTTTTATGCTCGTTCATCACATTTTATACAAATTGTCTGTTAACGTTCCTCTCATAACGTGGAGCCATATTGTCTAAACCCAGATGATATGTCAAATAATATCTGCTTTTTACAAACTATATCTAACGGAGTGTTTTACTCCCAATGCAACGTGGGTATTTAGAGGGTCTTTATACACCCGTTTCTTTAACGTTAAATGTGTTTAGCCAATTTTGTGTTTGCATATAATTTTGCAAACTCTATTCTCACATCAGTCTATTCTAATTTTCTACAAAATCGCAATTATAATGTCGAACAGTTTGTATCCTTCACGAATTTAGTGATTTAGCATGCATAAGTTTAACTACAATATACAGTAAAACCTCTATAACGGCCACTAAATTGTGTTAATTAGTTGGTATTTAGGACAGGTGGTTGCTTAAAGCAAGGTGAAAGTAAAACAGAACGCTCCTATAGGAGCGTTCTGTTTTACTTTTACCTTGCTTTAAGCAGCCATCTAACTTTTACACAAAATACTTTATGTAATTTAGTGGCAGTTGTAGAGAGGTTTTACTATATATAAGGTAAAGCATTGATACGAGTACACAGTGGGGCATTGTATTTCATTTCCACATATTGGGATGTTCAGGTGCGTAGCTGAATTCAAATGTAATGTACGCGCCGTGGCTATAGGGTCCTCCGGGAGGGGGCATGCTCGCCGGGAAAATTTAGAATTGTGTAGTTTTGAAACCATTGTGATAAAAAATTATTGCGATGACTTCAAACGACGACTCTCATTAATCGCAACTTTAGTCACACTTGCAAACAAATTGAATACAGACGAAACGCCGTGTAACTTTGCGTCTCATATTTGAGAAAACAATCATATCGAGTCGGAAGTAGACAATATGGAACAGATCCAAAATTGAGCAGACATTTTTTTCACAGTCGGAATAGGGGTCAACGATACTAAACATCATATACAAATGTACGAAGTCTGTTACAACGACCATTTACTAATATTGCCTCCTATTGTTTCCTTCAAACACTACGGGTTTGCCAAAAAGGTTCAAATAAAACTTAAAACGTTTATGACAGATATATTACTGTACTAACACAAAAATGATACTCCATATCATCTAAAAAGGGGTTTTACTGTAATTCAATTTACGACCAAAGTTCTGTTTGAAATACTATAATTAACTGCTTCACTCCTACCTTTACTTTGTATCCCCGACGCATCTAAAGTCTAGAAGTTTAATTCCAAGATTTATTCCTACTGTTTATAACAATGTCTATTTACAGATACACGTAAGGGTCTACGAGCCAATTTCACGTAACACATGGGGTGTTTCAGATTCCGTACCACGTGAGCTGACCAAGCAATTTGCAATTGAGTTTATAAACTACGGTAACCTTACATTAGTGCTATCCTCGAATTGTACCTAGAACATTTTGATAAGATGGGTGCAGAGCACAATATAAGACGACTACTCAATTACTGGTCTTTAACCCATTCCCTCATATTGACGACTTTTGGCGACTCTGTAAAAGTCACTTTGTGAAACCATTGTAATAAATAGAACATTTGCTCCTATAGGAGCAAATGTTCTATTTATCACAATGGTTTCAAACTGCAAAATTCTATTTTTTTCTTTTTCGCCAGTCAACGCTCCTTTTCGGTAGATTTATTCAAAGAGGTTGTATCTAAAAATAGCCTATGAGGTAATGGGTTAAGACAGGTGACATCTTATTGCAGGGTGAAAGTCATATACAGAAAGCTCCTCTATGAGCTTTCTGTATGACTGTCACTCTGCATTAAGCAGCCCCTACCAATAAGGGTCTCAACTTTTCTTTAAGAGCTTTAGTGAAACGGACCCTAGGAGAACAAAAAGACAACCAGGGATTTACAAAATATGTAAACAACATATGATTAAGGAATACACTGTTATCCCTCAGCATGTTGCTTTCTATCACAATTAACAGTGCAGTCAACAAGGGAATTACAAAACACGTAGACGACATATACTCAAGGAATTACGCTGTATTTATCCCTCAGCAATACTGTATAGACAACGAGGACTTACAAAATACGTAATCGACATATAGCCAAGGGATGCTCTATCTGTTAGCACTCAGTAATACTGGGATATTGTTTTCTACCACAGTTAACAGAGCAGACAGCGGACCCTAGGAGAAAAAGACAACCAGGAATTACAAAAACAACATATGACCAAGGAATGCTCTGTTTGTTATCAGCAACATTAGTAGGTTGTTTACTACCGTAATTAACAGATCAGACACTTGTCACAATATCATTGGGACATTGTCCTGTCACGCTGGACAATCGAGCTTTCTATTCAGACGAGTGCAGTTAAATTTCTCTACATGGTCACTCAAAAGCGGTCTAACTTAGGATCTTGTGTGGGGTGGTGGTTTAAGCAGCGCGATAGTTGTGCAGGAAACTATATTGGGATGTTTCGGCGCTTAGCTTACATATCCATTAAGCAATCACTTGCTTTTAAAGGCACACGCTTGTTTTATATAATACGGTACATGGTTCTCAAACCCTTTATTTCATGGATATGCCTTTTAAAGCATTGCAAATATTGTAGATCAAGATCAGACAGCTCATGTAAGAGTTGTCTCACCAGGACACGCTCTGTTTTCTTAACTCACACGTTTTCTAATGTATGCATCTTGGAGTGGTTCGTATCAGTGCCATGCAAATTGCAAAACGTGTTTAAGATTACAATCTGCTGCACTCCAGTCGAAATAAACACGACCAGCTGTTTGCGAATGAAAGCTAGAATTACATATAAAACGTTTTGAAGGCATACAAAAGAACTTGCAATTATACCGTGAGTATGTAGTACTATGTACCGATACCTATCTATTTGTGACTGCCACATAAGGTCTTGATTCAGATAACTGGGTCAAATATTGGACACATTTTGGAGCATTTGCAAACAGAACGGACCCTGATCAGTCGGTCCCTTTAGGGATCGTCTGATCTGTGATTACTCTGTTTACTTATTGGATAATTCATATATCATTATTCAGTTTCTGCCATTGCCAACACATCTTATGTTCATGTGTACCGTTAAAAATAAGATAATATATATTCACAATATCGTTATCCAGTTACTCCATAAATACACCATGCTACGCCTTTGCAAGTAGTCCTAGAACAGACGGTTCCAATAGGAGCCGACACAGATCAGACGGTTCCTATAGTAGCCGTCTGGCCAGGGTTTGCTCTGTTTGTTTAATGATATAATACAGATCTGAGTTTACAGTATCTTCCATACATAACAAGTTCTATGTTCAGATGACATTGCAGAAGTTCTTTTCATTAATATTCATGATGCCATTGTTTCTTATATGAATATTCATGGAGTTTATTACCAAGTAAAGGGCTAAATGCTTCCTATCAATAATCATAGTGTGTGTGCCAAACGACACGTTTATATGCATACGGTCATAATGGAGAAACTTCTAAAATTCGTACAGTAAACTCTCTATAAATATGGCTTCCAAAATAAGTACTAGTGTTAATGTCAATCTTTAATGTAAGTGTCAGACAAACAGCTTGATTCCAGGCGATACGCCGAGTAACCGGTGTCTCATCAGGATACAAACTGTTTGACTCTGAGCCAAACGCTTCTTAAAAGCTTGAACGATCTTGATGGGACATCCAGATGTTCGGTGGCGCATGATGTAGCTGAATCAACGTTAGTGTTAAAAATGTCTAATCCTTTCACGTAAGACAAACCGTGTTATTCTTATTAATTAGAATAGTTTTATAATAGTACATGACCACTGAACGTTTTAAATAATTTCAGAAAGTTTCAGGTCTACGTAATTCCATACGTTGCTCTAATTATTCTATAAGTGTCCTTCAGGAGCTGTCAGATCTTAGTCTACTATGTTTGCAAATGCGTAAATAAGCGCTTCTCTCGGGTATATAGTGTTAACTATGGCCCAGATATAACATATCTACACCATGTAATTTCAAGCAAAGATGCAAATGATGATGAACAAGAAACATTTGTTTCTTAAACTGCATGTGGATGTTGACCTTATCTCAACATGTACAGCATGTTCTGAACTTATCATTTAGCTCATTGTTACACCAGGGTGTGTACCAGGGCCTGTATGCAGGAGTCATGAGGGGAACAGTAGGAATAGTTCAATATATTTAACTCAACAAACGTGTAGCTATTCTAAACGAAACTAATAAATATGACAAACTATTCCACGTGTATATTTGTAACAGAGATCGAAACTTTACCCACTTGTTACAGAGCTAGACAGAATTGGAAATGCTTTTTTCTGAAGTATATCTTGAGTTGACAAAACCATACGATCACTATTACGAACACTAATTGACTATTCCACTCTGTCAATCCATGGTTGAAAGGGTTGAACATGAACATGAACATTAACATGAACTAAACTTACTTTTATTAAAACAAAACATTCACCACTAGTAGTAGCAACGTCTACACATGTATATCTATTTTTACTACTTGAAATTCCATAGAGCCTTTGTTCAGACCAATATGTTTGTTGGTCAACATAGAGTATCCTGAATGCAAACATTACTGCATTATGCCGGTTGACCAATGCTACATTTTCCATATCCAGAACAGGAGAATGTTTGCATAAATTGGAGCACCGTGTCATTGCGATCCCTTTGAAAGGGTTTACATTGTTAAATCTATAAGCATTATGCCTGGCTGCAGACCCTCTTAAATATTTCTTTAAATATTTCTTCAACTGAACAAAACAACCTATGTTATGTTGTCTGGACCATGAACAGATGTTCTGAAACTGTTCATTGTTTTGTTGAATGCTAATTACCCTAGCACATCGTCAACAACCCTGCCAACTATATCTATGATAAAACAATAACCCTAATATGCCATCCAAAATCTTTCAGATTATATCCATGATGAGAAAATATAACCCTGAAATATCGTTCACAACACTGCAAAGTTTATCAATTATGTGAAAAATAACACCGACACATCGTCCACAATACTGCAAATTATATCAATAATGAGAAACTATAGCCCTGGAAAATGGTCCACAGCGCTGCAAAGTATATCTGTTATGAGAAAACATATTGTCCACGACACTGTAAAGTATATCAATTTTGAGAAAAATAATACTGGCATATAGTCCTCAACACTGCAAACTATATCACTTATGAAACAAATAGCACCGACATATCATCCATAAAACTGCAAATTATATCAATTATGAGAAAATATAAGTCTGGCATATGGTCTACAACACTGCATACATGTATACCACTTATGAGGAAAATGACACTGGCAATATAGCCCACAATACTGCATAACTTTTATAACACTTATGAGGAAAATAACCCTGGCATTCCACAATAGTGACTCTATTTCATCCAATTAGACGTATTTAATAATTCACTAAATGTTTTCATATGTTTTGTGTAGCTTCAATGGTCATTCAGATGTAATTTATTCTTTTCAACATGTGCATAAGTACTTTATGGCAACCAAAATGGTATGGTTTACCATTCAGTAATAATGTTGTCTGTGATATACAGGGTGTCCCAGAAAAAATGCAATCCGATTTCCATTCCTTATTACTCTAAATCTATTCAACCGGTAGAAAAGTTTCATATACCAGTTTTTAGATACAACAGTGGTTCATATTTATGTAAAATTACAGTTTAATTTTGAAGATTTTGAGATATTGCGTACATACTGAAGGTATCCTGTTTTCAATTTCCCCATTTGAAAAGTTTTAAGAACTTGGCATTTTATCTCAGTTATTCATCCCGAAATGTCTCACCAATGATTATTAAAACAAATTAACTTGTAACAAATGTTAAGTTCTGTAATACACTTCTAATATATTACATGTGAAAGAAAATATAACAGCTTAATAAGTCCATCAAATGTGATCTCGTTTAATTAATTGAAATCCTAATGAAATTGTATCACAGAAATACTTAAAGTATTACATGTAACACGTTATACCAGTAATGCAGTTTACAAAGCACTTGTTGTAATATACATTTGTATAATGTTCAGTTTCCACCAGGACGACCCTCTACCATATGCCATTGACACCCGTGTAAGTATTATTCTGGGTACAAAAATAGTTATATTGGTTATCCGCTAAACA
The DNA here is from genome assembly GCA_963576725.1 of Azorinus chamasolen. Taxonomy (NCBI): domain Eukaryota; kingdom Metazoa; phylum Mollusca; class Bivalvia; order Cardiida; family Solecurtidae; genus Azorinus; species Azorinus chamasolen. The sequence goes on along the minus strand of OY755239.1, from coordinate 51,236,533 downwards.
ATATATTATCAACAGGGTAAATATGTGACGAAAATCCAATTTATGGGGAAAAGTGAAAACGGTGCCTCCAGTATGTAAGCAATATCTCAACATCTATAACAGCATTTGAGCTGTAATTTTACACAGTTGTGGAAACCTGCTGTACCTGAAATGGCATATGAAACATTTCTATCGGTTGAATAGATTTAGAGTAATAAGGAATTGGATTTGGGTTGCATTTATTTCTTGGACACCCTGTAGTACTGCGAGAGGATTCGTGTGTGTATGTATGTGCATGAGTGAGAAAGTGAGTGATGGTGAGTGGTTGAGTGAGAGGGGACGAGGAAGGGATATGAGTGGTGAGTGGTGACCAGAAACGACATTATTAAATTGTGTTGCAACAAGGTACGCGTTGAAAAGAATAAAGTCATATGTCTGTCTTTAAATACCTGTTACAACGAGTAACCACTGCATTTGCCTTGTGAATAAGTCTCCAAAATGGACGAAGATACATTGAAAGTTTAATTGGTACAAAACAGAGAGGGTATACTGCATATTAATATGAAACCGCATTCAAATGCATCCTATTGTCCTGTTAAGTTTACTACTCAAGTGCTACCTTTAACTATTATCCCGCTATCCACAGTCTGACTCGTCCTTGCAAACAGCTTAGATTCAGATGAGTCGCCGAGTAACTCTACGTCTCAGGATCCAAGGATACTCAGTCAATAATGTATCAAGCGGTTGATAGAATCGGCAGCAGTAGAAATTAAACACGAACCACAATTGAACAGACATTATTTTTAAACATTTGGGCAATGGTTAATTCTCATCCCGCTGTAAATAAAGTTTAAGAGTTTAATTCCAACCTTTATCCACAGTGTCTACAGTAAATCCCCTCTTAACTCATTATCTCCTAGGCTATTTTAGAACCAACCTTTTGAATTAATCTACCGAAAAGGCGCATTAACTAGAGAAAATGAATTATTTTCAGAATTTGTAGTTTGAAACCATTGTGATAAATAGAGCATTTGCTTCTATAGGAGCAAATGCTCTATTTATCACAATGGTTTCACAATGTGAAATTTATAGAGGCGCAAAATGCGTCACTAGTAGGTGATGTATTAACCGGAATTCTAGTAGAGAATAAATAGATACTTTTAGGCAGGTGGCTGCTTAATGTAGGATGAATATCATGCAGAAAGCTCCTAGAGGACCTTTCTGCATGACATTCACCCTGCATTAAGCTGCCACCTGTTTCCAAGACCAATATATATATTTACCAAACTGAACGTCCGGTTTAGAGGGGGTTTGCTGTATACACCCTATACTAATGTATATTTTAATATTTAGCCTGCTAAGCAGATTTTGTTAAATAAGTTTTCACCCAGTACAATTTCACAATTCTAGCTATAATTAGTTGGTCTATCAAAATGCAACAGGATGTCCAACAGTTTGAATCCTGGTGAGACACCGAGTTACTCGATGCTTAATCTGGTAAGCACTCGTCCGCCTACAATTGGCTAAAGGTAAAGATAGCATTAAGTGGGGTTAACAGGCGAATCACGTTACACGTGCGAGACTGTATCACATGACCTGATCCTGCAATCTGCCAAGTATTGTATGAATCAGTTTCTCCTGAGCTATTCTAAGTTATTACACAAGGCACGTTAACCCTTTACTCCATAAATACGCAATTTTACGCATTTGCTAACAGATTAGACCCAGATCAGACGGCCCCTGTAGGAGCCGCCTGACTAGGGTCTGCTCTGTTTACTTATGATACAGTAAAACCTCTCTATAACGGTCACTAACTTGTGTTAATTAGTTGATATTTAGGGCAGGTGGCTGCTTAACCCATTCCCTCATATTGACGACTTTTGACGACTCTGTAAAAGTCACTTTGTGAAACCATTGTGATAAATAGAGCATATGCTCCTATAGGAGCAAATGCTCTATTTATCACAATGGTTTTAGTCTACAAAATTCTAAAAATTTCCTTTTCTGTAATTATCGCTCCTTTTCGGTAGATTTATTCAAAGAGGTTGTATCTAAAAATAGCCTATGAGGTAATGGGTTAAAGCAATGTGAAAGTAAAACAGAACGCTCCCTGTTTTACTTTCACCTTGCTTTAAGCAGCCACCTGCCTTTAACACAAACTACTTTAGAGATGTTTTACTGTATATACTATTGATCTGATTCTACAGTTTCATACATGATAAAACTATTTTGTTCATAGTAAGTCAGTAACATTGTAAAACATCAGTAAATTAATACTCATGCTGTCATTTTCTCTGGCGTGAACATTATGGAATGGAGGGTCAAAACGTAAGCATTCAATGAGCATAGTGTGGTAGAAAAGATAACAAATTCTGAAAGTAGGAGATCCTTCCAAAGCAATAGTAGCAATGTGAGTAGCAGTATTAAAAGATAAACACTACTTACGCCTTTATGTAGCACCGGCTTGAGCGGCATTCAATTTTCATAACTAACTAACTAAAGGTTGTTCATAAAGTGATCAATTTAGAGAGGTTTTACTGCGTACAGTAAACCCTCTAAGCCGGAATTCTAATAGAGAAGAATTAAGATACTTTTAGACAGGTGGCTGATTCATGCAGGCTGACACCTGTCTCCAAGTCTGATATTTATGCTAAATTTAGCGTCCGGTTTAGAGGGGTTTCGTTGTATTTCTTTCAAAATAACGAGATTAGAATAGAAGGAAGGCAGGAAGGCCAAAGGCTCAAATCTGACCAATCAAAAACTTGAGAACAAACTCAACTAGACTCAATTAAAAAGTTTCATTATGGAGTAAAGAGTTACATGTAAGTAATAAAGACAATACATAATGTCACAACTTATGCAAGAGAATGATAAGACATAACACTTTACTGAAAAGTAAATATCGATTGTGCTGCATGGGTTTAGGGCAATGCGACACTGAAAAGGTCACGTAGTGTCTGATAATTTAGACCTTGATGAGACGCCAACTGTAACACAACATCGCGTACTAGAGGGAAAATGAAACATGCTTGAGCCAGACGTATGCACCGGCTAACGATGACTATTGCTTAAAACTACAATTTCGCACGCCACTAAGCCGAAATATTAACACCCTATCTCTCTGCAGACTGGAAAGATTTATTGCTCTTTAATTGCCGTCTATATTGGAGAGAATGGTCATTACTTTCCATGTTAAGATATTGATTTCTTCTACTTTCAAGTCTATTTTTGAATAACAGATGGATGAATTATGATGCACAAGAAGAAACAATACGACAAATAGTCATTTTGCAAAACATGCATTTCCTGATCAGTTATATTATTTAACCATAATATTGTATATAAGTATGTTTGTCATCCGTAATAAAGACCAGTAGACAGTCTACCCTCCTCTAAAGCGACCAAAAAGAGATCTACTTCTAGGTAGGAATGGCAGGCTGTAGCTCACAGCAGGTTGGTTGATTGGTTGTGATGATAAACGTCCGTTTCTGCCAACTATGGGCTAATTGCATAAAGCAAATACATGTACATTTATGTTTAGTGGTCTGTTTAGATGATGCCGTCGCAACGGTACAACACAGATCAGATGACTGGTTCGAACACTGTTTTCAAAACACAGGAAGCGATAGTCACCTGAATTATGTAATGTTTACAGGTGAGAAACCATATTAGACTGTCGAAATAAAACAAACAAACCATAAATGGCGATTTAGATGAAATATAAAACCATCCGATTTACTACATAGTAGAACTTGTCCTAAGCGGTCATTCATATATTGTACATAGGAGTCTTAAAAGGCAGATGGTTGTTTAATGCAGGTCAAAATAAATTGCTTTGTTTGACCCGCTTTAATCTACAATCTGTCAATAATAAGGTCGCATAGTCATGTCTCTTTTCCATGGTCGTTTAATACAGATTCTACTATACATATACACGTCTTGCGTTTCCTTAAAATCGACGAGGTGCATTTAGTTTCACTATTAATACATCTTTAACCCTTTCCCTGTTGAATATGCATGTCAGAAATATTGACATCATGACTATTAATTAGCTGTATAATGTGTATAATGACATATAGTAACACCTCTCTATAACGGCCACTAAATTGTGTTAATTAGTTGATATTTAGGGTAGGTGGCTGCTTAAAGCAAGGTGAAAGTAAAACAGAACGCTCCTATAGGAGCGTTCTGTTTTACTTTCAGCTCGCTTTAAGCAGCCACCTGCCTTTAACACAAAGTACTTGGTATAATTTAGTGGCCGTTATAGAGAGGCTTTACTGTATGTACAAACGAGCTTCTGGTATAATTTAAACTGTAAAAACAGTTACAGTATAACTTCATGAGCAAACAGAGCAGACCCTTATCAGACAGCTCATGTTTGCAACGGCATGAACAAGTGTTTATATGACGAAACAGTATCAACCAATAAAATAATGATAATACTGGAAATAGAAATACAGTAAAACCCCGCTAATGAATATACGTGTTGTCTTTATAAGCAGGTGGTTGCTTAATGCAGGACAAAAGTAATGCAGCAAGCTCTTCGATGGGCTTTCTGCATTACCTTTGTACTGCATTAAGCTATCACCTGCATCTAGCACCCAGAAGTATACCTCTTTAAGATGGTCGCATTAGCGGAATTTTACTGTAGATCTAATCACATCGCTAAAGTATGACCAGTGGCAACAAATAACATGAAGAGACAGGTCCTTTTGCAATGACATGTTATTAGCATCTGTATAGGCAACTTGAGGTTTGGTTCCCGAACCAAAACAAGTGCTGCTTTCATGTCCCCGCCAATTGTCGTATCCAATTTTAAATCAAGTGACAACATGAAAAATGTTACTCTCCGGCGTCATCAGTTACCGCAACAATGCACCGCATGTAGGCACAGCATGTGTCGATATACTGACAGATACTGGTCCCAAAATATACAGCAAATAATGCTTTAAATATAATGATGTATTTGATTTCAAAATCGCTCTATAAGTATGTTTGTTCAATTCGGGCTGGTGTACTTTGATTTGTCACATGTCATGTATAACAAAGTACTGCTGTCTGTATTGAAAAGTAACACTATTCCAGTGCCATGTTTCCCATTCCCTCATTCAAACGCCTTTTCACGTCCTTGCCAACAGAGCAGACACATATCAGACGGCTCCTGTAGTTTGATCCGGATATTCTCTGTTTGCTAATGAAAGTATAGCAGACCTGACTACGGTTTTTACAATTCCAAAGCATCCTGTGTACATATGCCATCATGCATCAGATCTGATAATAAACATTCAACAGGGAAGGTGTTAAAAGCAGTCACAGTTTTGTTATTGGATGGAGGTGGTGAATGTGGCTTAATTAAGGACGAGAAGTGCAGCAGAACCTGCCTCTATAAGCAGTCATTCTTTTACTGAACATATGCGCCTTAAAAAGCATGTGATTGCTTAATGCAGGACAATAGTAGTGCTGAAAGTTCTTATAGGAGCTTTTTGAATTACTTTTGACATGTATTAAGCTATCACCTGCCTTACAAACACATAATAACCCCCCTTTTTGATGGCCGATTAAGACAGGTTCTACTGTATGCGGAAAGCGCCGAAGGAGTCTTTTTTTGTACAGCATTCGTTCTGTATTCCCTGATTACCTCATGAAAAGGCATATAAGAAATCATGGCATCACGATTATAACTTACACTTATAACCACCTGCATTTTAAGACTCCTGTGTTCAATGAATAAATGACCGCTTAAGACAGGTTCTACTGTAGATGATTTGTTTAATACGACAGAAACTGTAGAATCAGGTCAATATCACTTCTTAAGCTAACAAAGCAGAACCTGGCCAGACGGCGCGAACAATGTCTCTATCAGATAAAGATGTAAGCAAATCTTTATTTTAAAAACAGCCGTTATTATATACAAAGTGATCACGCACACGAAGTTAAGCTGCATTTAGATACCAATCTCTTGCAATGACTATCGTAAAACCGCTTTTGTTACAGACAATTAGATCCGAAGGCGATTTAATATATCTAGTGAGCTAAACGTGTTCTAGCAATTCTGAACTTACACAAGAGGAGTAATTAGTATTTTATTATATCTTCGCCAAACCTTAACTTGCTACTACTCGCTAGAATGCCGATGCGATTCTAATGACTAGCAGCAAAACACCGAGACTTAAAACAACCATGCGCATCACATCACACAAGTCCATGGCGTATCAGACGTTGCAAAATCCAATACCTGTATATTTGTGGTAAAATTGCATATATGTGTTCTATAAAATTAAATATGTTTTGTAAAATTAAATGTATATATGGTAAAGAACATGTGTATATTTAAAATGATATGTTTCTTATAAAATGTCGTATATATTTTTTTCAAACTTGCATATGGTATAAATACTTATGGTACATACATTTATTAACGTATTATTATGGTATATATTTTATATCGTTTATCTGTATAGATAAAGTCAGTATTTATGTTGTAAACGATCATATATATGTGGTATAATTAGTTAATTTATGTTCGATCTTGACAAATATATATGTCTTATAATTGCACATTGGGATATGTTTACAGCCACAGGTACATGTACCAGACGCGTGACAATTTCATAAATACATTGTATTACTGATAAACATATTCAAATACGTTTAGACATCATACTTAGACAGCAGAAATTTGTTTTTGATTTTTATTCGTATAGTATAATACTATATAGTAGAACCCCTCTAATGCGACCACCAAAATGAAGAACCATAGCGGCCTTTATAAGCATGTGGTTGCTTAATGCAGGACGAAAGTTATGCAGAAAGTTCCTATAGGAGCTACATGTATCTGCATAACTTTCGTCTTGCAGTAAGCTACCACCTTCCTCTGCCACCAAGAATTATGCCCCTTTTTGTCATTTTCTTCAGGTTTCAGTGTGCTTTTTATCTATTTTTTATTCAAACGGTAAATCTAGCAATTTGGATCCTAATGAGACACCGAACTACTTGGTGTGTCTCATCTAGGTCCAAACTATTCGTAAAGGTCACGATGTTCAAGAAATACAGTAAAACCTCTATATAACGGCCACTAAATTGTGTTAATTAATTGGTATTTAGGGCAGGTGGCTGCTTAAAGCAATGTGAAAGTTAAACAGAACGTTCCTATAGGAGCGTTCTGTTTTACTTTCACCTTGCTTTCAGCAACCACCTACCTTTAGTACAAACTACTTGGTGTAATTTAGTGGCCGTTATAGAGAGGTTTTACTATATCTCAAAGAAGCTTAATAACGACTAGGAATACTTATATTCATTTTTCTCATTTTGGTACCAATATATAAATCCCCTGCAGAAATTTAAAGACATTTATGTCGAAGGATTTCTATGGCGTATCAGACGTTGCACTATTCTGTAACTGTATATCTGTGATAAAACTGCATACTTATGTTCTATAAAGTTATATTTATATCTTAAAATTCAATATGTATATATTACGGAAGCTTATACTGACCCCCTTATATATACAATAAATGTGTAAAAATACCACATAGTTTTATGATATTAAACTCCTTTAAAACAATAATGTTATGTGTTGGGTATAACATAACACATAATTGTTTTCTTTATTATATTCCGTCTTTAAAATTAATTAGTTCGTTTTTATTGAAATATATAAAAATAACTCGGGTTTTCTCATAAAATCAACACTATTTATTTAATATAGACTCACTCACTTCGATCTAGTATATGTTGCTTTAGATATGGCGGTGTTTCACCAAACTTTTATCATTTTGAAAACATAAGTTTTCCAATATGAATAACATATACGTTATAAAGATATTACAGAAGATACTTTTTTAATTTATATAAAAATAACATATAAATGAATAGTCCATTGCAGAATATATGATATAAATTTTCTACTGTTTACAATTTTATATATTAATGCCTATTTATAATTGACAAACATTATTTACATAAATATTATTTTCATATAACTGCTCAGAAAAACAATAACTTGATATATAAAATCATAAATTTCGATAAAGATAAATATTAATTATGATATAACTACACATAAAACATCACCTTATATATATCAATGATATATAACTCTTTAAAATTTTAGCCATATTATAACATATAAGGGGGTCCGTATAAGCTTCCGTAATATATGGTAAAAGATGCATACTTTTATATGTATAGTACATGTATATAGTGTCGTATATATTACAAAAGTTCACATGTATATGATATAAATACATTAATGGTACATATTGACGTATTTGTATCCAATAATATCTATCCTTATTGTTAAAGTCAGTCTTTGTGTTGTAAACGGGTACAATGTATATATATGTGGTATAGCTAGTATATTTATGTTCGATTTGACGCTTATGTATGTTCTATAATTGCATCTGGTGATATGTTCACAACATTTGCAACGAAGGATTTGATTGGACAGTGAAATTTAAGGACCCCCCCCCCCCCACGCACACACACACACTCACACGCACAGAATGTATATTCCTTGAAACATTTCTTGTTTATACGTGTAAAAATTGTTTGTTAAGTTTATTTTTTCTATTCAGATCGCGTTTTCCCTGGATTCCAGGCTCAATTCGTCCTAGAGTTTGCCATCTAATCAAACCCGTCGTTATATTATAGATGACAATGATGACAGACAACGCTTATTTGAATGTACATGTAAATCGAATTAAGCGAGTTCTTATTCTGCTAATACAATCTAAATTTTACTAATATATACATATATACGTAAACGCCATTACATAGTAACAACCCAAGGCATGTTACAAAACTAATTGCAACAGCACTCTGTTGGCAAATTGGTACGTATAATAACCAGTTACATGTAATAAACATTCATTTGCAACGTTTTCGATTTTCAACCATTTTCATGCTAAGCGCAACTAAACTGGAATTTGAAACCAGCTCGGATCCAGATGGAACTCCGAGTCACTCGGTCACTTATTAGTATCCAACTTTTTGTCACTAATTTCTGAAAAGCTTTAATGCATCAGAAATGAAAAATGCCATAGATAAGAATTTTAGCAGCCATGTTTACAGCATGATAATGGTACAAACGAATACAGTAAACCCTCTCTGAACCGGACATTCAATTTAGTATAAATATCGGTCTTGGAGACAGGTGGCAGCTTAATGCAGGGTGAAAGTCATGCAGAAAGCTCCTCTAGGAGCTTTCTGCATGACTTTCACCCTGCATTAAGCAGCCACCTACCGAAAGGCAGCTTAATTCTTTTCTACTAGAATTCCGGTTTAGAGGGGGTTTACTGTAGTATGTCTTAAATGCGGGAAAGAGTACACAGTAATTTGCAAACAAATTTGAAGATTCCTAGAGGAGCCCTCATACTGAATGGATTCTACAGCTAAACAGTGATTGGCCATTCCTCATTCAGCATTCAGAGCATTAACCCTTTCCTTCATATATGCATTTTCACACATTTGCAAACAGAGTAGACCCAGGTCAGATGGCTCATGTATATAGGATCCGTCTGATCAGGGTCTGCTCTGTTGATAATGAAATTTGATAGATCTGTTTCTTTAATTTCTAAAATGGGTACAATGTTCCACCTTCCATATGTCTTTATAACTACGTTGTCCATGAATATTCAGTATGTATTGTGATTTGGAATATATATAGAACACAGGGAAAGGATTAAAAATGTTCAAACAGATGTTACGCCAATGTTTTCGATTTGTGCTAGTCTATAACAGTCACAGTTGATCCAAGACTATAAACATATTTTACACGAAAGCCGAGCAAAGCCCTTTTGAAATCGGACGCATTTGTTGTTGATTTCTTTGTGCGGAAAAATGCCTTTTGCAATAATGGTTATTTTATCAGATCTCAAATGCTAAGTAATGGCAAATATTGCAATCTACAACAAATATCAAACTGTTCACATATTTCTTCAAACGTGTCCGTGTGTCACACAGTTTCGATCCTGGTGATCCTCGGCTTGATCCAACTCGAATACACGCCACCAACGGGAAAGAGTTTTACCCTTTCAGTGCTGCACATATTTTCGTCTGCTTTATATTTTAGAATGGACACTTGTGCAATTCTTTAGTATAAAAAGATAAAAATAGTATCAAACAGTTCGGATCCTGATGAACCACCGAGTTACACGGCGTTTCATCTGGATCCAAACTGTTGCATATGATATCACAGATCGATTTGTTCAAAGAGGTAGGGTCTAAGGCTAGATTTGTTAGAAGAGGTTGGGTCTAAAATTAGTCTTGGAAGGAATGGGTTAACCCGTTGCCGGCAAAGAACGGCCTCACTGGCACATGTATAAGCGAACCAGATGAGAGATCCAGTTACTCGGTTTCTCAATGGAGAAGTCATTTTACATTCGGTCAATATTTTCTCAAATCTTGAACTAATCAGAAAAAAACGAAACTTGTTACAGATCGAGGAGTAAGCAGACATCATATGTGTAACAGCTTTAGGGTTAAAAATCAAACCAAGCTGTCGCTCATGTTACGAATGTGGCGCACGTGCAAAACATAAACATGAACCGGGGGATCTCGTTACCTCGTTTTTGTAGTTGATCTTCGCTACCGTTTCGATTAAACTACTTCTTCAATCTCAGTTGAAGATAAAACCTCGGTCACATATGATCTACGGCTGCCGTACGGCGACTGTATATCGCTGAAATCGAGAGTTCTGCGTCGGCCGTAGAAAATCTGAGGTACTTGCATGGTAGCCGTCCTGCGTATCCCTAATTCGAACAGGCCGTAAGGTCGCCGTAGAATTTTATGCTAGTAGTCAGAATCTCTGCAATTGCCGTAGCATTTTACAACCAAGCTGTGTAGCGCTACGCCAGATTGACCGCACGGACGCCATAGTTTACGGCGTCCGCGTGGGTGCAGTGCGGACACCATGCGGCTTCCTTATTGTTGTCGTGATTTTTTGTTTTAAAAAAACACACACCACACACACACACACACACACACACACACCAAAAACACAAAAACACACAAAAATACACACACACACACAAAACAACGGCGGCCGCATGGACACCCTACGCTGACCATTGGGCATCACTTCAAAGGCCATACGACATTATAGCCTTAGATCGGATGGCTCTTAGACACTTTGTGTGTCATTCAAAAACTTCTCAGAAATTATACCCATCCATAATAAACATACTCTATGGTTATATTGTAAGCAATGATGGTCATTCCACTTTTGGAAATTTATTATGTACAGTAAAACCTCTCTTAACCGGCCGTTAAATTTAGTATGAATATCGGTCTTGGAGACAGGTGGCAGCTTAATGCAGGGTGAAAGTCATGCAGAAAGCTCCTAGAGGAGCTTTCTGCATGACTTTCATCCTGCATTAAGCAGCCACCTGACTAAAAGTATCTAAATTCTTATCTACTAGAATTCCGGTTAAGAGAGGTTATACTGTATCTACCTCGTAAATTCATACACCTTTGAAAACATTTGATAACAGAGTAGACCGGGATCAGACGTCTCATACAGTCGTCTGACCAGGGCTTGCTTTGTTTTGTTAGTGGAATAATATAGTCTTGATTCTATAGTTTCTGAATTGGTCAAAATGAGTATATGTTTATATAGTTTTGATTGACTCCAAATCAATATCCGAGCAACATTATGAGCATTAGATAGGTGTTAGCAACAATGGTTGATACAGATCATTGGCTTTCGATTTATCATTAATCGAAAATGAAACAAAATGTCAAGATATCGAAGTGAACGTCTAATCTGAAATAGTTGACTTATTTATACAATGGAAATGAGTGCGTCTGCACACAATATTGACTTAACGACATATTCTGATGAATGGCGGGCATGTTTCCGTTTGTTTCCGTTTCTCATTTTCTCAGTTTTTCGGTCAACCATCTCTCCCCGTACCATGGTCTTTTAGCACTAAGCTTGTTTCAGAAGTCACATAGATACAGATTCTGAAGACATATGTTACGTAAAATGTCGGGAAATGTTTGCAATCTGCGTATTTCGCTACCAAAACATTGTCGTCTGTTACATGTACTTTAATTTTCTTTAAAAAAAAAGACAAACAATAAAACAGCAACAAACAGTCTTGACCCTGATGCGACGACGAGTTAATCGGCGTCTCATCTAAATCCAAACTGTCTGTATAAGTAATCACATGAGCAACACAAGCAGCGAATGAATTAATAGCGGTTGTGTTTGGGTTCACTGCAGGATTCATGGAGTTTGAATTCAGAAAAGATACCGAGTAACTCTAATCAAACATTTTTTTTTACATTTTTTCACGTTTTTAAAATGATAAAAAAACAACAGAAAACAAAATGCTTTAAACATTTCTGTCCTTGGTCTGTATTGCCGTTTGTCAAATTGTTGTATGTTCCATTTTTTCTTCATGCGTCCTCCTTTTTTTGTTTAAAAATTGATTGGAATGTCAAACGGTTTGGTTTTTGATGAGAAGCCGACTTACATTTTGCAGATTCGCCTTTGGTAGCGAAAGCGAGCACACTAATTTTGATGATGTAAATTATTAGCCATGCAATTAAAAAGCTAAGCATTGCTAATTACGTAGCATGACTGTGCGTAGAGGAGTTATTAGTTGTATTTTAACTAACAACTGAAATGGATTCTGTATAATGAAGCTTCCTAAAGTGTAATTAAGACTGCTTCTTCTGTAAAGAAAGTAATGATGCGTTGTAGGTAAAGCACAAAGCCTCCAAACAATTTAGATACCATACAAGGAAAACTAAACAATTATAAACGCAACATTTTGTTTGCAGTATAAATCGCGTTTATATATCTAACAGAGCAACAGCTATGTGCGTACGCAGGCTTTGGTGGAGAATTAAAGCAGTTATACACGCATTTACATTATCTGATATCTATAGACGCATTTCACGCTGTTGTACATGTAAATAGAGTAGACCCTAAACAGACGGCGCCTGACGACACACTGTGCTCATACTGCACTATTTTACATGTAATTCAGCTAATTAATACTAATGGTATCATTATTTCTCACATGAATGTTTATGAGGTAAAGGGTTAAAGGTTCTGAAAAGTTTTCTATAACCGCAATAGACATAATCTTTAGTGTGTGTTAGAGCCAGGTAGGGCCTTTAATACACATAGACTGTATCTTTGATATATTAAATTCACCGAACTTCATTTTGTTTTATTACCGTGGACATTATCCTGTTCCGTGAAAGATGAACTAAAAAAAGAGTCGAATCTATATATTTAGTAATTTAACTTACTGAGATCAGAACTGAACTTTTGATTTGACGCACCTTTTACTACTTCCGATTCGATAATGCTTTTGAGAAACTACTCGCCGTGCGTCAAACAGTTTGGATCTATATGAGATGTCGATTTACTATGCATCTCATCTGAGTCAAAGCTGTTTGCAAATGTGAGTCACGTGGGGACAGTGGGGCAATGGTTAACTGACTACTGTCATAGTGTACAGTTCATTGTCACCTGTACAGCCTTAGTGTACACACTTTTTGTTTCCTCTTTGGGATGGGGAACTAGAATATCTAATGTCTCGAGTCCTTGTATCTAAGGAGTTCATTGGTTTCACATATGCATACAAACAGATCTAAAATGCGTTTTTTCACACACATGTATATACCAACATATCTAAAACGCGTTCAGTATAGACACTTAACATTATGCATATTAAAGATAATCCAGGAACTGTCTGATCCGGAGCTGCTTTGTTTGCCCACAGAATATCTTAGCTGTGTTTCTATATTATTTGTCATAGCAAAGCATTCATTTTTTCATGTGACAATATAAGAATCTTAGTTAATTTGTATTCATAATGGGTTAAAATCTAGTCGTCAAATTCACAAAATCACATTTGACTAACGATAGCGTAGAAAATTGGAACCACATACAGTAGAACCCCTCTAATGCGACCACTTAATGAATATACATTGGTGTCTCTATAAGCAGGTGGTTGCTTAATGCAGGACAAAAGTAATGCAGAAAGCTCCTCTAGGACCTTTCTGCATTACTTTTGTCCTGCATTAAGCTACCACCTGCATTTAGCACTCAGAATTATACCTCTTTGAGGTGGTCGCATTAGCGGGGTTTTACTGTACATGTATGCGCTTTATAGGACGCTCGAGTATAGTATATGTCAAGTCAATTCTTGTGCCTTGTGTTCAGTCTGGACGTATCTCCTTGTATTCATGAACGAGGTATTCCCGGGTTACAGATTAAGATGCGTACCTAAATACTAAAATCGTCATCGAGACGATTCTAAAGAGTGGTCACATAATAGGGTTTAGTGGAGAAATTAGGAAGTTATTCCTGAAAATGATTTAATTAACGCATCTTTTCTGGACTCTCTGTATTCCGTAATACAACTAAACTTTGCTAATCGGAACTTTCAGTAAAGAATAATTGATTTGTTAAACATTTTCTTCATATAATCGCCTTTTCACGTATTTGCAAACACAGTCGACACAGATCAGATCTATTTTGTCCATGCATATTCAGTAGGTATTGACATTTGGAATAAACATAGAACAGGGAAAGGGTTAAGCAAGTGGCAGGGTGAAAGTCGTGTACACAGTTTCAAGATGAACTTTCTGCCTCACTGTCATCCATCTGCCTTAGCTCCCTACTCCATAATACATGTAGACATTTTAACGCAGTCGCAAACAAGGTCGACCCAGATCAGACGGGTCCTGTAGTAACCGCCTGGTTATGGTCTGCACTGTTTGCTTATGGACTTATATAAATATTACATGTAGATAGGCATTCATTTTTTCACAAAAGTATTCCTAAGTAAAGAGTTAAGCTGGGTCAGACTGAATATAAGCGTGGAATAAATATAAAACAGGTAATGGTTTAAGCAATAGTAATTGAATAATTCTTAATGATTCTTAATGCTTACCTTTAAACAGCAATGCGTAGAGTTTAACGTCACGATTCAAGAGAGTAAAACCTAATAATGACACTATTAATAATAAAACATTAATCTTTTTAAATGTCTGTCCGTGAACTATACACGTTTAACGAAGTTGAGCTATAAATGATAGAATTTAATATTAAAACAAATAATTCCAGCGTTTTATCACAGTCATACATGCACAGAAACAGCTGATTACCATGTACCACCAGCACGAAGTGTCAACAGAAACACCGACTTAACCCACTTATTGTTTAGGAAAACACATTCAAATCTTTCTTTGGAACCCCTCCATTTTTCATGTTGAGGGGCCACAGCAAATAAACTATTTGCTTGAATGTGTAATCAACATTGATGGGTTCATCAAACAGTGCAGACCCTGATCAGAGGGCTTCTGAAGGAGCCCTCTGATCAGGGTCTTCACTGTTTGTTTGCATATGTCCGTTTAAGGGACACTGGCCAGTAATGGGTTAACCTTTAACCTCGTGAATATTCATCTGAGATATAATGATGTCACGAATAGTGATTAGCTTAACCCTTCTCTTGCTGAATTTCAAACTACGTTTCTCCTTCTTTACCCATGTCCTGTTGTATAATTACATATATCTTCACTGTGTACAAGTATTTCGCTATGCAATCACTGCTATGGGGTGCACTGGTTGCACAATCAACTTGTAAATAGTGCAGACCCTGATGAGACAGCTCCTGCAGGAGCTGTCTCATCTGGGTCTTCACTATTTACAGGTAGGTATATTGACGTGAATAGCAAGCGAAGGGTTAATATAAATTAATATTGGTATATGAAAACCGGAGGTGTTGGTTTTCGCAGAAATTATAGAATCAGAGTTATATACTTTCAGAAGCAAATAGAGCAGACCGGATCAGATTGCTCCCATATGAGCCGTCTGGTCTGGATCTTTTCTGTTTGCAAATGCGTGAAAAAGGATCTCTGTCAGGAAAAGGGTTAAACACTTATTTACAGAGACGTAAGAAGGAGTGTCTAGCCAAATACTGCATTTGCCTTTAACGTGCACTGAGTAGACTTCTTTTTTTTTAAAAAAACAAAACAAAATGAAAACAACATATGAATCAGACTCAAATTAGTTTGATTCGTCCTGCAGCACACCAAATATGCATTGTATACACTAGTAGGTAACGTATTACTAACAGCTGTTAACAAATGTAGGTTTGAAACATTAATACATTTAACTTAAAGCAGCATTAAATATGACTACTTTTCAAGCAGCCGGAGATTATTAGTTTAAAAGTTTTATCATTAACATGGTACGCAAGTGTGACATGTAATATGTGTAATCTTCTGTCAAAATAAATTAAACGGGAATTGTCAAAGGAGAGATCAGAGAATCAAACACGTTTGGATCCTGGTGAGACGCAAAGCCACTCGGCGTATTATCTGGATCCACACTGTTTTATTTGCTGTATCTCTCAAAAGTACTTAAGCTTATAACAATAAGGCTGGGTACAGGTGATGAACTCACGCACGTGACTCAAGTGCTTTGAACATCAGTATGATTGAGATAATGACTATTTGAACCCTTACCCCGCTGAGAAAAAAATAATGTCTCCTTAAATTTGGAAATGGTGCAATTTTGAATACATTTGGCTGGATAACGCTTTTGTGAAACGTTTGACCTAGTGTAAAACAGCTTGGATCCTGATGAGACGCCGAGTTACTCGGCGTCTCATCTGGATCCAAGCCGTTTGCTTTGTAAAAGGGAGTCAGGTCGGGAATAGCGAGATAAGGGTTAATCTCGGAGTAACCAGGCAGTGAATACATTTATCCCATGGCGCACAGTCAAGGAGCTCGACACATGCCTATACGTAGGCATGCGACAAGCTCTCCTTTACAACGAAACCATTTCAATTCTTATTCTGTCCGAGCGCGACCTGGCACGCATTTCGGTCCAGATCAGACGGTCAGGTAACTCGGCGTTTGGTCGGGATATTGTTTTGCAATACTGCAAACCTTTATATGGATAGGAAAAGGCAGTAATTGTAGCTTATCAGAGACTGATTGAACATAATTTCACAGCAGAATAAAAGTTTGCATTAGTCCTGTCATTGGTATCTATAAGGACAGGTTGTGGCTTAAATAATCATAAGTTGTATTCTTTAGTAATAAAGACTTTTAACTAAAGAAAATCCCCTCTAAACTGGACGTAAAATTTAGTATAAATATCGGTCTTGGAGACAGGTGACAGCTTAATTTACGATGAGAGTCATGCAGAAGGCTCCTCTAAGAGCTTTCTGTATGACTTTAACCCTGCATCAAGCAGCCACCTGTCTAATAGTATCTAAATTCTTTTCTACTAGAATTCCGGTTTAGAGGGGATTTACTGTGCTACCATTGTGTGTTTTAATAATCTTGTTAAAATGTAATAGATTTGCCAAACTGATTTTATTCTGATCCGTCATTTTGTCACTGTGGCTTATATCGATCTACACCATATGCAAACAAGCCCACTAGTATTCATAATGAAGTGACTTGCAGGAGCAGTTAGCAAATGCGGGTGAGCATATTCAGCAAGAAGGGTAATTGAGAACCTATTACAGGTAACAGAAGTTAAACCCCATTGAATGCTAAATATTCAAAGTGGAATGGCCAATCAATGTTTAATTACATATATAGTCCATCAAGTTTGAAGGGATCAAAGTTTACTAAATGATATTGAGTGACAAATAGCAGATATTCTGATCAGAAGCTTCCCCTAGTTCTCTAATCTGGGTCTACATTACCTGCAGGTGACAATACACTCGTTTCCCGCATTCAAAGGTTTAAATATATCTGACAGGTAATGATTCTTTATTTTCTGCTGTCAGTGGCCAGTCTGATTTGAAACGCCTACATGAGCGTATAGCTGAATCCAAATGTAATGTACGCACCGTGGATATAGGTGTCCGAAGGCACGCACCACCGGGGAATTTAGAATGGTGTAGTTTTGAAACCATTGTGATAAATAGAGCATTTGCTCCTATAGGAGCAAATGCTCTATTTGTCACAATGGCTTCAAAAGGTAACTTTTGCAGAGGCGCCAAAAGGCGCCAACACGGGGTAATAGGTTAAAGCTTACACGACAAGACAGAACGTTTATCAAAGTAACCCCATTATCCTTCGACTTTTGTTTCAGTTTGGCCACAATATATTGTTCACCTTTCATATTGATGCTACGCACGTGCGTAAGTGCGTATCGCGAGCTACACCCTGGCCTATTTACTCGGTGTCGCATCATGCTTCAAAATCTGTTAGTACTGTTGTTTCTCGGGTTTTTATATATAAAAATAGATGTATGTTTGAGGAAGATTCAAGAATGAAATTTGAAGCAGCCAATGCATTTGGCAGACTACAATATACGGCAGCAAAACACATAAAACGTTCGTTTGTAAACATCAGCTCTAGTACTGGTAATTCTGTAAACACGTCGTGAGCTTCTACGCCCTATTCCTAGCTTGTCTGCTCCGCCGTATGGTTTGATGTACAACAAACGGGAACATCTGACACATAGTTCGACTGCTTAGCCACTTCATTCATATAAACGCCTTTTCACGCATTTCCAAATTCTGTTCGCTAATGTAATTTGATAGATCTGTTTCTTTAGTTTCTAAACAAATGGCTGCATTGTTCCACCTCCCATATTTCATTATAACTATTTTGTCCATGAATAATAGGTATTAGTTATGATAGGTATTGAAAACTTGACTAAATATAGAACAGAGAGAGGGTTAATCGTTTACCAAAACAAAACACGTACGGTAGAAGCAGTTTTTGTTAAGGGGTAGCACAACCTTTTCCCTCATATAGATGACTCTTTGTACCTTTCCAAACAAAGTAAATCCAAACCAGAAGCTCCTGTAGCTGTCTTATTAAGGTCTGCTCTGTTTGTTTATCGCATAATAAAGATCTGATTATGAAGTTTCTTTCACAGCCTAAACTTTGCTTGTTAATGTGTAATAATTATAAGAAAATCAGTTCATGAATACTTATGTTGTGATATATTCTTAAATTGACATGCATAGGGAAATGGGTAATTCCTCCATCTTACGAATATTTACACAATTACAAACAGAATATAATACGACCAGGCAGTTCCTGTCTGAACAGGGTCTGTCCTGTTTGCGTATTTAAAGTATTAAACTTTCTACCATTGGCAATCGTTTCCTTGTTCACATGTCATTGTAAAGAATGAATGAATGAATGGTGTTTGTAAAGAAACTAATATTAATATTTATATTATTCTCACATGAATATTCATGGGGTAAAGGGTTAACCCATTCCCTCATGTTCACGCCTTTTGACGCCTCTGTAAAAGTCACGATTCGAAACCATTGTGATAAATAGAGCATTTGCTACATCACAATGGTTTCAAAACTATACACAATCCTGCAATTTGCATTTTCTCTAGTAAATGCTCCTTTTTGGTAGATTTATTCAAGGTTGAATCTAAGAAAAGCCTATAAAAGGAAGGGTTAAGTATTAGTCGTCCAAACGTTCTTGTCGGCTACTAATCTAAAGATTATTTTTGACTCAATTTTCTTCAATTACATGTATCAATACAGTGATTGACTGTACATAGAGTAAAGGGTTAACCCGTTCCCTCATAGGCTATTTAGAGATCCAACCGCTTAAAATAAATCTACCGAAAAAGAGCTTTAACTAGAGAAAAGGAAAGTTTTAGAATTTTGTAATTTGAAACCATTGTGATAAATAGAGCATTTGCTCCTATAGGAGCAAATGCTCTATTTGTCACAATGGTTTCAATAGGTTATTTTAACAGAGGCGTAGAAATGCGTATTTATGGAGTTAAGGATTAAGCATGCAAATAATTATAGTTTTACTCTTTCGGCACCAAATAAATCTCATGTGGTTAGATTTTCGTCTGCGTCAGGTTTCAAAGTGTCGTTCTCTTCTATTTGTTTACAAAAATATAATCAGTGTCAAACAGTTTGGATTCTGAGGAGATGCTGAGTTACTCGGCGTCTCCTCTGGATCCAATCTGTTTGCAAAGGTTATCACAGATCCAATAATGGTAGCAAAAGAGTTAAAACAACATTTGTTATCATTTTCGCAGAATTATTTACAACAGTCTCACATGGAGGATAGATAACACACGTCATGCATTTACCTTTGATCAACTTTTAACGTGCTCATAGCACACGGAAATATTATGTAAGTTTGGGTGCTAATTTGCCGCTGTGATACTCAGCTTCTAAGCAACATTCAAATGTTTTGCCTCTCTTTTTGCGTTTTGAAAAGATACAGATGAGAAGATAACGTAACAACTGAACGTAGGTGATGTATTTACAGAAGATTCCAAATTTCAATACTTAACCCTTCTCTTGCTGAATTTTAAAATACATTTCTCCTTCATTACCCATGCCCTGTTGTATAATTACAGTCATATATCTTCACTGTGTACAAGTATTTCGCTGTGCAATCACTGCTGTGGAATGCACTTGTTGCACAATCAACTTGTAAGTAGTGCAGACCCTGATGAGACAGCTCCTGCAGGACCTGTCTCATCTGGGTCTTCACTATTTACAGGTAGGTACATGTATATTGACGTGAATAGCAAGCGAAGGTTTAATGCATAATGAAATATGGAAAGTGGAACAATTTAGCCATTTAGAAACTAAAGAAGGCGATCTATCAAATTCCAACAGAGCAGTCCCTGATCGAAACCGTCTGATCTTTGTCTACCTTGTTTGCACATGCGTGAAAAGGCGTTTATATGATGGAAACAATTAACATGTTAAATGTTGTGCATGCTGTTTTCATGTCAACAGATGGCGCATGCTGTCTCGCTAAAGTTTAACTCCAGGCCGACCTTGAGAAATATACTTGTATTTGTAAGTGCATATGCTAAAACATCTGACATACGGTGGCATGTGTGTTTGTATTTAATTCGTTTTATAGCTTCAGATATTGAATTAACAACATCTGTAATATACTGCTTAATTCTTTAACAGGTGAATATTCATGATATATAATAACTATGAATATTAATAAGATGATATCTTATAACGGCATCATGAACCATAGACTTTGTACCATGGCAGAAACTGTAAGCATCATATCTACATTAACCCTTTCCTCCATAAATACGCCTTTCTACGCCCCTGTAAAAGTCACATTATGAAACCATTGTGATAATTTGAGCATTTGCTCCTGTGGAGCAAATGCTCCATTTATCACAATGGATTCAAAACTACACAATTCTAAATTTTCCATTTCTCTAGTAAATGCTCCTTTTCGGTAGATTTATTCAAAGAGGTTGGGTCTGAAAATAGCCTATGAGGAAATGGGTTAATTCTAAAATAAACAACAGACACGATCCGTCTGCTCTGTGTCTACTCTGTCTGTAAAGGCGTTAACATGTATGTCTGTGATGATAAGGGTTAACACTGCCAATGGCGAATCTTTGATTGCCTTTGCAAACTGATTGAATCCAGATGAGTAACTCCAGCAGCATAAATATTCATGAAGTAAAGGAGTACATTAAAACTGCAAGTTCAATTCAATATAAACATCGGTCTGTGAGACATGTTGCAGCTTAGTGTAGGGTGGAAGCCAGGAATAAAATTCCTCTAGGAGAGCCTTCTGCACGAATGTTATCCTGCATTAAGCAGCCACCTGCCTAAAAGTATCTAAATTCTTCTCTACTAGATGTCATGTTTAGAGAGGAACTACTATCATTTTATTTTCGACGAATTATTTTTATAAGAATGTGTGTTTTAATGACTTTAGTTGATAAACCTGTACCTACTTACATGTAAATGTTCTTGCAGAAACGAATGCACGATTATTTTCATCTGTCGCAACATTTCGATAAAATGCTCAGAAAAAAGTATCGTGAAGCTTTAGACAGAAAATGGCTGCTGGGAATCTAACCTTGTTTTCCTTCAGCAACACTGAAAGACAGGTACACACAGCAAAGGCTTTCTGATAAGCACACCAAGATATTTAGTGTATGTTTATGTTAAACGCAAGCATGCGTTATTTCTTCCTGACATTATATCGCTTCGAACAGCAGTGAATGTTTGTATTAAAGTCTCTCTTATCAGTGCTTGCGAAATATAAAAACTAACACGTTCCCCGTCAAATGTATGTTGATTGCTAACTTTTTCACATGCTCCAGGTTTCTTTAATCCCCTTTCAAAAAAACGTAGTCAAAGTTTAGAAGAATATGGACCCAGATGAGACGACGAACAATACATCACACCATGATTGTGTTATGTGGCGGTGATATTTGTCTTTAACTTGAACCCCAGAGGTCCAGATAAGATGCGTACATTAAAATATATTTAGAATAACTGCTTTATTTCTCCACCAAATCCTATATTGTGACCACTCTTTAGAATCGTCTCGAAGAGACGATTCTAAAGAGTGGTCACAACATAGGATTTGGTTGAGAAATGATGACTTTAGTATCTGAGTACGCACATTTATCTGTTGATCTGTTTAACCATTAACCCTTCTCTTGCTGAATTTTAAAATACATTTCTCCTTCTTTACCCATGCCATGTTATATAATTACATATATCTTCACTGTGTACAAGTATTGCGCTGTGCAATCACTGCTGTGGAGTGCACTGGTTGCACAATCAACTTGTAAATAATGCAGACCCTGATGAGACAGCTCCTGCAGGAGCTGTCTCATCTGGGTCTTCACTATTTACAGGTACGTATATTGACGTGAAGAGAAAGCGAAGGGTTAATATCATGAATATGTTTTGTAAAATCAATTACTGTATGAA
The DNA here is from genome assembly GCA_963576725.1 of Azorinus chamasolen. NCBI lineage: Eukaryota > Metazoa > Mollusca > Bivalvia > Cardiida > Solecurtidae > Azorinus > Azorinus chamasolen. The sequence goes on along the minus strand of OY755239.1, from coordinate 51,213,848 downwards.
TATCAATTAGGTAAATTTTTACAACAGTATTGTATTATGAACAATATTCCGTTGACAATGGCATACTCTTTACAATCAGATCTATACTAATCCATAAGCAACTCGAACATATTCTGAGTAGATGGCGCCTAAAACAGTCATATGAATTGGGTCTACTCTGATTGCAAAATCGTTAAAAGTTGTCTCAATGAGATAAAGACAATTGATCGCCTTCTGCAGGACTAACGTAAAGGAGATAAAATGTCAGAGAAGAGTTCGACATCATTTCGCTCTGTAATGCAATAGAACCTGTCTTGAGCTGCCATTCATTTATTGAATATAGTACATGTAGTCTTAAAAAGCAGGTGGTTGCTTAATGCAGGACCCTTATGCTTGTTGTAAAGGAGACATCTTTAACACTCCAGTTTCACACAGAGACCCAGATAAGATGCGTAAATTTCAAGTATAGCTCTTTCATTCCCTCACCAAACGTCATACTGTGACCACTCTTTAGAATTGTCTCGAAGAGACTATTCTAAAGAGTGGTTACAGTATAGGTTTTGGTGGAGAAATGATGAGTTAGGTATTGGGGTATCCACCTTTATCTGAAACTCTTTTCATGTTTACGCATTTCAACGCATTTGCAAACAGAATGTACCCAGAACAAACGGCTCCTTCAGGGAAATACAATGTTGCAAGGACGGTGTGTGAAAGTGGCACATGCATCGGGAAAAACATGCCATACATTTTAATTTAATCGTATGTCATGTTTTCACAGAGACCCACTTTCCATGACCTTATCGACCTGCTTATCACGCTATCATTGCATTAAACCTTATCCGGACATCCCTGACTTGAATCGTATTTGCAAACAGCCTGGAACCGGATAAAATGCCGAGTAAGTGGACGTCTAGTTAGGAATCAAAGCTGTTTGACACTAGGTCAATAGTTTCTCAATAGCTTGGTTGGATTGGAAGGAGTCTAAATTGCATCAGATCGAAAATTGAACAGACGTTATCTTTTCACAGCGGGATACATGTAACTGTTAACCCTTACAACGCTGAAGTTTCAAATGGACTATTCCAAAAATCAAACAAGTCAAACTTATGGTGAATATTTAGGGATTTGTCAAAAAAAGTGTAACATGACCAACAGTGCAGACCCTGATGAGAGGGCTCCTCCGGGAGCCCTCTCATCTGGGTCTTCACTATTTGCAAAAGACATTAGTGACTCGTGTCCCGCACTGTTAGGGTTAAGGTTTTCGGTATGCGTGTGTTGCTGTCCCAAGAGCACATAGGTACGTTAGGTTTCTTATTAACATTGGGGTGGTAAATTCCCTGAACACTTCTTGAACTATAATCTCGACACATGGTTAATTCTTTTGACGCCGCGACTGCAATGGGCAAATCTGTGATTACCTTTGCAAACAGTGTAGATCCAGGTGGAACGTCGAGTAACTCGGCATCTCATCAGGAACCAAACTAATTGACATGACACTTACACTTTAAAAAAAAAAGACAATAAAGGGAGGTCCACTCAGAAATTTAGAGCAAACGACATTGGTTGCAGACGAGATTTATTTGGCACAAAAAGAGTCAGCATTTCTGGTTCAGCTGCATGGTGTTGCAAGTGTGATTGTAAGATAGGAAACATATGTGCGCCTGTCTTTGACGTGCAGTCTTACTTTAAACATTTACTCCATAAATACGCATTTCTATGCATTTGCAAACATAGCAGACCCAGATCAGTATGCTCCTGTAGGAGCATTCTGATCAAGGTCAGCTGTGTTTGCTTATGATATACTGTATATACGATTCTATAGTATCATGGCCAAACCTTCCTGTGTCCATGTGCTATTACAATGTATAACAATAATTCTAACATTATTGATGTCATTATTCCTTCCATAATCATATCACTGTGTCGTGTTCCTAGAGGAGCCGTCTTTTCAGGGTCTGCTCCGTTTGCTAATTGAATTTGGTAGATCTGTTTCTTTACTTTCAAAAATGGCTACAATGTTTCACCTTGCATATTTCATTATAACTATTTTGTCCACGTATATTCAGTACGTATGAAAATTTGGAATAACCATAAAACAGGGAAATGTTTAAACATACCCATGCATATATCTTGATTATTCAAAAACACCTTTCTTCTCGAATTTTAGTTTCATTGTGTAGTGCCTAAAGCTATAACTGAATAGATCTGTTCCAGCTCGTGTGAGTTATGCGTAATTGTAAATCATGTATTTCTACCATAGTGCTACAGCCAGTCAGCTGCCGTAGTTTTATTTGACTATCGGGATTTGTATTTCATGCAGTAATTACATTTACGGTGTCAGTCAGATTCTGTCCCACAGGCATCTACACCAGAAGTTCCCAAGCTTACAGAAAGCACCGTGTTAATTTTCACTGCATTTGGATCTCACAGTCATATGTAACATGGCCATGTAATTATTTTAACGGCAATTCTGTTTCGTAGGTTACAGTAGATGCATATTCAGGTATACATTGTAGTATATCAGAATTCTCTCTAATAAACACACCAACCCCATTCTAATAAGTCCTTCCTTATGTCCGGGGAGGGGGCTAATGATCGAGAAAATAACTAAAACCATATAAAATAACCATTAACCCTTTCCTCTCATATAAACGTCTTTTCACGCATTTGCAAACAGAGTAGACCTAGATCAGACGGCTCCAATAGGAGCTGTATGATCAGGGTATACTCTGTATGCTAATGGAATTTGATAATATTATATTTTTCTTTACTTTCTAAAATGGCTACAATGTTCCACCTGTCACATTTTATTAGAACTATTTCATCCATGAATATTCAGTAGGTATTGCAATTTGGAATAAACATAGAACAGGGAAAGGGTTATATAAATGAATACAGTAAAACCCTCTTAACCAGACGATAAAAGCAGTGTAAAAACAGTCTTTGTGACAGCTGGCACCATGCATTAAGCAGCCACCTGCATAAAAGACCCTTTTTTCATAAATTTCCGGTTTAGAGGGGTTCTATTTGATAGTTTGTACTTCAAAATACAGATTGTAGCTTAATGCAGAATGAAAACTAGAAATGTGTCCATATGACACTGATGCCACTACTTCAGATTTTTTGTCACAGAAAGTAAGGTCCATAATCATGTACATGTATGCAACGACTGAAGCGATTTATGCCAGTTTTGCAAATAAATGGCTGCAATTCCTAAACAACTGAAGCAAATTACATTGCTATCAAACTTGACCAAGATATAATGACCACAAATATGTGTACAAAGTTTGGTGTGGACTGGACATATACTTTCTTTCTAAGAAAGGATCCGAACAAGATATTTTTGAAGTCATTTTTGCAAATACAGGGCCGCAACTCGTAAGTGACTGAAGCGATTTACATGGCTATCAAATTTGACCCGGATATAATGGTTACAAACATGTGTGTAAAGTTTGGTGTTGATTGGACAAATACTTTCAAAGAAAGAGTCCGGACAAGATATTTTTAAAGTTATTTTTGCAAATAAAGGGCCGCAACTCCTAAACGACTGAAGCGTTTAATGGTATAAAATGGCCACAAACATGTGTGTAAAGTTTGGCGTGGATTGGACAAGATGTGCGTACGGACGGACGCACGGACGGACGGACACGAGCAACCCTATATTTCACAACTTTGTTGGGGCATAGCAATGGAGCAACATGAGTACAATATGCACGAAGCTCCTTTTAAAAAAATGTTACGCCCAAGAAGCTTTTATTGGAGATAAAACTATATATTAGATTTGTTCTGGACACAGACACAAACAACTTAAAACTCCGGATAAGTATGTGCTATTATGACGTAAAGAAATTGGGGTAAAATATCCCGAGTACTATTGAAATTATCTGGCCAAAATGATCATGATCCTTACATGGACCCCCACCCCTTACTGCAAGTCATTAAACTGAAATTAGAGTAAGTTCTAACATAACGGCGATCGCAACTGGAAATTCGAACGTACGATAATGTACGAGGGGTGTTCCATAAATAATGTCATCTGTGCTTTATTTCGCGGAAATCGTGCAATTCATGCACAAAACCACCTCGTGTCGATTGAGTGATCACTGGCTCGTGACAGAGGTAAATATCTCGTCCACACGTTCACTTGCCTCGGTACAGTGTACATCGTTTCATAGCCTATTCGTTAGACTATACACAAAATGACAGGAAAACGAGCTGAAAATGTTCTTGACATTAGGGCCTATATAAAAGGTAGGTCATTACTCGGCATAAAGGCTGTAGATATTCACCGCGAGGTGTGTGACATTTATGGGGAGGGCCAAATGTCCCACAGGACTGTTTGTAGGTGGGTAGCTAAATTTAGTGCTGGGCAGCAGCAACTGAAAGATGCTGCTCGCCCAGGTCGTCCAGCAACAACTACGACCAAAGGTAACATAGAAAAAATCCGAAATATCCTCAAAACTGATGCTCGATTCACCGTAAGACAATTGGCTCGAATGACAAACTTGTCGTTAGCAAGAGTTCATGCAATTTTGAAGAAAAACCTAAAAGTTAGAAAGATAAATGCAAGATGGATACCCCATTTGTTAACGGATGAGCAAAAGAAGACGCGTGTAACAATGGCAAAAAAACTTCTCAAAATGTACCCAAAATATAGTAAAAAGGCTTTTGATAATATAGTCACTGGTGATGAGACCTGGGTGTATTATTTTGAACCAAAGCGGAAGGTTTCCAACCGAATATGGGCCACTAAAAATGCCAGACGCCCAAGTATTGCCAAACGAATACGAACGGTAAAGAAGGTTTTGTATGCTATTTTTTTTCACTAATAAGGGTCCAGCTATTCAAATCCCGGTGCCAAAAGGCAGAACGGTCACAGGCAAGTTCTATAAAAACGTTGTTCTGAGAAAATTGAAGAACTACTACAAAAGTAGCCGCCCCAAAACAGGACTTAAGTATGTCCGACTTTTGCATGATAATGCACCCGCTCACAAGGCACGTATTGTGACTGACTTTTTGGAGTCAGAGAAGGTTACCGTCCTTCCGCACCCTCCGTATTCGCCAGACTTGGCCCCCTGCGACTATTTTCTCTTTCCAAACCTTAAATATCATTTATCTAGAAGGAGATACAATTCGAGAAATGCCCTTGGATCTGCTGTTTATCAGTGTCTGATGGGTGTCCCCATTGAAGAGTATGAAAAATGCTTCCAAAAATGGATTGACCGGCTAAAAAGGTGTATTCTGGCTGGCGGAGAGTATTTTGAAGGGCAGAGCAAATTAAAATGAACAAAAGCACTTCCGCTATATGAGCACCGATGCAAGTGACATTATTTTTGGAACACCCCTCGTATGTCATTCGAAGTTAGCCTTAATTGCTGCACATTAGAATGTGCCATGATTCCCGCTATCCGAAAATTAGAATTTACGAATATTTTGGTCGTACGATCCTAGATCTTTTGTGAACAAGGGGGTTGGTGTATAAACTGAGTACACTACTATCTGAGCATGGGTTAAATTGGTTGATTGCTTTTGAAAATATTTCATAGAACAACTATTGTCATCTACACAGATAATTATTTTCCAAAACAACAATATCCAGCAATTATACGATACATATATTCAAACGGCCATCAATTTGATTAACCCTTCGTTTGCTGAATTTTAAAATACATTTCTCCTTCTTTACCCATGCCCTGTTGTATAATTACATATATCTTCACTGTGTACAAGTATTTCGCTGTGCAATCATTGCTGTGGAGTGCACTGGTTGCACAATCAACTTGTAAATAGTGCAGACCCTGATGAGACAGCTCCTGCAGGAGCTGTCTCATCTGGGTCTTCACTATTTACAGGTAGGTATATTGACGTGAATAGCAAGCGAAGGGTTAATATTTTACCTTATAGTATATGACGTCTACTGACGCCATTGCAAACAGAGTACAGTAAAACCTCGCCAATGCGACCACTAAAAGGGGCATACTTCTGGGTGGCAGATGCAGGTGGTAGCTTAATGCAGTACGACAGTTATGTATGCATTACTTTCACCCTGCATTCAGCAACCACCTGCTTGTAAAAACAGCTATGTTTATTCATTAAGTGGTCGCATTAGAGGGGTTCTACTGCAATTTCATTGTCTTGGACAGCATCACTGTTATCCGCAAGCGGACTTGCGTTTGCAAACAGCTTGGATCCAGATGGGACGCCGAATGACCCGGCATCTTATCAGCAGTCAGGCTGTTTGGCGCTCAGTCATTACTTTCCCAAAATGTTGATCATATCGGAAGTAATTAAGCTTGCACCAGATCTAAAATTGTGCAGACATTATTGGTTTACAGTGGTATAAGCGTTAAATGTGATAGTTCTGTTATATGAAAAGGAATGATTACATTTCTTTATAGATATTGCAGAACCTTCGACCATAACACGTTATACATAAGCTTTTAGGATATTAAACCGGAGAAAATAGGCCATTATCAATTTTTCACCATCGTGAGGAAATTAAAATGTCAGTTCACAGAAGGTGTTTAACCATTCTCCTGAAAAGTGTTAAGCCCTTTTCCTCATATAAACGCCCTTTTACGCCTTTGCGAACAAAGAAAACCCATAACAGATGGCTCCTACAGGAGTCGTCTGATCAGGATCTGCTATGTTTGATTACAATTTATAGATCTGACTCTACAGTTTCTACCGATACCAAACTAGCCTGTGTATGCCATTTAAAAATATGCTAATAAATAGTCATGATGTCATTATTTCTAATATGAAATTGAACAGGGAAAGGTTTAACCCTTAGCCCTTACATGTATTATCATGATGCCTGCCGGAACTCCGATATGAGGCATTTTTTACAGCATTGACAAACCAATGACTGAGTGTCAAACAGTTTAGAGCCTGATGAGACACTGTCAAGTTTGGACGCAGGTACATGTGCAGAGTAGTTTGCAAATGCCAGCGAGATTATTCTTTGGCAACCTTCTCTTGTGAAAAACTAATGTCTCCTTAAATCTGGAACTGTCGCTACTTCTTCTCAATCTTTTGACCTACGCAAACAGCTTTGATTATGATTGGACCGCCGAGTTGAGTTACGTGTACACAGATATAATCTGGATCCATCCAAGCTGTTTGCAAGTGCAATTCATATCGCCAAAGCGGGGTCAGTTAAAGGTATTAACTGAATATATAGCAAACTATTGAAGGAACTATGTGCCAAATACACTTAGTTGGAACTTTGGTTGACATTCCAATGTATCACTATACATATTTCCAGAACATTGACAAAACATTAAAAGTTTTGTCAATGTAAAAGTACACGTTTCGTAAAAGCAAAGAATATAGCAATATTCACAATTGAAGAGCAGTTTCAAATGTCATGTTATTTATAACATGTCATTGTTGCTGTATAAAATTACACACACCAGGCACACTTCTAAACGTAAATATTCTAACAGAGAAAGTTACGGTGAGTTTTAATAGTTAACGTTGCATAATCTTGTTATATAATCTGCTTTCGCTCTAATAGTGTGCATATCAACAAAACGGATTGCATATCAACATTAAAGTTTGCATATCAACAAAACACTTTTTCATATTAATATAAAGTTTGCATTAAAGCACCATTTTTATGCCGATGGCTCGCAATTATACCTGTCCTTTAAGCCCAAAGACATTTCCTGTCAACAAGAAGCTTTATCACGAGTTGAGATCTGCCTCAACGAAATAGTCTCTTGGATGCACCAGAACATGCTGAAGCTCAATACTGACAAAACTGAGGTCATCCTGTTTCATGCAAAAAACACAGTAGTACCTGAAGACATTCGTGTGCAAGTAGGCCCCTCTAAGATCAAACCGTCTTTGTGTATAAAGAATCTCGGTACATGGCTCGATTCACAAATGGATATGGCATCACACATCAATTCGGTGTGTAGGTCTAGTTATGCACAGCTCCGACGAATAGGTCATATAAGAAAGTACCTCTCACCTGATGCTACCAAGACTTTGGTGAACTCTCTGGTTACATCAAAAATAGACTACTGCAACTCATTGCTGCATGGAATTTCAAAAAGCACACTGCAGAAACTTCAAAGAGTTCAAAACACAGCAGCCCGCATCATAACCAGGACTCCTCGATATGATCATATCACGCCTGTTTTGAAAGAACTTCATTGGCTTCCGGTTCAACATCGCATTGAATTCAAAATTCTGACACTTACGTATAAAGCCATGCACAATGAATCCGCCAAGTACATTGTCGACATGCTTTACGTGTATCGGCCCCGCAGAGAATTAAGGTCAGCAAGTAGCTCCTTGTCGTTGGTTGTACCAAAAAGTCGTAAGGTAAAATACGGTGAGAGAAGTTTCATGAATGCAGCTCCAAAACTCTGGAATGCTCTGCCATCAGGCATTAGAGATGCAAGCTCACTGGCATGTTTCAAAAGATCTCTGAAAACACATTTCTTCAACATATACTACTAGGACAGTTTAGGGAAAGTAGCGTATAATCATCAATTCTCATACCTTACGATTCCTTTGCCATTGCAGCCCTTGGGATATGCTGTAGGAATCAATATCTCACTGACCGAATAGATAATCATGTGGTTCCTACCGGTTAGTGATTTCATATTTATTGTATATCATATTTATTGTATAGATATTACTTATAATTCACCGACTTGGTATAAATAATCATGTGGTTCCTACCAGTTGGTGATTTTATACTTATTGTATATTTATTGCATATCTTTCATTGACTGGGTGGATAATCATGCGGTTCCTACCGGTTAGTGGTTATACATTTATTGTATATCTATTCCATATCTTTCATTGACCGGGTGGATAATCATGTGGTTCCTACCGGTTAGTGATTTTATATTTATTGTATATTTATTGCATACATTTCATTGACTGGATGGACGACCATGCCGTTCCTTCCGGTTTATGATTTCATATCTATTGTATATTTTTTTGTATATCCTTCACTGACCGTCCGGCTAGTGATTTTTATATTTATTGCACATCTATTGTAAATCTTTCATTGTCTGGATAGATAATCATGCGGTTCGTTCCGATTATTGATTTCATCCATGTACAGCGCTTTTGAACGCACATATCCCGTGTGAAAAGAGCGCTATATAAATGTGGTATAATAATAAATAATAATAATATCAACAAAAGGTTTGCATTATGAACATTAAATTTGCACAAAAGTATTAACGTTTATATACAGTAAAACCTCTCTATAACGGCCACTAAATTATGTTAATTAGCTTGTATATATGGCAGATAGCTTCTTAAAGCAAGGTGAAAGTGAAACAGAACGCTCCTATAGGAGCGTTCTGTTTTACTTTCACCTTGTTTTAAGCAGCCACCTGCCTTTAACACAAAATAAAAGATGTGATTTAGTGGCCGTTATAGAGAGGTTTTACTGTATCAACAACAACAACTGTTTGATTTTCCCGTTCACCTTACACTTATGAACCCTTTCCTTAATATATACATGTATTCCTTTAAGAAATAATGACATCATGAATAGTCATTAGCTGATGTTTTATAATGATATATGAACACAGACTTGTTAACTACGCAGAACCCTTTGAATTAGATCTATTTTACTTCATTACACTGTAGCAATCAAAACAGATCCTGATCAGACGGCTCCTACCAGAACCGTCTGATCTGGGTCTACTCTTTTTGTAAAAGCGTGAAAAGCCTAATTGTTACTAAACCATTTGACAAGATTATTTTACCCGAAGGGACACACGCTTACATGATAAGTATGGGTGCGAGAAGGTTCTGAAAGACGCGCCGGTGCACGCGAATGGGATAGACACAGTCGGAGAACAGACATGAAGGAAAGATACAGAATGAAGAGAAATAGGCAATAAGCCGGGAGGGAAACGAACGAAAAGTGAAGGAGATTGGAAGTATTGTAACACGGTTTTATCACATAATCTGTCGTGTGGACGTGCCGAAACAGAGTGCCGTTAATCGTGGAAATGCACTAGTGCATTGATTTTGCAAATGAACAGTTTGAATCCGCCTGCACTACGCTGTGAACAATGGCCGAAATAGCCGTCAGATTTAGATTGTTTCACTTTCTATGACACTTTTAGGGTTATGTGATAAAACGATTGTTTCAAGAGTGTTCATTACAAATTGTTTTTATGAAACGAGTTTACTATAATATTCATCATAGTAAACGAGTTTCATAAAAAACAACTTGTAATGAACACGAATTGCTAAATGTTGATTCTTTGTCTAATAGTAGACGCATAATACAAATTAGAAGTAGTGAGTGATACACTTAGTTTTGAGCAAGTTAATTTTTCACGGTTCTTCACTTGAAAATATTATACAGTAAAAACCCTCTGGATCGGAATTATAATAAAGAAGAATTTAGATACTTTCAGGCAGGTTGCTGCTTGGTGCAGGGTGAAGGTCATGGAGCTTTCTGCATGACTTTCATTCTGCATTAAACTGTCATCAGTTTCAAAGACCGATCTATACACTAATAGTAACGTCCAGTTTAGAGGGTTTTATTGTAATTGCTTTTATATTAAAATTATTTACAGCTCTGTTTTGACAACTTGACACTTCACGAAATCTGTTTTCTGAATCCAATTTAAACTTTAAAGCAGGTCGCAAGGCTATCACGAATCAGTGGAATCAATTTCTTTGAATGGGGCAAACGAGTATACTGGCATTTGCCAAAAACAATATAGATCTAGATCAGAGAGCTCCTCTAGGAACATCCTGAAAATGTTCTACACTGTTTGTCAGTCAAAATCCTCTCGCATATTATACCCTTTCATACTGTATGGACTTCATCATAAAATAATGCCGGACAATTCCGAAGTTGTAAAGAGTGACTGGTATATACAATAGAACCTGCCTTAAGCAGCCATTAGGTCCAGCTATGGCTCTGTAAGACAGGTATTAGCTTAATGCAGGTCAAAAGTAAGGCAGGGGGTTCCTATAGGAGCTTTCTGTATTACTTTTGCCCTGCATTAAGCAACCACCTGATTTTAAGATACATATGTTCAGATGCATATGTTGCCGCTTAAGACAGATTCTACTGTACAATGATTACGCAGAGAAGCAGAAGAAATTCATTTGTCGTTGATGAAATCCAGAACTGAACAATAAACAAATTCATGCTAAAGTCACTCATTGTATATGTGTTCGTTTCTTCGCGTCTGTAAATTTTTGGAGAGTATGGGGATTTTAATACATGGTGGAAAACCCCGACATTGTTGTTATGTTCTGAACCCTTTGTAAACCATTTACAGTAAAACCTCTCTAAACCGGAATTCTAGTAGAGAAGAATTTAGATACTTCTAAGCAGGTGGCTGCTTAATGCAGAGTGATAGTCATGCAGAAAGCTCCTAGAGGAGCTTTCTGCATGACTTTCACCTTGCATTAAGCTGCCACCTGTCTCAAAGACTGATATTTATTCTAAATTGAACGTCCAGTTTAGAGGGGGTTTACTGTACGCCGTATATATACGCCCTTTAACGCCTTTCTAATCAGGGTCAATCCGAATCAGATGGCTCCTTTAGGAGCTTCCTCTGTAAGTTATGAAATTATATAAGTCTGATGATACAGTTTCAACCATGATCCAAATCTCTGTCCAATTATTGTTCGTAAAATTATGCCCGTAAACAATTAACCCTTTCCTTCATTTAAACGCATTTTCACGTCTTGGCGAACAGAGTAGACACAGATTAGACAACTCTTATAAGAGCTGTCCGATCAGGGTCTGCTAAGTTTGCTTTTGAAATTATTATAGATCTGACTCTAGTTTCTGTCAATTCCAAAATATCCTGTGTACATATGACATTATGAAAAAAAAAACTAATTAATATTCATGATGTAATTATTCCATACATGAACATTAAAAACCGGCTAATTAGTAAATTCTGTGAAAACCAATTTTACAAATTTCCTCCATCATTTCACGAATTAGATTTCTTGTCGTTTTTATGCTTTTCACATCAATTTCCATTTCCAAACAAAAATCAACTTAATGTTCAGAGTATTTAGCATCATTCTGATATCCTTAAAGCCATCATTTTTGTCTGTACATACATGTAAATAACGTCTCAAATACTTTTATCTGTTAATGCAGTTTCTATTATTCATTGTCCTTCTGTCTTATTGTTTTTACTATTTACTCTATGATTTTCTATACAGTAAACCCCCTCTAAACCGGACATTAAATTCAGCATAAGTATCGGTCCTGGAAACAGATGGCAGCTTTATGCAGGATGGAAGTCGTTCAGAAAGCTTCTCTAGGATCTTTCTGCATGACTTTCACCCCGAATTAAGCAGCCACCTGCCTAATGTAATATCTTTACTACTAGAATTCCGGTTTAGAGGGAGTTTACTGTATATATTTTACGAAAATCTAACTCTTGACCCTATGGATATCCATGTTTGAAGTACTGAAACCATGAACAGTCATTTCAGAAACTGTAGACATAAGGAAATCAGAACAGCACCTTGGTCTACTCTGTTTTCAAGGTCATTAAGGGCATATATATGCAGTAAAGGGTTAACATTTTTATCGCCATATTATGCACAGTTAATTCGTTAAATTTGAAATCATTCCTATTCATCAATTCGGGGAGTTCATTGTGAATAATGTGGAGCTAAATATGATTAACATCGATTAACACAAGAAATAATGCAGACCCTGGTCAGACGGCTCCTTTCATAGGACGAGTCTAAATGCGATCACAGCACACTAGGATTGATGGAGACATACAGGAGATATTATTCTACGGTTTATGACATAAAATGGTTTAATTTACGTATCTATACTGTATATGTTTTTCCCCTAGTGTGTAGACCGAACTTGTGGCACCAGAGACAATGTATCTGCTTAGAATCTACATTATTTGGTTTAGAAAACATCATTGTAGATTTTAAGCATAAATTTCAACAGCGAAAATAATATTTTCAGCGCTTATACTGCTCTTGGTCTACACTTTTCACAAATCTATAATGTAACATAAGACTTATTCACATGCAGTGACTGAATTCACAGCAGAAATATATTCTGAGTACAGTAAAAAATCCTCTAAACCGGAATGCTTGTAGAGAATAATTTGGATACGTTTAGGCAGGTGACTGATGCAGGGTATCAGTCAGGCAGAAAGCTCCCAGAGGAGCTTTCTGTATGACTTTTATCCTGCATTAAGCTGCCACCTGTTTCCAAGACCGATATTTATGCAGAATATAATACCCAGTTTAGAGAGGTTTTTCTGTATTTTATTATCGTGCACTTGTACGCATAACTCCTAGAACTTCTTTAAATATAGAACTACCAAGAGACATACCGCAGCCGATCCTGATTATAGTCCTCATAATCCCTAGTAAAATCAGCCTAATTATATGGACACCTACCATGCTGAAAAATGATGTTTGCCAAACCTCTTATCTGTTATGTTTTTTTACTTTACTCTTACTTCTGATTCGTACAAGTGTTTGAGAAACTGATGTTCTACTATGAAATAGCTTGGCTCCAGATCAAATGCCGAGTTACTCGGTGTCTCATCTGGATCCTATAGCTGTTTGAAAATGTAAGTCAAATTTTGCTTAGCATGAAAAGGATTAAACCTAGAATCTTAATTTGTGTGAGAATATGTGCAATTGCACTTACTGATATAAATTAGTTAAGAAAATAAACTATTATTACAATCATTTCGACAATCTGCGTGCTGCGGGTACCATTGTGTCTATAGGCTAATATATATATTATTACATTATACACTACTTAAATGACGCGTGGTTTTTTACCATAATATATATATTTAATACAACCAAGAGCGTAACTAACGATACACACTTACGCGCGTGTTTAACATCAATCTGAAAGGTGAACACATTATTTTAACCAAAATGTAACCAAAATCGAATGCTAATGGGGTAGACTTTGATAAACGTTCTGTCTTGTCGTGTAATCTTTAACCCATTTCCGCATACATGTATCGACGCCTTTTGGCGTCTCTGTAAAAGTCGTCTTTTGAAACCATTATGATAAAGAGAGCATTGCTTCTATAGGATCAAAGGTTCTATCTATCACAATGGTTTCAAAACTACACAATTCTAAATTTTCCCCAAGGGAGCATACACTCGGGCCCCCTATATAGCCACGGTGAGTACGTTACATTTGGATTCGGTCCGCTCCTGTCAACGCTAAGATAACGAAGATTTTATTATCGATTACTCATCATAAATTAATTTGATAAAATTCTCCATCCATCATGAATTAGCTTTCTACTTTTTCGTGTGATGCACTTGACATTTGTTTCCATTTCTTGTGATGAATCAAATTAATATTCACGGTGTTTAGAATCCCTGGTGGGCCCAAAAAGTTATTTGCTCAATGTTTCTCTCCGATCCAGTGTTTGCTATATAGTACAACATTGATGATAGCTCCCAAATGACTGATATAATCAAACACTTAACTTTATATCTTTTATTTGAGGCATTAGCAAAATATATACATTTAAGGCACTTTGTATTGTAGCCATTTTAGAAAGAAAAGAAACAGATCTTCTTAATTCCACAGGCAAACAGAGCAAACCCTTGTCAGACGGCACCTATAGGAGCCATCTAATCTGGGTCTACTCTGTTTGCAAAATCGTGAAAACACGTTTATATGTAGGAAAGGGTAAAGCTACATAAAGCGCACAGCAATGATACTAATTGATATACTGTATGTCATTTTGTCATATGATGTTTCTTTTTTTGTCATATTTTGTAGTTTTGTAATACGATGAAGTTTTGTCATATGATGTAGCTTTATAAATCAATGCCATTAGTATTCCCCTGATGACCCAGATCAACGTGTCCCTGATGACCCCTCTAGTGAGGTTTTACAATGTCTGTCATTCAAAATCATATCGCAACTGATACACGTTCACACTCAATGGATTTTATAACGCCATAAAAACGCTTTTCTACATTTTTGCAGACAGAGTAGAGCCATGCCAGGAGTTCCTGTAGAAGCTACCTGATCAGGGTCTATTCTCTCTGTTTGTTTTTGATATAATATAAATATGATGCTACTGTTTCTGTCATGGCTAATAACCGCTGTGTCCATGTGCTGTTATATCAATTATTCTAACTAATATTCATGATGCCATTAAGTCTTACATGAATTTTCATTTTTTTAGAGTAAAGGGTTAACCAGGATCAAACCAATGAGTCATTGAGATGACGTGTTGAGTACTGCATACCTATGTTGGTATGGGTTTTATAAAATGGTCACACTTCACAACAGAAACATCTAACTTGACACCACATCAAACATTAGAGTCTAACATCCATCCTCTTCATTCCACATTTGTTTAACCCGGATGGTCCTTAACCTTTAACCCTTCGCTTGCTGAATTTTAAATTACATTTCTCCTTCTTTACCCATGCCCTGTTGTATAATTACATATATCTTCACTGTGTACAAGTATTTCGCTGTGCAATCACTGCTGAGGAGTGCACTGGTTGCACAAGCAAATTGTAAATAGTGCAGACCCTGATGAGACAGCTCCTGCAGGAGCTGTCTCATCTGGGTCTTCACTATTTACAAGTAGGTATATTGACGTGAATAGCAAGCGAAAGGTTAAATTAAATGTTAAATGTTCAAAGTGCAATCTTCCATCAATGGTTAACTCTTACCTTAATATAAATCCTTTTTCACGGGTTATACCTTTTGCAAATGCCGGTTAAAGGCGCACAACGGGTTAATATTTAATCCTCAACTCTTTCCCTCATAGAAACGGATTTTCACACATTTACAAACAGAGTCAACCCAGATCAGACGGCTCCTATAGGAGCCGTCTAATCAGGGTATGCTCTGTTTGCTAATGGAAATTGAGAGATATGTTTCTTTAGTTTCTAACATGGCTACATTGTTTCATTATAACTATTTTGTCCATGAATATTCAGTCGGTGTTGAATTTTTTTAATAAATATAGAACAGGGAAAGGGTTAAACACAGGGAAAGGGTTAAACACAGGGAAATGGTTAAACACAGGGAAAGGGTTAAACACAGGGAAACTTGTCCGATGTCTAATCGAGATTTCAAAGCAGGTTTTCAAAGGTTTTATCAGGGTGTCGAGTATCGAGCTTGGATTCTGATGAGAAGCCAAGTTACACGGCGTCTCAGATGAACCCAAACTTTTTGTAAAGGTAATCAAGGGTTCGCCTGCGACTGACTTAACCCTTTCCTCTATTTTTAGACTATTTTTAGACCCTTCCCCCTTTGAAAAAATCTAACGAAAAGGAGCATTAACTAGAGAAAAGGAAAATTTTAGAATCTTGTAGTTTGAAACCATTGTGATAAAGAGAGCATTTGCTCCTATGGGAGCAAATGCTCTATTTATCACAATGGTTTCATAAAGTGACTTTTACAGAGACATAGAAGGGCGTATTTATAGAGGAAAGGGTTAAGCTGTGTTAGTATTAATGAATTAGATTAACTGCGCATAACGGACTTAATCAATGTGCGTGTAGCAGGATGTTAACACGGAATAGACTTCGTTATAAGCATCTTCAAAACTACGGAATAATATTTAGCAAAGTGTTTCCATTTTCCCCGTCGAATAACACGTAGCAGTGTCAGTTTTATAGGCATGTTAAATGTCATTCGAACCACCTCGGGAATTTCTACATAAATCACATTGGAAACAATACACTCGTATTTCAGCATCACGTTGCGAATTCAGGGAATTATGATTTAATCATTTCCTTCATACAAACGTTTTTCACACCTTTGCAAAAAGAGTAGACCCACGTCAAACGGCTCCTGTAGGAACCGTCTGATCACGGTCTGATCTATTTGCTTACGATCTCATAAAAGATTCTGCCAGTATCAAAACTCAATGTGTACATGTGCAGTTATAAATAATCTGCTGCTATATATTCATGATGTCATTATTTATTTTGTAGAAACTAGTGAGGTATTTTGAAAAGTAAAATGATTATGGAGCAAAATGGCTGTATTACAGAACTATTGCTTTGCGCTGCATTGTATTGCATTGCGTTGCATTACATTGTATTGTATTGTAGTTTGCATTATATTGTAATGTTTTGTATTGTATTGTATTGTATTGTATTGTATTGTATTGTGCTTTGTTGTGTTGTGTTGTGTTGTGTTTACTCCACGAATATTCATGTAAGAAATATCGACATCATTTAAAGTTAAAATTAATCAGTTTATTTTTATAATGGTACGATGTACATAAACACGTGAAATATTGGCAAACAGAGCAGACCCTGATCAAACGGCTCCTATAGGATCCGTCTAATCTGGGTCTGCTCTGTTTGCAAAGGCGTATAATGGCGTATTTATGGAGGAAATGGTTAACGTCTATAATCCAAATAGAAGTAACAATCAGAAGACCCTTAGTATTCTAAGCAAAGCTCTGTCTGCTAAAACCCTGACTTATCTCATATTAAAATTAAAACAAAACACGAAAGTTATGTTATCCGTTTTAACGATCATACATTCCTGTTCTAAATACAGCCAAGTTATTATTATTATTATTATACCACATTTATATAGTGCTCTTTTCACACTGGATATGTGCGTTCAAAAGCGCTTCACATGGATGAAATCACTTACCGAAACGATCCGCATGATTATCTATCCAGACAATGAAATTTATGTACAATATATATGAAATCGCTAGCCGGAAGGAACTACATGATTTTCCATCCGGTCAGTGAAAGATATGCAAAAGATATACAATAGATATGAAATCACTATCCGCAAGGAATAGCATAAACTGTATTAACAAACTTGATACAGAGAAGTTGACTGAAAGCCATGCTCATCAATATCACAAATTAGAATACTCTGTATTTAACAAAACTTGATACAGACAAGTTGACTGAAAGCCATGCTCATCAATATCACAAATTAGAATAATCTATATTAACAAACTTGATACAGACAAGTTGACTGAAAGCCATGCTCATCAATATCATAAACTGTACATGACTATTGGGTAACCTGTTAGCTTAATAGGTTGGCTGAAAGCCATTCCTATTCTAAACAAAACTGTCCTAGTAACAAATGTTGAAAAAAATGCGTTTTCAGACACCTTTTGAAACATGCCAGTGACCTTGCGTCTCTAATGCCTGAAGGTAGAGCATTCCAAAGTTTCGGAGCTGCATGCATGAAACTTCTCTCACCGTATTTTACCTTACGTTATCTTCCAATCAGAATCCACTCTATTTGTAACTACTATCTAGTATTTTCTAATACACGTACCATTTTAAATATTAATAAAGCAATCTCGGTTTTGAAAACAGTACTCATCATTTTTCCATAAAAGAGTTCTTATCGGTTTTTCTATTTCCATACACAAAAATCAAATTAACCAACAACACGTTAACCGCAGCCTGACTCGCATTCGAAAACAGCTTGCATCCAGATCAGACGCCCCGTAATTCGACGTCTCATTAGGCTCTAAGCTGTTTGACACTCGCTTAACCCTTCTCTTGCTGAATTTTAAAATACATTGCTCCTTCTTTACCCATGCCCTGTTGTATAATTACATATATCTTCACTGTGTACAAGTATTTCGCTGTGCAAACACTGCTGTGGAGTGCACTGGTTGCACAATCAACTTGTAAATAGTGCAGACCCTGATGAGACAGCTCCTGCAGGAGCTGTCTCATCTGGGTCTTCACTATTTACAGGTAGGTATATTGACGCGATTAGCAAGCGAAGGGTTAAAAGTTTCTCAAAAACTTGATCGAATTGGAGGTAGTCAATATTAAACTAGTTCCAAATGAATAGTCATTATGTTTTTCAACGCGGTGTAATAGTTATTGTTCCATGTGTTTATTATCATTGGCTTTGTAACTAATTTTATCATATCTAGGAGTGTTTCACAATATCTTTCTCTGCCACTCGTTCCACCCTTTTCTTCATATTAACGCCTTTCTATGCTTTTGCAAACAGAGTAGACCCAGATCAGACGGCTTCTGTGGGAGCCGTCTAATCAGGGTCTGCTCTATTTGCTTATACATGTACAACAACCTAAATAGGGGTTTACAGTTTCTGCATGCATGGTCAACACCTCCTGTGATAATTAAATTATGCTATAATAAAAATGAAACTTATTAATATTCATGGCGTCGTTATTTCGTACAGGAACATTTATGGAATAACGGCTTAATTCTTTGCCACGCATATAGTTAAACCACTCTAAAACGTTTACTAAATTACACCAAGTGTTTTGTGTTATAGACAGGTGGCTGCTTAGAGCAATGTGAGAGTAAAACAGAACGCTCATATAGGAGCCACTTGTCCTTAATACCAACTAATTAACACAATGTAGTGGCCGTTATAGAGAGGTTTTACTGTATGCATATCAGAAATAATGACATCATGAGTATTTATCAGTTGAATGTTTATCATAACGTAAGATCGCAGGATAGT
Source organism: Azorinus chamasolen (assembly GCA_963576725.1). NCBI lineage: Eukaryota > Metazoa > Mollusca > Bivalvia > Cardiida > Solecurtidae > Azorinus > Azorinus chamasolen. The sequence continues at coordinate 51,194,416 of OY755239.1, read as the reverse complement.
TTAACAATGACATACTGTAAATCTATATAAGTCCATAAGCAAACACAACAGGTCTTTATAGATGACTCCTACAGGAGTCATCTTGTGTGGGTCCATTCCTCTGTTTGCAAAAGTGTAAAAAGGATTTCTATCAGGAAAATGATTTAATCCTTTACTCCATAAATACGAGTTCACCGCCTTTGCAAACAGAGTAGACCCAGATCAGACGGCTCCTATACGAACCATCTGATCAGGGTCTGCTCTGTTTTGTTCTGAATTGATATAGATATGATACTACAGTTTCTATTTTGGCAAAATATTCATAAAATGTTGATGTGTCATTTTAAAAAAATTAATCTAATCAATTGCATGATGTCATTCCTAACAAAATTATTCATTGCGTAAAGGGTTAAAGTCCATAAGTTAATCCTTATCCATGACTTCCCTTTACAATATACTTGACCCTGATGAGATGTCACATTTGACAGTGACACTCGGTCTAAAGGTTTTTACATCTTGAACAAACTGATAGTACGTAAAATGCAACAAGTTAGAACTTAATGTAAGACAAACAGCTACAGTGCTCCCTCCCTACAACGGCCCTCTCAATAACGATTCCCTCCTTACAACAACGCATGTCACTGTTTCCGAAACAACAAGGCTCCAGAAACAACCTTTTTCCATCGTATTTTCTTTATGCCTCCATCAAACCCTATGTTGTGACCACTCTTTAGAATCGTCACTTTGTGACGATTCTAAAGAGTGGTCACAACATAGGGTTTGATTGAGGCATAACGGTTTTAGTTCTCGAAATACACCTTATCTGGGGATCTGCAAACAAGCTAATTATGTTTGATTTTCCCTCCCTATAACAACTCCCTCTGAACAACACATACAATATTCGTATCCCAAAGGGTGTCGTTGTAGAGAGGGAGCACTGTAATATATATTCATTGTGTCATTATTTCATGAAACATCTTCAGGTAAATACTTAATATCAGCTCTATTTGCTATTGGAATTTGATAGTTCTGTTTATTTACTTTCTGAAATGGCTACAATGATCCACCTTCCATATTTCATTCTAACTATTTTTAGTAGCTGCAGTAGTTATTAAAATTTGGAACAAACATAGAATATGGGAAGGGTTAACAATAGTTAGTACACTATTTCGGTTTCATGTGATATACTTACAAAATGTACTGCAGACTGTTATATCGGATAGGACCTAACTAATGTTTGTCAGCCTTTTCCATAAATAGGTATATGAAGTAAAATGCAGTAAAGTTCGAACACTAAATCAAGTATCATTACCGGTCTTCAAGATAGGTGACAGCTTAATGCAGGATGAAAGTCATGCAGACACCTCCTGTGTGAACTTTCTGCCTGACTTCCATCCTGCATTAAGCAGGTGGCAGCTAAAGTCAAACAGAATTTTCTTCTATAGGAGTTTTCCGCACAACTTTAGTAATGCATTAAGCAGCCACCTGCCTGAAATGGCATCAGTTCTTCATTACTAAAATGTCGAACTATCGAGGTATTGATGATATTTTGCTACATCGCTATGTAAGTCATGTAATGATCGATATGTGTCGACTGATTACTGGCTATCGGTTTTATTGAGTCTGTTCATGAGCAGTAATTAAAAGTGCAACACTACCCCCCCCACACACACACACACACTTATCCATTAGCACCGGCTTAAACGGTATTCATTTTTCATTACTAATAACATCGCAAGTTATGATATTTAAGGCCCAGAAAATATAACAACACCGAGAATGAGGTACGGGGCGGCTTCTTACAGCCTCCATATATTTTTACTCCGTGAATATTCTTGTTATGTGAACCTCTGATTTATAAAGCCTGCGGGTCGCAGAAATTACGCACGATGGTGGGACATTTGTATGACTACCGTGTAGTAAAGGTACACAATAAATGTAGGACAATAGAAAAATCAACCGATTCTTACGCTTCCAAAATCGCAGTCGAATGCCATCGTACAACATCGCACGTCAGACCTACGAAAGGACCTAACGTTGAGAATTTCCTACAATGTAATAAACTCTTCGACAACGGCCTATGACAAATTTCCTACACAAGATACCAGAGGAGGGTACGAGGGTATAACATACATGTAATCCACCACTGTTGTACAATATTTGCAAAAATCCTGAAAGTAGGAGATTCTTCGAAAGCAAAAGCAGCAATGCAAAAGAGAAAATTGCAGGCTCGGTTTTATTGAGTCTGTTCATTAGCAGTATTTAGAAGTGCAACACTACTCACGCCCCCAACACCGGCTTAAGCGGTATTCAATTTCCAAAACAAATAACACCGAAACTAATGATCCCGAAGGACCAGAAAGTATAACAACACCGAGAATGAAGTACGGGGCGACTTTTTACGGCCGCAACACTTGTAAGCACTTACATGTAACACCTGCTGTTGTGAAGTACATAAATTCTGAAAGTAGGAGTCCCTCGAAAAGCAGAAGCAGCAATTCAAAAAGAAAACGAAAAGGAGAAATGTTTTGTTTCTTTCGTAACCTGCCATACGAAAAATGTGAATTGGGTGGCACAAGTTACACAATTAAAGCAGAAGTACTATTGTAAGTTTATACATACCAATCACTGCTTTTGTAGATTTATCTCGTTTTGTAGACTGTTTCTTCAGAGTTTTCTCACTTTAATAGCTCTTGTAATACGAAATTCTGAAATATGAATGTAACTGTCAATATTTTCACTTGTCATATCAAGCATGATTGAAGTTGTATGATATGAACATGTCTATATGTTAAATATACGAAATGTCACTAATGTCCTTTGAAATGAGACCTCTCACCAGGGTCTGCACTGTTTGTAATGTAGCACTTTAGTTTAGAAAAATGCCTAAACATTAACCATAAGCTTGACCTGTTTGAATTTTGAATAGTCCATTTGAAAATTCAGTGGTGTAAGGGTAATGTGAAACTGACTTTGACATTCACCTACACTTCGGATCCAGGTGTGGTACATGTATATTGTATGTCTGATTAGGTCTAATATCAATTGCCAATCATGTCATTGTTTCTTTAATACATGCAACGCTAAAATAAGTGACAATGTGCCACTTCTGCATGTTTTAACAAACAGTTCACATACTAATGAATGTGTACTGTCAGAATGAAATTGTTTGCCCGTATAGGAACACCCTGATAATTACTGATTAAACATTGAAGTAACACAGCTAGAATTTGCTTAATACGGTGCAAACGCAGATATGTTCTTTTTGGAACTTTCTGTTCGCGTTTTATCCAGCGTAAATTGCATGTGTACCATCTGCATTAAATATCCAGACCTGTTCTAAATAGTGTCTTAAATACATGCAGTTGCTTAAGACAGAATTGACTTACGATTACTTTAAAACGTATCGTTAAGCAAGGACAATTTTCATGAGTGACAGTCTTTAATATAATCTTGTTACGAGAAACACACACATACAAATTTTAAAAGGTTCACATAGTAAGCGTGATGATATCATATCTTAATGTGACAGGACATAACTTGGTATAATTTGACAACTGAAGTAATTTGAACCACGAGAGCCACGGACAGTACTGACATATAACACCAGCCACCGACTATGTAGCTTAGTAGTTTAGTTATTTTCACTGGTCGCTCGATGTTAGCTTTGAGAAAACGTATGCGATTGTAAAATAAAACATTCAGCAAGTGGGCGACATATCAGAAACAAAAAATTGCAATTGCACATTTTGGAATGATTGTGATTAGAATAAAACAAAATCCAGACAAGACAACGGAATCATGATTAGCCCTTACCCAGTTTTAACCCTTTCCCTGATGAATATTTATGTAGGAAAATAATGACGTCATGAATATTTATAAGATTATGTTTTATAATGGCATATGAACACATGACATTTTGGCTCAGGCAGAAGCTGTAGAATCAGATCTATATTACACTATAAGCAAACAGAACAGACCCTGATTAGACGGCTCCTATAGGGGCCGTCTGATCTGGGTCTACTCTGTTTGCAGATGCGTCAAAATGCACTTACACAAGGGAAAGGGTTAAACAAATAATGTCTATAACTAGAGCTACAGACAAATGCGTATACAAATACTAAAATAGTCATTTATCCACCAAAGAGTGGTCACACTATATAGGGTTTGGTGGAGAAATAAAGGAGCTTTTCTTGAAAATGTTTAACTTTACACATCTTAATTTTGTTTAGACGACAACGGAATGATTAGACCCTACCCTGCTGTAAACAAATACTGTCAATAAATTCAGAGCTACATATAATGGGGTGTACCCAAATACTAAAATCGTCATTTCTCCACCAAACCCTATACTGTGACCACTCTTTAGAATCGTCTCGAATAGACGATTCTAAAGAGTGGTCACAGTAAAGGATTTGATGGAGAAAAAGAGCAGCTGCTAGTCTTGAAAATTGTTTAGCATCTTATCTGGACCGCAATGTATAATGATCTATTACTATTTGTATTACTTCCGATTCGATCAGCTTATGGGAAACTCTTGAGCGAGTGTCAAACGACGTGGATCATGGTGAGACACCGAGATTTGGCTGCAATCTGTTTGAAAATATCATTCAAGACGCGATTAACGGGAGAAAGGTCAATGCTAATTTTCTTAAGACCGTTTGCAAGATTTGATACGAGAATTCATAAAAGATAAAAGTAATGTTTTAACCCTTTACTCCACGAATATTCATATAAGAAATGATGCCATTATGAATATTAAGTAGATGACTTGTTATAATAGAACATGGACACGGGGAATTTTGAACATGGCTACATTTATAGTATATCTTAAGCAAACAGAGCAGACCCCGATCAAACCATGCTCTAGGAACCCTCTCATCTGGGTCTACACTGTTTACAGAGGATACTACTGACTCGAGCGTTTCCAGCAATGAAGTTGTGTTAATAACACAGTGTTTTTGTAAGATGTGAGTATATATCTATATTAAAACTGTGATAGCTGTGAAATGGTGGTAGCTTTTAAGTTAACCCTTCAGTACGGGAAACGAGTCACTAATATCCTTTGCAAAAAGTGTAGACCTAGATGAGAGGGCTCCTATACGAGACCTCTCATCAGGGTTTGCATCGTTTGTCATGTCACACTTTGTCTTTAGAAACTCCCTTAATATTCACCGTAAGCTTGACGTGTATCAATTTTGGTATAGTCCATTTGAAACTGCAAAATATTTTATATATGTTAATCATTTACTTGTAGCCCAACAACAAACCTTCTGCAGTTGCCATTTGACAGAATATTTCATTGAATGCTATACTGATATTCGAACTATTATTGGCGTATATATTCACTACCAAGAAGTAATTTAAAACCATGAAACTGAAGTTATTCGTATTTTAACTCATTCCCTCATAGACTATTTTTAGACCCAACCCCTTTGAATAACTCTACCGAAAAGGAGCATTTACTAGAGACAAGGATTCCTTTTAGAATCATGTAACTTTGAAACCATCGTGATAAATGGAGCATTTGCTCCTATGGAGCAAATGCTCCATTTATCACGACAGTGTTACATGTAAACAGTGACATTTGCATAGGCGTCAAAGGACGTTAGTAGGGTTAAATGTGGTTAAGTAAATACTATGCTGTTTAACGTCATGAGTTGAGTATATACTTAGTTCTTGTAGCTGAAGTTAACCAACCCGGAACACACATACACTATCATTTGCACAGGGGGTCATTTCGTGGGTCTAGATGGTCTAAAAAGTAAAAATAAAATGATTGGGTCGATTTAGTGTTATATTATATACAAGGGGTCTAACTACCGATTCGCAAATTTCACGACCTATTCGAAATAACGCCCGATTTTGGACAGCCAAGATGGAATAACCACTAAAGTTTGGTATGAACGTGAAGCTGGGACATTGTACTTTTCAAATGATATAACTTTTGATACGTTCCGACTAAGCCGTAGCCAGTGACGACGTGAAATTCCTACAAATGCGCCGATTTGTTTTACTTATTTGAAAACAATGTAGAACCAAATCAGAGGACTCCTAGAGGAGCCCTCTGACCAGGATCTGCACTGTTTGTAGTTCAAAATCATATAGCATATTTAAGCCTGTTTTACAATGGTTTAAAACTACACGGTTCTTGAATTTCCTTTTTTCTAGTAAATGCTACTATTCAGTAGATTTATTACAGATGTTTGGTCTAAACCTAGCCTCAGAGGGAATGGTCAAAAATAGCCTATGAGGGAATAATGTTAACTGGTGAATATTTGTGTAAGAAATAATGAATATGAATATTGATTAGGTGACTATTTACATTTCGTGACATTTGAAAAAGAGGTGTTTGTCAGGCACTGAAAAATCAGAGTAGGGTTTGTCTGATATGGGTCTAGTCTATTTGCAAAGGCATGTGTATAAGGTACCGGGTAATTTTGTCGGATGATATAGGTCTACACTATGCGCAAAACTCATCACAGTCCTAGAAGTTCACGCGTTTTTCCTACAACTTCCCTAATATGACACGGAGTATTTCACCTTCACGTGCGCGTAATTCACCGTTACAAGCTTTAGGAAATTAAGATTTAATTTCTCTTCTCTAAACTTCAAGGCCGCCATTAACCTAATATAACATTGAAGTTGATGAAATGACAAAGGTTTGTAGAATTGAATCCAATCCTGAGACGACATATGGCTCCATTAATGTTCTTCAATATCTGGCAATGAAACTGTGATTTCATTCGAGCAGTCAGCAAAATTAAACAAGAAATACATAGTGTCTGTTGAAGCGATTTTCAGCGTATTTGGTGACACGATTCTACTAATGTCGACATATTAGTGATATTGTGGCAACACAATTCGACATGCAGTATTGATGTTTTTGACAACAAAAGTCGACAAATATTAATTTTGAAATGTTGATAAACAAATGAAAAGGAGTTCTCTAGTCTGAAACATATACGTGCACTACGTATAATTATGTAGCTTGAATTGAAATACTTAAACGAGGCATTGTAACAAAAGATTGTTACTAGATAAAACAAGCATGGCTGTTTTTCACATACAAGACATCTAAGCCACGTGCAGTAGAATATGTCTTAACACTTCCCCTCATGTAAACGTGTTTTCACGCAACTGCAAACAGAGCAGACCAATACCCGAGGGCTCCTTTAGGAACCCTCTGATCAGGGTCTGCTCTGTTTGTTAATGTAATTTGATATATATGTTTCAATACTTTCTTAAATGGCTACAATGTTCTACCTTCCACATTTCATTATAAATACTTCGTCTATGGATATTCAGTAGGTATTGCATTTTGTAATCTTCATAGAACCTGTCTAAAGCGACCATCAGAAAGAGGTATAATTATGGTTCTGTAAGGCAGATGGTAGCTTAATACAGGTCGAAAGTAATGCAGAAAGCTCCTATAGAAGCTTTCTTCATTACTTTGCCTTGTACAAGTATTAAACAACCTTGGCCCTGCTTTTTAAGATTCCTGTGTCCAGTCAGTATAAGGTTGCTTAACCCATTCCCTCATATTGACGACTTTTGACGACTCTGTAAGTGTCACTTTGTGAAACCATTGTGATAAATAGAGCATTTGCTCCTATAGGAGCAAATGCTCTATTTATCACAATGGTTTCAAACTACAAAATTCTGAAAGTTTCCTTTTCTCTAGTTAATGCTCCTTTTTGGTAGAATTAGTCAAAGTGGTTGGATCTAAAAATAGCCTATGAGGTACATGTAATGGGTTAAGACAGGTTCTGCTGTCCTCTCATACCATATACAGTACACTCATCCAAATAGGAGCTTTCTGTATGACCTTCATCCTGTATTAAGCAGCCACCTGCCTAAAAGTATCAAAACTCTTCTGTACTAGACTTCCGGGTTAGAGGGATTTTACTGTATAAGGTAGATCTAAAAGAACTGAAACCATGGCTTAAGGCAGTCAGACGGTCAAAATAATGTTACTAATATTTGAGAGAAAATGAGAAGCTGACAAAAATCCTTGACGGCGCAATGAAATATCCATATAAGTATTACTATATACAGTGTGTGTCGTGAACGGAATGTCGCATCTACGATTAATTCTGCAAACAGTTTGGATCTAGATGAGATGTAGAGTAACATGGCGTCTCATCGGGATCCAAACTGTTTGTTACTATGACTAATAACATTATATCAGACGACAAAGTTTGCAGACAACAAATTTTGGCAGAGAATGAATGAGCACTGGTTTTAAGGCAATTACGACGTTATTCTAATGATGTTCACAAAAAGATCTTGAGGAATTACTTGTATTCCTTTATTTGTGTTTAGGTATAAAAAGTTGTTTTGTCAACATTGGCAACTGTATCAATTGAAAACCTTTAGGATCGTGTTCACTTGTATCGCAACAGAATAATTATAACTACAGTAAAACCCCGCTAATGTGACCACCTAACAGAGGTATAATTCTGGGTGCTACATGCAGGCGGTAGCTTAATGCAGGACAAAAGTAATGCAGAAAGCTCCTAGAGGAGCTTTCTGCATTACTTTTGTCCTACATTAAGCAACCACCTGCTTATAAAGACACCTATGTTTATTAATTAAGTGGTCACATTAGAGGGGTTCTATTGTACAATAAACCCCCTCTAAACCGGAATTCTAGTATAGAAGAATTTCGATACTTTTAGGTAGGTGGTTGCTTAATGCAGGGTGAAAGTCATACAGAAATGTCCTCTAGGAGCTTTCTGCATGCATTTCGTCCTGCGTTAAGTTGCCACCTGTCTCCAAGACGGATATTTATGCTAAATTTAACGTCCGATGTAGAGGGGTTTTACTGTATTAGGGCCCAGATGTTTTTTTTATTCAGTGCATTTCATGTTTGAAGCAACATGTTCGTTTTGAATCAGGAAAAATACAGTAGACACCAGACAAGGGCTAGAATATTGGTTATAATTTAGAATGTGCGATTCTCTCCATAAATTTGTTCATTTCTTCGGATATTTAACTCTTTCCACACCGTGGGCGAAATATGTGACAGTCTTTGCAATGAACAAAAGTAAAATTCGTTATTTGAAAAAGTCCAAGAAGTACATTTTGCAAACGTTTTGTGTTGAAATTGAAAGGGTTAACCTTTTGAACGCGGGACACGCGATAGCTGTAACTTGCGAACAATGTAGACCAAGATCAGACGGTTACTAGATACTCCCTCTAATCTGGGTCTGCTCTGTTTGCCATTCACAATCGTCTAGTAAATGTATGACTTTCATACTGCACTATAGATTAACTCATTCCCTCCTACTGACGCATTTTGACGCCCCTGTATAAGTCATTTTGGAAACCATTGCGATAAATGGAGCATTTGCTCCATAGGAGCAAATGTTGTATTTTTCACAATGGTTCCTACATGTAAACTACACAATTCCAACATTTTCCATATCTCTAGTAAATGTTCCTTTTCGGTAGGGGTTTGGGTCTCAAAATAGTCTAGGAGAGAATGAGTTAACACTGACATGCTTAGTTCACCTCGAGTAGGTATTCCACATTCAAAGATCAACCAGAGAGTTTTCTGCATGACTTTCACCCTGCATCAAGCACCCACTTGCCTAAAAATGTATAAATTCCTCTCTACTAGAATTCGAGTTTTATTGTAAGCCTTTATGCCTTCTACGATATTTAGCGAGAATCGTTCACTGCCTGCCATTAACAATTCCGTGATACCATTTGCAAACGGTCATCCTCTAGTTGAGATGCCGGATAACTCGTCGTTTCATCCGGATCGAAACTACTTGACACTAAGATTATGTTTGGAATAGTAATAGAAAACACTACTTTGAAACCGGACGCAGACGATAATATTCTCAGACGGAATCAATTTCACGACGAAATGTTAAATGGAACGTTTCCCGGTCCAGTCTGACTAATTTAGCAAAAACAATAATTAAAATCTTAACCCGTATTCCGCCTTCCGCGACTTGATTCGCATTTGCAAACAGCTTGGATTCAGATGAGACACCAGGATTGTTCTTCTGGGACTGTGATATAAACTATTACAGTAAATCCTCCTCTAAATAGGAAATCAAGTAGAGAAGAAGGTTGACAATTTTAGGCAGGTGACTGCTTAATGCCGGGTGAAAGTCATGCAGAAAGCTCCTCCACCCTGCATTAAGCTGCCACCTGTCTCCAAGACATATATTTATACAAATTGAACGTCCGGTTTAGAAGGGTTTACGTTATAGTTAGAACATATTAAGTGAAATCTTAGTGGTTAAGAAGGGGCGGAGCGAGCGAAAGCGAGCGCGCCCCTTCTTAGCCACTAAGATTTCACTTAATATGTTCTAACGGACTTAGAACATAACCTATATTTTGATTGGCTCACGCCATTAATCGTTCCCACGGTTCAAATAAACAAACATCGCGCGCCCACAGTACTTATGCGCCAAATGTGACGTCACTGATTTTCATTCCTTACAAAACTCAGTACAAAATGGCTGGCTATTTTGACATCGGGGATTTCGAATCTTTGTTAGAAAATGCTACGTTAACTCAGCTATTGGATATACCAAATGACGACATTCTTACCTCTAGGTTTTCCGAACCTGTGTCATGTACGGAAATTAAAAAAACGGGAGGATGGGATTCCAATTTAAGAAAATTAATAAGCAAACAATTGGACAATGAATCTGTGGAAGCAATGGGCTCAACACAGGAATACAAGGACAGAGACACTGTGTGAGCTTGACTGCAAGCTAATACCTGAAGAAATTTGTGATTTAGACAATGTGCAGTTGGATTACTGGATGCAACGTTTCATTGTTACCTGAATGTTTTATACAGGCGTGTTAAACAAGACCATGACAGGCAGTATACGATCAGAATTATAAAATTATTCAAGCAAACAGAGTAGACCCTGATCAAACAGGATTGTCTGGTCATGGTCTGCTGTTTGCAAAAACGTAAATACGCATATAAATGTATATAGATCTATATGAAGTAAAGGGTAAAACACAGAATGATATGTCCTTTTTGCTCATGTTTCGTCTGTAACGGAACGCAATGAAGAAAATATTCCAAAAAGGGAATTAATATGATATAGAATCTATACGGTAAATACTTCAATAGATCTAGCTCTGATCTAATATTTCGACCACTAAGGGCCTTTTTCAAAGATTATCATGATAATCTTTGAAAAAGGTCATAAGTGGTCGAAATATTAAATCTAGAGATATTCAAGTATTTATGTAATGGAACGTTAAACAGTTTAGATCTCGAATCAGGGCCGCGTTTCTATGGTTTCTTTGCCTTATAAAAAAACACCGACTGCAATTTTGAGCCGGTCACCGTGAAGGTTAACAATGAGTTCCGGTTGTAAGATCGCCAAATACGGCAGTGTTTACTACTAGTCACGAGGAGGCGGAGTTATGACAGCGCGTGCAGACACCACGCGAGGTCGAAATAAACAAAACTCTTAATGATTAAGTGATGGACTTAATGGATGCAAAAGGCAGTTTGATTGGCTGAAAATGTAGGTTATGTTCTAAATGTAACTGTATAGACAACTATTTTCCCTTTTCACACGTGTGTTACTCATCATTATACGATTGGATAGTGAATATTTTACCTGATCAAGCTTTGAAAAAAATGTGTCTAATTTAGCAAAGACAATAATTAAAATCTTAACCCGTATCCCGCCTTCAGTGACTTAACAGCTTGGATTCAGATGAGACGCTTGGATCACTCGGTCAATACTTTCGTGATAGCCTGACCGAAGCCGGGGTAGTCAAAACTGGGTCCATGCTTATAAAGCTTTTAGTTGAGTCTGAGTTTGGCTCAAATCTGACCAATCAAAAGCTTGAGAACAAACTCAGACTCAACTAAAAAGTTTTATAAGCATGGATACTACACTTTATCTTAACTTTGAGCAGGCACTATTTTTCCAGCGAGGTAAAGGTTAACATCTTAAAATCCAGTTGAAAACGAAATTCTGAAAGGCATTATAAAGTTCGTTTTTGATGAAACTTTATCTGTATTTTTTCTTTCTTTCGTGTTTTGAATAATAAATCCCGTAGCTTATTAAGCAAGCATTTGTTTTATGTTATATCTGCAATAGTGTTGTTTGGAACGAAAAGGCATAGAATAAAGTCCCTGTGAACCGGACTTAAACTCTTTTTTAAATGTACCAGGTTTGGTTTTTATCGGGTTTTACGTCGTTTTAATAGTATTCCAGCCATATCACGGTGTCTAGCTAATTACAGGTGGAGGAAGACCCGATAGGTTCTTCTGTGCACGGAACAAATTGCATTGTTTCGTGCACAGAACAACATCCAGGCAGAGCCACTTAATGCAGGATGAAAGTCATGCAGAAAGCTTCTGTAGGAGAGAGAGAGGAGAGAGACAGAGAAGAGAGAGAGAGAGAGAGAGAGAGAGAGAGAGGGAGGGAGAGAGAGAGAGAGAGAGAGGGGGGCTCAAATGGTATTGACCTAAGTCACTGCAGCAACGCAATTGACATCATACGTGTATACATGTGTAGCGTGTATACAATTAAAGCTATGCACGGTGCACAGTGCACGGCTGGCGAAATGTCATACATGTAATTACAATAAGGACTTGATCGCTCTGCTTGAAACAAATCCCCTTTATGTCGTGATTTCAAAGTAATGTTAACCCATTTGCTCCCAGTGGATTCTTCCATGCTTATATATTGGATTAGTCTATCTTTTATCTAAGGGATGTCTGGTCTAAATTCTCATTTTTGTTTTGTTTTATATTGAATTTCCTATCAGCAAACAGTGTAGACTCTGATCAGACGCCGCATTATGCGGCGTCTGATCAGAGTCTACTCTGTTTGCCTACGTCCCATATATGGGATCGTGGGAGCAAATGGGTTAAAGTTCCAGCATTTAACTCACCAGGCCTCTTACAACGAGCCAATGTCTGGCTACTTCTGCATGCAAGTTTGTTCCAGTGGAGATGCTGAGTAAACTGTTTGACAATCCACTTACGTTTTAAAGAAGAAATAATTCCCGCAAAACAATATCCTCTGCTTCAAATCCATTAGCAAACAGAGCAGACCCTGATCCGACGACCGTCTGATCTGGGTCTACTCTGTTTGCAAATGCGTGAAAATGCGTTTCTATGAAGGAAAGGGTTAAAAGAAGAACTTGAGGGGAAGTCCAGTGTAAAGCTTGAAGCAAAGGATATTTTGCGGGAATTATTTGGATTGACATATGATTAAAGTTAGTCGATGAAAAAGTATTTGTCTCAGTTTAACCCATTACTCCGTGAATATATTCATGTAAAAGATAATGTTTGCATGAATATTAATTAGCTCAATTTGCATAATGACACAATGAACAAGAAAATGTGAATTTTCATTATGACACAATGAACAAGAGAATGTGAATTTTCATTATGACACAACAATGAACAAGAGAATGTGAATTTTCATTATGACACAATGAACAAGAGAATGTGAATTTTCATAATGACACAATGAACAAGAGAATGTGAATTTGAGAATGTGAATTTTCATTATGACAAAATGAACAAGAGAATTTTTCGCAATGTAAGAATCAGATCTCTATAAACCCATAAGCAAAACACGAGAGGCCCTGATCAGTCGGCTCCTACATGTGAGCCGTCTGATCTGAGTCTACTCTGCATAGGCATTAACCCATTCCCTCATATTGACGACTTTTGACGACTCTCTAAAAGTTACTTTGTGAAACCATTGTGATAAATAGAGCATTTGCTCCTATAGGAGCAAATGCTCTATTTATCACCATGGTTTCAAACTAAACATTTCTAATATTATCCTTTTTTCTAGTTAATGCTCCTTTTCGGTAGATTTATTCAAAGAGGTTGTATCTAAAAATAGCCTATGAGGTAATGGGTTAAACTGTGTAGCTGTGGAGTAATGTATTAATGCACAAACTAAACAGTCCACAAATGCACAGTAATTAATTTTCGTATTTAGGAACAAATGAGTAAATTACATTGTATGTTTAAAGTTTAAACAGACACACGAGGAAATCACAAACGGACATTTTAAACGTTGTGGCCTAAGTGAAGATGAGGCCTCCGTGGCCGAGTAGTTATGGTTTTCGGCCGACAGTTGCTTTAGTTCCTCGCTGCTGTGGGTTCGAATCCCGGTCTCGGCTTTTAGATGTTTCATGTGAGGAAGTCTTCAAGCTGGCTTGCGGTAGATCGGTGGTTCTACCTTGATGTTCTTCTGTGCATGAAGCATTGCAATCTGTTCCATGCACAGAAGAACCTCTGGGGTCTTCCTCCACCTGTAAATAGCTGGACGTCGTAATATGACTGAAATACTGTTGAAACGACGTAAACCCCGACAAAACCCAAACCAAACCAAGTGAAGATCAGCTGCTGCCTTAGAACTACATGTATGTTCGTCAGTTATCGGAAAGAGATCGCCAGCTTTCCAATGTATTTTAAAACATAATTTTGATGTTACAGTATTGATTATTAACTTCTTCAATCGTATTTGTTGTTCTCGGACTGTGCTATAAACTATTACAACCCCGTCTAGACAGGAATTCTAGTAGAGAAGAAGCTAAACAAGTTTAGGCAGGTGACTGCTTAATGCAGGGTGATGGGTTAAACAAATTGGATCCTGATCAGACGACATCTGTTCTGGATCTTATCTGTTTACAGATCTCAATAAAGCCGCGGTTCACTGGGTAAGGGTTAATTTTTCTTCTCTAAAACTCAAGGCCGTCATGGAATCTAGCCTTGGTGAAACTGCCACTGTTTTAAATTGATCCCAATCCTGACACAAAATGCCCCCATAAAGGTTTTTCAATGTCTGACAATCAAACTGTGATTTCTGTTGAGCAGCCTGCAGTTCAGGGTCCATGCTTATAAAGCTTTTAGTTGAGTCTGAGAACGTTCTCAAGCATTTGATTGGTCAGATTTGAGCCTTTGGCTCAAATCTGACCAATCAAAAGCTTGAGAACTCAAATCTGACCAATCAAAAGCCTGAGAACGAAACTCAGACTCAACTAAAAGCTTTATAAGCATGGACCCCACAAATCATAAAGGAAATAAACAGTGTTTGTTAAATATTTATTTCGACATGTTGATGACCACATGTAAAGAACATTCGACCTTTATTGACTTCAAAACATTTAATAATAAGATGAAAAGGAGTTTCTTAGACTCTAAATACAGTTGAACATGTCTTAAGCGACCATTCATTGGTTATTGAAAATAACGTGGTAACTTAATGCATGACAAAAGTAATGCAGAAAGCTGTACTAGGAGCTTTTTGCATTGACGTGACGTACGCTACTGGTGTCCGCTGACGTTACACATGGCGTCGACATTTACGACAGCGAATACGGACATTATCATTATTATGCCACAATATGCGACAATACAAATCAACCCTTTCTCTCATCTAAAATATTCCTCACGCATTTGAAAACAGAGTAGACCAAGACCAGACGGTCCCTGTGGGGTACGTCTGATCAGGATCTGCTCTTTTTGCTGATGAAATTATAATAGTTCTGACTACAGTTTCTACCAGTACAGAAAATTCTAAGTACAATATGCCATTTTAAAAATTCAGTTGATAAATGTTCATCATGCCATTATTTCTTACATAAATATTGAACAAAACACTTGATAATAAGATGAAAAGGAGTTTCCTACATTCTAAATACAGTTGAACATGTCTTAAGCGACCATTCATTGGTTATTGAAAATAACGTGGTAACTTAATGCATGACAAAAGTAATGCAGAAAGCTGTACTAGGAGCTTTTTGCATTGACGTGACGTACGCTACTGGTGTCCGCTGACGTTACACATGGCGTCGACATTTACGACAGCGAATACGGACATTATCATTATTATGCCACAATATGCGACAATACAAATCAACCCTTTCTCTCATCTAAAATATTCCTCACGCATTTGAAAACAGAGTAGACCAAGACCAGACGGTCCCTGTGGGGTACGTCTGATCAGGATCTGCTCTTTTTGCTGATGAAATTATAATAGTTCTGACTACAGTTTCTACCAGTACAGAAAATTCTAAGTACAATATGCCATTTTAAAAATTCAGTTGATAAATGTTCATCATGCCATTATTTCTTACATAAATATTGAACAAAACATTTGATAATAAGATGAAAAGGAGTTTCCTAGATTCTAAATACAGTTGAACATGTCTTAACCCTTTCCCTCATATTGACGACTTTTGACGACTCTATAAAAGTCACTTTGTAAAACCATTGTGATAAATAAAGCATTTGCTCCTATAGGAGCAAATGCTCTATTTATCACAATGGTTTCAAACTACACATTTCTAAAATGTTCCTTTTCTCTAGTTAATGCTCCTTTTCGGTATATTTAGTAAAAAAGGTTGTATCTAAAAATAGCCTATGAGGTAATGGGTTAAGCGACCATTCATTGGTTATTGAAAATCACGTGGTATCTTAATGCATGACAAAAGTAATGCAGAAAGCTGTAATAGGAGCTTTTTGCATTGACGTGACGTACGCTACTGGTGTCCCTGACGTTACACATGACGTCGACGTTTACGACAGCGAATACGGACATTATCATTACTATGCCACAATATGCGACAATGCAAATCAACCCCTTCTCTCATCTAAAATATTCCTCACGCATTTGAAAACAGAGTAGACCAAGACCAGGCGGTCCCTGTGGGATGCGTCTGATCAGGATCTGCTCTTTTTGCTGATGAAATTATAATAGTTCTGACTACAGTTTCTACCAGTACAGAAAATTCTAAGTACAATATGCCATTTTAAAAATTCAGTTGATAAATGTTCATCATGCCATTATTTCTTACATAAATATTGAACAAAACACTTGATAATAAGATGAAAAGGAGTTTCCTAGATTCTAAATACAGTTGAACATGTCTTAAGCGACCATTCATTGGTTATTGAAAATCACGTGGTAACTTAATGCATGACAAAATAATGCAGAAAGCTGTAATAGGAGCTTTTTGCATTGACGTGACGTACGCTACTGGTGTCCGCTGACGTTACATATGACGTCGACGTTTACGACAATGAATACGGACATAATCATTACTATGCGACAATATGCGACAATACAACTCAACCCTTTCTCTCATTTAAAATTGAAATTATAATAGTTCTCACTACAGTTTCTACCAGTACAAAAACTTCTAAGTACAATATGCTATTTTAAAAATTCAGCTGATAAATTTTCATCATGCCATTATTTCTTACATAAATATTGAACAGGGAAAGAGTTAAGATGCAAATAAAATAATCAACAAAAATACTGGTGAAATATTAAAAATCCATTTACAGTAAAATAAATCCCCACTAAACCGGGGTTTTATGAGAGAAGAAAGGCAGATCTTTTTAAGCCGGTGGTTGCTTAATGCATAATGAACGTCATGAAGAAAGGTGTTGTAAACATAATTATTTTCTCCATGCTGTTGAGACTTCTATATTTCTGTTTTCTGTTTCTTTCATTTTCTGATTTGTCTAACCTTTTCCTTCGTTCGGTCTTTACCGCTTCATGCGTTTCTTTATAATTACTTGGTACAGATCGTATTTTCTGACATTTCTGGCGAGATTTTGATTAAAAATATTTCCTGTGTTGCTTGCATTTGTTTATATATGAGTTTATTTTATTGTTTACTTTGTCACCCGATCTCTTCATCATTAGATATAAAACCTATTAAAAAAGAACAGAAACTAAAGTCAATATCTAACCCGTTCTGCGAAGTCAAATATTTGAAAGGGACATTTAATGTGGACTATTGAATTTATTGATAAAATACAATATAATGAGAGAACTATTATAAGTTATATATCAGATTAATGAACAGAAAAAAGTTATTTTATACAATTAATTATTTTTTAATTAAATCACGCATTTCAAAATAAAACAACTTTAAATTTGTCTTTATTGTAAAATTAAACGTCATTTTATAACTGGGGACATTTAATGGGACAGAAACAATGTATTGTTTAAACGCGTATAACAATGGTACACAGAAAATATTTTAGACCATAAATCTTAAATAAAATGGTATTTTGGGAATTATCAATGACCAGCGAATAGGTTTAGGTTAACAGATACATCGGTGAAAGTTGCAATTGCTGTTTTCACTGACTAAGGGACATTTTTCCATGTTTTGTTTTTCACTAGGTCACATGTTGTTAATCCTGAATTCTGTAAACAATTTGAACCATAACGTCTGGAAATGACGTAACATCAGCGCTGCAGACGATTTATGTGAAATTTCCCGCGCCTAACGGCAAAATCAAACGAAAACTAAGTTATGTCGGATGAAAATGTAACGCGGGACATCCGTATTTTAGCTGTTACTTTGGTTTCGTGAAGTGATTATTCTTGGTTTATCTCAAGAAAAAAATAAATTCATTAACAGCATAAGAAGCACATTGTATTAGCTTTATTTTAATATATAACAATACTATAATAAAATAACAGATTAATAGAATCAAGCATGGGTTTTGTTAAAGACGGAGGTTTCTATACCCGAGGTTGGTCGGTTCCAGTCGGAAACGAGCTTTAGGTATAGAAACCCCCGGCTTTAAACAAAACCCATGCTTGATTTTTTTTCTCGCTGAAATACGCCCTAAAACAAAGTAAATTAACGAATTTTGTGAAGTACTACTTTGCATTGCGTTATACGACTTCCAGATCTAATAGCAACAGACCGCAGCATACCTTTCGGCGTTACACCAAAATGACGTCATTTGTTATGACAACCACAAACGTTACGTTTTGGCGTAAAATATAAATGACTGAGTGACTACAAAACAACGTCTTCGGTTAATTAAATAGGCTTTTAAAGTGTTTATATGATAAATAGAATTTCATATTCGTGCTAATTACTGATATTAATTTCAATTCATAAGGTTGATGCCTATAGAAATGTTGGTATAATTCTGTAAGAATTCCTTCCCTTGTATTGATTTTACCCAATCGCGTGTATGAATACACTAGTCACGGGGTGTTCCAGATAAGGATTTCTAGTACGGCTGTTTTTAGTAACCCAGCTTATCTAGCACGCCTGGGAAGCGAGAAGTTATGTACTATTCAGATGAAAGCGCTGGATTAACATATTTTCAAAAGTGGCACGTTACGTCATTACGTTTGACCTGCATTAAGCTACATGTACCATATGTCGAAAAGAACTAGAATTAGACCTCTTTTTAATGGTTGCTTAAGATAGGTTTTACTGCACTGTTGTAAATTTTGTATTACTGCTATAATTGCATAAACAGTAATATTCTTCTAAAGCGATCACTTTATGAAAAAAGCTAGATGTCTTGAACAGCAGGTGGTTGCTTAATGCAGGTCGTAAGTAATGCAGAAAGCTCCTGCAGGAGCTTTCTGCATATCTTTCGTCCTTCATTTAGCTACCACCTGCCTGTAAGACCCATAACTAAACCTCGTTTTGATGGTCGCTTCAGAATACGTTTGTTGAAAGTTAAATACATATTCTAAGTATTTAACCTTTTAAACCTTAACCTGCTATGAAAATGAAGTCAGCTTAAGCTCCGATCTGTTTCCGTTGTCACTTACTTCTGATTCGTTCATTACTTTTACCCTGCATTAAGCTGCAACCTGTCTCCAAGACCGATGTTTAGACTTGATTGAACGTCCTATTTAGAGTGGTTTAACTGTGCCAAGTGTCTCGCCTGGATCTAACTTGTTTGCAACTACCAGTAAGGTCGCAATTGCGGGATAAATGTGAAAATGTCCTAATGACCTGACTGAAACCGTTCTAGCCTTGAACTAGGATACAATTATTAGACATTAGACAATAGTCGGATGTTGTCTCCAGTGCTACATTGTAAAACGTTCTTTAATCGGAAGCGTATTTCTTTTCACACCATGAGCGAGAACTGTGAAAATGCGAGAGCCTTTGAAAATATTGTTTTTTGGAAACAGAAGTATTGGAGACTGACATTGTGTCTTGGAGAAAAAGGGAATTAAATTTTAATATGACGAATACCGAAAATCCAATGTTTGCCAATTAGATTTACTTTATGCCGAAGATTTACCCCTTTGCAATCCGGAAAACGAATGTACTGACAAGTGTAAGTATTGTAGACGCAGATCAAAGGCCTCCTACAAGATTCCACAGATCAAGGTATAGACATTTTGTCATCCAACAACCTCTCCATAATGATACCCTTTCATACATTATTATTACATTTGAATGCAGTAGGATGCCTATCAATGAAATGCTTAAACTTTGAGAGGACATATAATGGCAAACAGTGCATGTGTTTATCAGATAGTTCCTCTAGGATCATTCTCATCACTGACTACACTGTCTGTAAATGCCAGCGCATGCAAATAGTTACAGGTAACGTCTGGTGCATTTTAGCCCGTTTAAATTGAGGTAGCATATACAGTAAGCCCCCTCTAAACCGGACGTTAGATACTGTCTTATATGGCCCATTTGCCGGAGCTGTGTGTAACTAGATCTACACATGGAATTCACATGTGGTATTATATCTATTTGTGAATCAAGCCTTACACCAAGATTTTTCACACACAGCGATGGTTTGATTTTAGAGGATCCTACTTGCACATGCATGTCTTCAGGTAGTTTTGTGTTTTGTTTTTGTGTGGAACAGAATAACATCCGTTTTATCGGTATTGAGCTTCAGCATATTCTGGTGCATCCAAGAGACTATACTTTTTAAACGGTCCTCAACTCGTGTTAAGGCTGCTTGTTGACAACAAGTGTCATTGGGCTTAAATTGCAGGTACAACGGTGAATCATCGGCATAAAAGTGGTGGTCAAGTCCATGGTTTCTGCAAATTGAACCGACAGGTGTTTTGAACATGATGTAATGTAATGTTTCGGTCCTAGGACCATATTGGATGGGGTAGACAATTCTCTATATATTGACACAGTTTGGTAGCGGTCATTCAGATAGGCGGTCATCCCCTTAAAGAGTTTTCCAATGATTTTGAAGTCTTTTTCAAGCGTTTAGCAGCGCTCCATGGTCAATAGTATCGAATGCAGCCAATAATCCATCATCACCAGAATTGTAATTTCGTTTCTGTCCAGGAATTGAAGGATGTCATTTTGAACTTTCAGAAGAACAGTCTGTTGAATGATCATTTCGGTATGCAGACTGATGGTACTCATGTAGATTGTTTGAGGTCAAGTGGGAATCAAAACGTTTGTCTACCACTTTTTCTAACACCTTGGAGACAAATGGCAAAGTTGATACAGGCCTATAGTTCTTAGGTTCATTGGCTATGTAAATACATCAGCTTCATTCTCAGTGGTGTTATATTTTCTAGTCCTTTGCGATCACTAGTTTTGATGGTATAAGTTTTGAAAATTGAATACTGCCTAAGCCGGTGCTAGGGGGAAAGAGTAGTTTTGCATTTTTAATTACTACTCATAAACATACTCAATAAAACCGAGTCTTCAATTTTCACTTTTTCCATTGCTACTTTTGTTTTCGAAGGACCACCCAATTTCGGAATATATATACCTCATAACAGCAGGTGTTAAGTGCTTGTGTGGCGGCCGTAAAAAGTCGCCCGTACTTCATTCTCATTGTTGTTATATTTTCTAGTCCTTCCAGATCACTAGTTTGATGGTATAAGTTTTGAAAATTGAATACTGCTTAAGCCGGTGCTAGTGGGCGTGAGTAGTATTGCATTTTTAATAACTAATAATATTAATAATGTTGGTCGAACTTGTGGCCCGACCCTTTTTCATGAAATGATATATGAAATAAAATATGTTTCTACTGATAACTACTCAATAAAACTGAGTCTGCAATTTTCTCTTTTGGCATTGCTACTTTTGTTTTCGACAGACTACCCACTTTCGGAATTTAAATGCAAATATCGGCGCTTGGTCGTGCAAAATTACAAAAAAAACACTCGCAAAATACCTATAGTAAGCAAATTAAAACAGTATTATCACAGAAAATCATATTGTAAAGCTAAGGTTTTTTTTTATAATTATATGCATATCAATAACTGACCCTTTGATTTTTGTTTCGGTCACGAATTTAAGCACGAGAAATTTTGTACCGGGAATCTCGCAGCTGGATATAATATGAAACCAACTAATTTCGAGTCAGATTTTCCCGCCCTTAACCCTTTTGGCGCCAAATTTCTAATTGTCGTCTGCAACCAAGTTTTGTTAAAACATTCGGTAAATTAAGGAAATGACATAAATAAATTTCAAAGCAATAAACCACATATATAGAACTAGAGACTGAGACAAAAAGTGAAGTCCCTTGAAAAGGCGGCGTCTAATCTGGGACTTCACTATTTGTCGCGGTGCATTTGTACGACATTGGCGGTAAAAGGGTTAAGCGTTTGGCCTATTCAAAAATTAAGAAGTCCAGCATTGATTTATACTGATCTATAATCAAATTTAAAATTGTAATGGTAATGTTTAAGCATGAATATAATTTATGGAAGTAATTTGGCAACACCAAACTCAGATGTTTGCCATAATCGTAACTCTTTGGCGTCAACTAATGTTCTTCCGCACACATTGGCGTATGCTTTAAGTGTCAGAACGGACTTCATTTGTTCTCAAAACTATAGTTGTATGTCTGTTGGCATGGATCCTGGTGTGAGGCCGAGTTTATCGCCGTATGATGTGGATCCAAACTGTTTGCAAAAGTTATCACAGATTCGGCTAGTGCAGCAAATCATACGAGTTGCTTTCCAGCGACATCGGCGGAGAGCAAGTGAGTGAGTTGGGTTTTACGTCCGACCAACAGTATTTCAGTTATTTGCAGACGGCACCCACTTGAGACAAATTTTAGTGCTGTCTCACTGGAATGCCCCTGCCGCGGGCACATGGCAAGGACATCCCACCAGTCACATTATCCTGATACCGGGTCGACCAGTTCTAGAACAACCCTTTTAATGTCGAGCGTAGACAAAGGAGCTACTAGTACCAACTTTTAACGACTTTTGGTCTGTCGCGGCCGGGGATCGAACCCACAACCTTCCGTACCGAAGGCGGATGCTCTACCACCAATCCACTCGGTCGGTCACATCGGCGGAGAACAAGTTCACTCTTTCGCTGCCAATGTCGCATCTGTGGTTACCTATGCAAACAGTTTTGGTCCAGATGAGACGCCGAGTAACTCGGCATCTCATCAGGTTCCTAAACTGTTTGTTACTGTGACTGTTTTTTAAACAAAATATGAAGAACGATAAAAAAATGAAAATTACAGCAGACGTCACAGCTTGCAGACGACAGAATTTGGCAGCGAACGAATTAAACGCAGATCTCCAGATTTAAATCTAACGGCGTCATAGGCTATTTTGTGATAACTTTTGAAAACGGTTCGGATCCAGATGAGACGCGGAGTAACTTGATGTCTAATAACTATCCAAACTGCTTGACGTTCTATTTATTTTTCTATAAAGAAATTGACAGAAGTATTACCTTGAAATCTGAAGCAGTCATTTTATCGCAGACGACAGTTATTTAGCAGCGAAAGAATTAATGGATAGCTGTCCTGCGCGGACTGACTAATTTAGTAAAATCAATAATAAAAATCTGAAAATCCTCATGGGAAGGAAATTCTAAATGCTTAATGAAATGTGTTGTTATAGAATTAAAAACTCATTCGCAATTTTTCAAGCGCAATTTGAATTTGTTGTGACACAATATCCCGCGGAAAAGTGCCATTAGCTATAACCCTTTGGTCGCCAAGCAACACTTCATCCGTTTGACGTTCTAAAGGTAACGGTAGTTTTGTTTTACATAAATACATAATTGGAATATTCTCTAAAACAACGAGTTTAATTGCATCGCAAACATGGTAGACCAATATCACATATCATGTTAATAACTTATACAGTTAAACATTTTGGAAGGATAGAGAACATATTACTCCACATTATATATGAAGACACTAGGACTGATCTGAATGAGTGTACTGTATGGGTCGAAAGGAGCAACTAAAAGGTGTACTAAATTTATCGGACGAGATTTACTAAAATGTGTACTACATGGGTCGGACAAGAGTGACTAAAAGGTGAACTAAATGGGTCGAACAAATGTTTATTTATCAACTGGTCGCTATAGTGGTGTTCTGTAATAGTTGCAATAATTAACACTCTTTGTGTGAGTATTTAGCCTAAGACAAACCACATACTTACATAATAACACATATATTACAAATGTGTTACGTGTAAAAATGATGCCAAACTGACACTGCCAATATCAACTTATGAATGCAATCCTATAAAGTTTCCATTTCTTAGCTCTTCACAAAGCTATGTTGCAAACCAATCAATCACTAACAATCCATCATTCCCAACCAGCGGAAAACAGACGTCCAGACACCGTTTGACATTTCTCATAAGTCTGCAAGTACTGATCAATTGCTTAATTCCCACTAGAGTACAGAAGCACAAATGGATTTTAAGAAAATATAGTTTGGGTTCTCTGTACACATCGTATAATGAATCTTGGCATTCCTATACCCTAGTAATTATAAACAAGTATCCGATTACGTTTGAAGTGTATCTTAAGAGCCACTTGAGTGTGCTTTCTATATTTTGTCTCCGGGGATTTTCATTGAAACTAGATCAATGGTTATTCCATTGAATATATATCAATGAGTACTCATTGAAGACTGGTCAATTGTTATTCAATTGAAAATAGATCAATTGTTATGTCATTGGTAATAGATCGATGTTTGCAAAGCCATCGAATACAGACCAAATCAAGAGCTATTTTCGTTGAAAACAAATAAATGCTTATTCAGACGAAGACAGACCGATGGCTATTACATTAAAACATACCAATAGTTTGTTATATTTCAAGCAAATCCAGATAAACAGATAAAGGTGCGTTCCCACATACTAAAACAGATTAATGGTTATTCGCTTGAAAGCATACCAATAATAATTAAAATAGGCCACCGTGTATCAATATGAAATCAGACTAATGGTAAATACATTGAAAACAAATCAGTGGTAATTATGTTGAAAACAGATAAATGATTATAACATTGAAATTAGGCCAATGGTAATTACATTAAAGTTAGACCAATGGTTATTACGCTGAAAACAAACCAAATGTTTTTTAGATAGAAATTAGGCCAATGGTTATTTTATTGAAAACAGACCAAATGGTTTTTACATAGAAATTAGAACAATGGTAATAACATTTCTTTTATTCTTCTTATATTCTTAGAAGAGGTTGGTTATAATTTGAGATACCATGCGTCTAATCTGAATGCAAAGATTATCACAGATTCGCATATGACAACAAAATAAAGAGGAGCTGCCAATGTGACTCTCAGCCTACATTAAGCTGTCACTTGTCTTAACACATTACCTCATACACTATGTTAGACCCATCTCTTTGAATATATCTAGCGAAAAGGAGCATTTATTAGAAAAAAGGAAATTTTTAGAATTGTGTAGCGTTGAAACCATTGTGATCATTAGAACATTTTCTCGTATGAAGCAAATGCTCTAATGATCGCAATGGTTTCAATGAGTGACTTTTATAGAGGCGTTAAAAGGCGTCAATATGAGGGAATCGGTTAGAGCGATACTCATAGATAGTGAAGCGTATCTATGAATAACTTCCGTCAGTCATGACATCTAAAGCGCTAGTCAGCACCGTCGAAAATATTGTATTTAACCCTTTACGCAATGAATATCAATGTATGGAAAAATGTGGCAGCTTAATGCAGGATGAACGCCATGCAGAAAGCTCCTAGAGTTGCTTTCTACATGACTTTCACCCTGCATAAGCAGCCACCTGCCTAAAAGTGTAAAGATTCTTCTCTATTATAATTCAAGTTTAGAGGGGTTCTACTGTAACACGATATGCAACTTGGTTTTATATGACGAAGAACATACAATTACACATAGCATTTTTCAAGAGAATATTGACTTTCACAGTTGACCATGCTGAAAAACTGGATTCAATAAACCCGAGTCAGCAATTATCCCTTTTAGCATTCTGCTTTTGCTTGCGAAGGATCTCCTATTTTCAGAATGTATGTACTTTACAACAGCGGGTGTTAAGTGCTCGTGTGGCGGCCGTCAAATTAAGTATTGTATTTCATTCTCGTGTTGTTATATGGCTATGAAAATGAAACACCGTTTAAGTCTATACTAGGGGGCGTGAGTAGTGTTGCACTTTTAATAACCGCTTATAAACAGACTCAATAAAACCGAGTGTTCTCTTTTCGCAATGCTGATTTTGCTTTCGAACGATCTTCTATTTTCAGCATTTTTGTCATTACACGTATGCTTAATATCCATAAAATACATAAGCAAACAAATTAAGACCCAGATCAGAGGACTCCTTCACCAGTTCACTGATTGGGCTTTGCACTATTTGATCGACAAATTGTTTTCGAAACGTCACATCAGCAGAAACTACCTTTTATTTGAAAATAAGACTGGTTCATAGTATAAATTCGAACATGTCCCCTTAGAAAATGGTTTACCTTAGCTCAAAATGAACATGACAAATCCAGAGTACAAAAACAATTTGATAACGTCTGGCAAAACAATTCTTTAATTTTGCATCTCGTTTGGAATAATTATTCGGTTTTAAAAAAAATTAAATTGGAACGATTGAGATTTCCAAATTAGTTTTCACGATAAAGTGGAAAATACACAAAAAACATCGGACGATATTACATGCTCACATTAAGAAAATTCATTGTGTGTGTGTGTTATAATTATTTGTGTCTTTCACCCTTTTGGCACCAAATAATTTTCATCTGCAAACGATGTCGCCTGTTTTAAGTTTCAGAATTGACTTTCGTTCGAATGCTTCTCCAAGTGGAGTGGTCTCCAAGTGGAGTGGCAACTACTTTGCATCCTGGTGAGACGCCGAGTCACTTGGCGTCCCGTCTGGGTGCAAACTGTTTGAAAAGATAATCATAGATTCGCTCACTATAGCAAGCTCTTGAGTTGCTTCCCTGCGACATCGGCGAAAAAAAAGTTACGGTAACCTGTCTATAACGAATGCTTTTTCATTTTAATATTCATAACCATTCAAACAGTACTGTTTAGGTCGTTTTATGAAGATTTATTTGACCACGTATATCATAAAACGTGTTTGAGAATCAATACTAACGGTTTACATCGCAATTTGTTAGTTCTTGTTCTAAAACAAATTATTGCAATATCGTGAACAAAGACGGAACCAATCGGTATACCTCCGGCAACCAATCGGATACGACTAGTACGGAAATAAAACGGAATGAATCGGTATACCTCGGGGAACCAATCGGATACGATTGGTGCGGAACTAAAACGCACACGAAGTTAATTCCATACCGTACTACTTTTCGCTAAACAAACTTTGTTCAATTATCACAGATTTCTAAAAATGCGTCACTGATAGACACATTGACTTTAACATTCTCTACATTAGAGACAAACATTTGGTCACAAATAACTGAATATCACGTAATAATTCAGAACTACAGATAAAGGTGCGTACCCAAATACTAAAATCATTATTTCTTCACCAAACCCTATACCATGATCACTCTTTAGAATCGTCTCTTCGAAACTATTCTAAAGATTGGACAAAGTATAGGGTTTAGTGGAGAAAAAAGGAGTTATTTTTGAAAATGTTGCGCATCTTATCTGGACCACTGGATATGCTTGAAATAACATTTTTCATCTGTTCACAGTGTGATCAATATGCTACATAAAATACAAACTGGCATGATCCGCATGATCCGTATACGAACGTTTCAAGTGACTAAGAAAAAATAGACAATCTGACATTTTAATCATTTACATATACCTGCTTTTAAAAGCGAAAACCTAATCTAAAATATAAACTTTTGATCGCGAGTGAATCATTTAGCGATTTAACCCTTTCCCTGTTCTATATTTATTCCAAATTTCAATACCTACTGACTATTCATGGACATAATCATAATGTTTTTAATCACTATATAAACAGCTTCGATCATCATAAGAGCAGAGTAACTCGGCGTCTGATCTGGATCCAAGCTGTTTCAAAATCCGAGCCAGGTCGTGGATTACGGGATAAGGATCTATGTCATAGAGGCAAACAAATAGTTCACTTAACCCTTTCCCTGATGAATATTCATGTAGGAAATAATGACGTCATGAATATTAATAAGATTTTTTTTTATAATGGCATATGAACACATGACATTTTGGCTCAGGTAGAAGCTGTAGAATCAGATGTATATTACACCATAAGCAAACAGAGCAGAACCTGATCAGACGGCTCCTATAGGAGCCGTCTGATCTGGGTCTACTCTGTTTGCAGATGCATCAAAATGCGCTTTCAAAAGGGAAGGGTTAAATGATACTGAGAATGGCAAACACGTTTCGCTGTTTTAACCGTTTCCCTTATAGAGAGTACCTTTTTGAACCTTTGCAAACATTGTAGACCCAGATCAGACAGTTCTTTCATTGGTAATGTGTAATTATAAAAGCTCTGTCCATGAATATACAAACAGTCATTAATATTTAAATTTATATTCATGGGGAAAATGTTAAAGATTTCTAAGAAGTACATTTATCAACCTGTTTGAAAAACCTGTTTACCAAAGGAATCAGACATGCATATTAGGTTTAGAGTTATAGATTAATTATAAATGATTAATAGCATGTTTACTCCATCTTGAAACTGTTGCAAATGAATAGGGTAATAATTATTCCTAATAACCATTCACTTAATTTTAGCGTTTTTCCCTTATTTGAACAGATTCAGTTGGTAAAGGATTTGAATACCAATGGCTTTAGCTAGATTCCGCATGATTGTTCCTGGTGGCAATTGTTGTAAATTTCACCCGAATTGACTACCAGCTTTATAGTGCTATAGAGTTTAATCCTTAAAAGGTATACATTGCACAATCAGGCCAGTTAGGAACTGTTTTATAACGTGTTACATCATATGTGTAACCCTTTACCTCATCAATAATGATATAAAGAAATAATACATTCGTGTCTGTTGATTTTTATATTGTAAATGAACAAAATATACTACTCAAACTTAGATAAGGGTCAAGGATATAATCTTATATGTTTCATTGATTGAAGAAATATATCATAAAAGTTTTACAGTAGGCAGTACATGTACATACATATAGAACCCCTCTAATGCGACCACTTAATGAATAAACATAGGTGTCTTTATAAGCTGGTGGTTCCTTAATGCAGGACAAAAGTAATGCAGAAAGCTCCTCTAGGAGCTTTCTGCATTACTTTTGTCCTGCATGAAGCTACCACCTGCCTCTACCACCCATAATTATATCTCTTTTAGGTGGTTGCATTAGAGGGGTTTTACATGTACATGTAAATGAAGTGTATACACAATATACACAGTGGTTACATGCTAACATAGTGAAAATAAATTAAAAATGATTAACACAATCCTAAACCATACCTAGTATAGATGGCCTATAGAATACATCTTGACCCTTAACAAATTTTGAGTAGTATATATGTTGAACTGGACAGAATCTGTAGAATATGATCTATATCAATCTTTCAGTTAAACGAGCAGGCCCTTATAACACGACTCCTACTACAGGAGCCGTCTGGTCTGAGACTACTCTTTTTGCAAAAAATACGTCATAACGCGTTTCTATAGAGTAAAGGGTAAAATCGGACTTACCAGAATAATACGTCATGATTATGATTACTTTGGGTTATAGTTATTTATTTCATAACCCTTGAGTCCACTTTATCTTTCCCTGCCAACGGCAAATCTGTGACCACATTTTCAAACATTTTGGATTGAGATGAGAATCAAGTAATTTGGCGCCTTACATGGATCCAAGCTGTTTAATACAGTGATACATCTCTGAACCGAAATGCTAGTAAAGAAGAATTCAGATACTTTTAGGCAGGTGGCCGCTTAATGCAGAGCGAAAATCATGCAGAAAGCTCCAGTCCCTAAGACCGATATTTATACTAAATTTAACGTCCTGTTTAGAAGGGTTTTACTGTCATATTATTATGGTTGATTTCAAAGAACGGGAATAATTGAAAATTGTAGCATACGGCAAACTTCGCGGGTCGAAAAACGCAGCAACGACAGAGTTAAACACAAGGGTTTCGTTAGGCTTTGAAAAGTAAACAAGAGCTTTGAACAGCAGAATATAAAATAAAACAGACGTTAGGAGTGGTAAACATTCGATAGAACTGGGATGCATTCGCCAAGAGACATGTTCCCTGTATAATCCACTATAGGTCGTAAGGAGTTCTTCAATATTCTATTTGAAGCTACTTGTACATGTACGCATACTAGTAGATAAAACTGATTTACTATGAGGTCAATACACTACAGTAGAACCCCTCTAATGCGATCACTTAAAGAAGAACCATATATGCCTTTATAAGCAGGTGGTTGCCCCTTTTTGGTGGTGGCATTAGAGGGGTTTTACTTATTCAAAGTATTGTTGCAAAAATGAAGGCATTTTGAATATAAGAAACGAGTGTAATGACAAAACGTATAGACAAATCTCCGAGGGCGCCTAAACGGTCTGCACTGGCTGTCATTTAAACTTCCCTAGCAATGTGTTGCCGTTGTCGTAAACCCATTCCCTCATAGGCTTTTAGACGCAATTTCTGAATAAATCTACTGAAAAGGAGCATTTACTAGAGAAAAGGAAAAGTTTATAGAATCATATAGTTTTTAAAACCGTTGCGATAAATAGAGCATGCGTTATTTATCACAATGATTTCGATCAATGGCTGTTATCGAGGCGTAACAGGCGACAGAGTGAGGGAATAGGTAACTCTAGAATGAATCGTTTCCTTTAAAACAGAAACTTCCACAAGGATCACGAGTCTAATGACATTATTGCGGCTACTATTAAATAATACTTTCTTGTTAATTATATGATAATAAATTAAATGTCTTTAAATCAATGATTATATTATTTTAAACAAAGAATCCTTACTCAGGTTATCAAAGTGTTCGAAATAATACTATAACCAACGCAATGTTTATAGAAAAACGTATGTTAGATGCTTTTTAACGGAGCTACAAATAAAGGTGCGCACTCAAATTCTAAATTCGTCATTTCTCCACCAAACCCTATGTTGTGACCACTCTTTAGAATCGTCTCGAAGAGACGATTCTAAAGAGTGGTCACAACATAGGGTTTGGTGGAGAAATAAAAAGTTGTTCTTGCAAAGGTTTCGATTTACGTATCTTATCTGGAGCTCTGTGCAGCTTTAGCCTATGTGTGTTATGGGCGAATTTATGTTAATCTTTATATAATAGCTTGGTTCCAAATATATAACACTCGGTTAGTGTTTCTTTAAAACTTCGTGCGTATCTATTATCTGATTTTTTATAAGTGTATATGAACGCATGATTGTTTGGCTTTGGCCGAAAACCGCAGTATCAGATCTGTATAAACCCATAAGCAGAAAGAAAAGACCCTGATCACAACGGAAGCCATCTGATCTTGGTATCCCCTGTTTACAAAGGTTCTAAGAGGAGTATTTTGAGAGTAAAAGTTTAGGGAAAACACTTATGTTAGAAATGATGTAGAAAATACGTTCTGTCTACTAGAATTATCTCAGCAAACTAACGAGAAAACCTTTGATTAACCAGTTACCACATGCAAAACCCCTCCTAAACCGTAATTCTAGTAGAGAAGATTAAGATACTTTTAGGCTGATGGGTGCATTTCATACAGAATTGGAGCTTTTGCACGACTTTCATCCTGCATTAAGCTGCCACCTGCCTAAAATATCTAAATTCTTCTGTACTAGAATTCCGGTTCAGAAGGAATTTACATGTGCTCTTAAAACTTATGTCAGTTGAATATTTCATTTCAAATTTTTTGAGAAGCTATTGATAGATTAGCAAACAGCTTAGATCTTGATGAGACACTGGAATTAACTGAATATTTATAATGCCGCCATGGATAAAGACATTGTTGAAACTGGCAGAAACTGTAAATTCAGATATACAATTTGTTTTGCATAAGCAATAGACCAGGTCCTGATAAGACAGCTCCTACAGGGATCGTCTGATCTTGATCTACTATGTTTGCAAATGCGTGACAATGCACCTGCACCAAGTAAAGGGCGCATATAACAAGGGTTAATGCGGTTGGCACAGTTGGACTATATTAGGTTGTTAACCCTATCCTTCATAAAAACGTGTTTTCACGCATCCTATAGGAGCCGTCTGATCTGTGTCTGCTCTGTTTGCTTATGGAATTTGATAGCTCTGTTTCTTTACTTTCTAAAATGGCTACACTTTTTCACCTTCCATATTTCATTATAGCTATTTCGACCATGAATATCCAGTATGTATTGGACTTTAGAATAAACAGAACAGAGAAGGGTTAAACCTAGTATTCTTTGTATAACAAATTATCTAAAACAATATTATACCGGTTTAAGTTTCATGGACACAGAAATCAGTTTAGTTATTATATGGATTTTTACAATTATCTCATTCTTTCTGTTCTCATTCGATCATCCGTTATTAGCCCCTGGACTTGCTATAAGAATATTTTCAAGGGATAGAACGAGTGTTAAGGTAAATTGATTCCCTGATATTTCCGCTGAGACTAGTATGTTCGTTTCAAATGACTTTTCTAAAGGCAAAGCATAGTCTTCCGTTTTAACGACTTGGAATGCCATCGCATCGCACCTTCCAAGTCGCATAATGTGAAATCAAGCAACCCTACTCCAAGGATAATGTTGATGTTGAACGACTGGGACGCTCAAAACATTTTACGGTGTCTCGAACTTTGGTATTTATGTAAATCCTTGAATTCTAAATTGAATTATATGCGCGCTACACATTTTCCTTGGCTGTATATTTTTTCTGTTCCTTAAAACACACGTTTATGTACTTTCGTATTGGCGTTCTTGCAGCCAAACTGATCAAACTATTCAAGATTTATGTCCTTAACCAGTTTAACCCTGAATCTTCAGAATGGACCTGTCCGTCATTGTTTATTGGTAGAATCTATACAATATGAAAGGTAAAACTTGCGCGAGGAATTTGAATGACAAACAGTGCAGACCCTGATCAGACGGCTCCTTTAGAAACCCTCTGATCTTGGTATACACTGTTTGCAAATTACAGTATACGTGTGTCTCGGGTTGAAAGGATTAAATTGCTATTGTAAAATTCAGTTTAACCTTTAGCCTGCTATGGGCCGATGAGTGAATACCTATGCAAACAGTTTTGATCGACGTCTCATCAGGATCGCAGCTGTTTGACACTATAATGGCATTTTGGTAGACAAACAGATTATAGCTTGAATTATGAAAATGAAGTAGGTGAACAAATTTGTAAAGATAATTTAGCAGGCTAAAGGTGAAACGTTTGATTGCAGATCTTGCAGATTTGGCAACAATTTAGCAGAAGTAAGTATTAATTTTTAGAAAACAGAACACTGTAAGGATTTATCAAGCAGTACATAGTACACCCATTCTTTCCAAATTTTTGAAAGATCGCTCGAAACATCGTTTGCTTATACGTTATATCTCAATTTTAAGTGTCACCGGGGTAATTCTACTACATGTAGTAAAGCAATTGGAATTTAAGTGTCAGTAAACTTCGAATGTTAGTATATACGTAGGAGTGGATATGATTACATCCAACCTGTTGCTGATTGCCAGTAATCTTTTTGAGAAGGGTAATTACATCAAACAGCAATGTGAAACCTAAAAGAAAGACAAAAATAATTGCAACATTATCTTACATGTATCCCCTAACGATTGCTTTGTTTCACCTGATATGAATCCATATTTTGTAAGTTAAATCTACTTCGATCGTGTCGTATTTTTGAGCTACAGTTGAACTTCGATATCAAGGAACCGTACAAATTACTTCGAGATAATAGTGGCTCAAGTGATCCGATTTCTAATCTGAAAATGTTCTCAGGTTCACGACTTAATGCAGGCCTGTAGGAGCTTTCAACATTACTTTTAATCTGCACTAAGTTGTCACATATGTCTCTAGATATGCGTAGTGATACGTTTTAAAACAATTCTGTATTGTATAATTTGGAAGGAACGAACTTATTAGTTCGATGTATCCGATGTTATCCGAGTTCGAGATATCGAAGTTCAACTGTATGTCAAATTGCCATAACTGACATTTTCTTACGACTCCGTTATACATGTACCTAACAATGAATTAACACGGTCGTTGTCAAATATTGTCGTAAGCAAAATTGGTCGTCTGCAAAAATTGTCATCTGCTTCAATTTATGCTTCTTTAATTTTCGTCCATGGACTTTCAAGAATACACGACAACGTTAAAAGACAGATTTGATCCTGATGATACGCCGACTTACTGGGTGTCACATCTTGATAAAACTGTTTGCATAGATTATCCAGAAGCCAAGAAAAGAAGAGACGCTTCTAAAGAGTGGTCACAGTATAGGGTTTGGTGGAGAAATGACGATTGCAATATTTGGGTACGCACATTTATCTGTAGCTCTGAATATAAATATGCGACATTGGCAGAAATAGTTAATACAGGGATTTTAATTAGAGCCAATGAAAAGAAGCAATAAAACGTGCCAGTTTGTATGTGGATCTAACAATTGTCATGCTTTAGTTTATGGCAACTAAAGCTATGCCACTTGTAATGTCTTGCGTTTGTACGGCTTTTATTTGTACATGTCTACACACTATTTTAACCCTTCGCTTGTTATTCACGTCAATATACCTACCTGTAAATACATGTAGTGAAGACCCAGATGAGACAGCTCCTTCAGGGGCTGTCTCATCAGGGTCTGCACTATTTACAAATTGATTGTGCAACCAGTAGCACTCCAAATACGTGTACACAGTGAAGATATATGTAATTATACAAGAGGGCATGGGTAAAGTAGGAGAAATGTATTTTAAAATTCAGCAAGCGAAGGGTTAAAGTTGGGATTATGTTTAGGATTTTTGTGCACTTGAATGTATATCAGGATAAATTATTTTTAGTCATTTCCGTTTCAAATACATGTACATGTAGATAATACGGGATTACCACCACCCCCCCCCCCCTCTTTTTGTAGCTTGATACTAATTTCTGAAGTTTTCATATACACATAGGTCAAAGAAATGAAAATATATGAATTTAAACCCGATCCGAACACGGTACATAAACGTTTTTATGTAAAGAATTATACTAGTGGTGTATACTCATCTTATAAGGCTGCAACTTTTGAGTGGCTCCATCAGAAGGTCATTGCTAAACTTCAAGGTTAAAGTTCACAATTATAGGTCAAACTATATTGTTGCACAACACACCCTGTTTATCATATAACAATGGCATTGTAATGCCTTTCTTTATGTACCAGATGTGTACATTATAATCTACGTTCTATAATTTATTAAAAGCGAAATAAAACGAAAAATGGTAAACCTGATTCTTAATTGCAGTAAACCTTAACACGTTGTCACATTAAATATAAACACCCATTGTCATTTTACTTGTACGACTAGGACACATATCTTCTGAAGTTGTTATTATTGAAACAGAACTGGGAGTTGCGCGTCCACGACTATGGAGCAGAACGATCGTGTGTATTGTCTACGCCTTAACCATTATCTTGCTGAATTTTAAAATACATTTCTCCTTCTCTACCCATGCCCTGTTGTATAATTACATATATCTTCGCTGTGTACAAGTATTTCGCTGTGCAATCACTGCTGTGGAGTGCACTGGTTGCACAATCAACTTGTAAATAGTGCAGACCCTGATGAGACAGCTCCTGCAGGAGCTGTCTCATCTGGGTCTTCACTATTTACAGGTAGGTATATTGACGTGAATAGCAAGCGAAGGGTTAAGTCAAAAACAGGCAGACATGACAGCTATACTTAAAACGGAAGAGCCTAGCAGACAATCTACTACTGAAGCAACAGTGTATGATTTCCAATCCCCCTGAAAACATCTCGATACTATTAGTTACACGGTTATTTGGCAGGGTGTACGGGCTGGTATGACCGGGTTAGATCCCTATTTCCTGAGGCGTTAGCCGAAGGAAATACGTGGTCTAACCCGGTCATACCAACCCGTACACCCTGACAAATTACCGTGTAACGAATTTATTACCAGTCAGAGATCCAATTTACCTAATTGAGCAACTCTTATTTTGCTGGCATTAGATCTCTAATTGTATCACGACATGCCAAAGAAAACATGACGTAATCACAGAGCAAATATGACGCCGTCTCAGAGCAATTTCGAAAGATGAATTGAAATTTCACTTGTAAACATTACCGGTAACATGTTGTTCTGATACGTTGATAGTGTTAAATTGAGGAACCTATGAGATACAGTTTTTACGTTTATTGTCGATAATTTGGTCGTAACTCATCCAGAATTATTGGAGTGAGAACGAAATGAAATTTCGAATCGACGCTAAAAATAAAAACAAAACGAATGACGTCACGCGTCAAATTTGAATAAGTCTGTATTCTCCGTGCAAGCCGCTGACTACGGTACTGTACACCCCGGCAGTTTTTGGCAAACTGGCCAATCAAATTCCAAGGATTTACTCTGACTGGTAATAAACATCTGTATGAAGTTTTGTGATCACTTAGTATATGTAAAGGAACAGGGCGTGCCATAGTATTTCCAGGACAGATACAGCAAATAAGAATCAATCATATCAAGCTTACCCTGTACATTCAGTTTTTTTAAAGAAAAT
Organism: Azorinus chamasolen; assembly: GCA_963576725.1. NCBI lineage: Eukaryota > Metazoa > Mollusca > Bivalvia > Cardiida > Solecurtidae > Azorinus > Azorinus chamasolen. Next base: position 51,157,765 of record OY755239.1, on the reverse strand, counting down.
TCTAATACGACAAACAATGCAGTCCCTGATGAGGGCTCCGAATCCTCTAGGAGCTCTGTTATCTGGGTCTACTTTGTTTGCAAATAGCAATAATGAATCGTTTCCTTCGCTGAAAAACGCTTCGATGGTTTAACGGATGTACGTGTGTGTACTTCAAAGTGATGTAAATCCATTGGCATTGAGTATAAATTAACATCAAACTTTAAGATAACATTCTGCCTTTTGCAGCGGACTAACTACATTATATAACATAATGTATTAACCCTTCGCTTGATATTCACGTCAATAGACCTACATGTACCTGTAAATAGTGAAGACCAGATGAGACAGCTCCTGCAGGAGCTGTCTCATTAGGGTCTGCACTATTTACAAGTTGATTGTGCAACCAGTGCACTCCACAGCAGAGATTGCACAGTGGAATACTTGTACACAGTGAAGACATATGTAATTATACAACGGGGCATGGATAAAGAAGGAGAAATGTGTTTTAAAATTCAGCAAGCGAAGGGTTAATGTATCTTCCTTATGAGATATAACACAATCAGTGTGTATTCTTTGTAAAAGCGATGTGTTTCTAGATGTATTGTAACTGTGATCAACAAAGGGTTAACATCCATTACCAAATTTGATCAAGCTCTTCTAAATTGGATTAAATGTGCTAGCTAGACTTAGTTCAATCTAAGCCGTATCCCATTAGCCCTTGCACCGCAATAAAAGTGTTGTCTGGACAAATTTGTATCTGGTGCAATTTTGACCATTTCTGATTCGACCAAACCATTGAGAAACTATTTAACTTATGTCAAACAGTTTGGATCCTTATGAGACACACACCGTGTAAATCGGGGTCTCATCTGGATCAAAGTTTTTGCAATGAGAGCCGTGTCGCAATTTGTGAGATACAAGCTCTTAAGAGTTAAGTTAAAACAAATAACGGCTGGAAGTTCTATGACCTATTGTGTATCATTGATCAGACAAAATAAACAACTAGTGGCACAATTCTAGAATGTAATGGCATGTGTAAGCAGTGTAGACCAATATCAGCGTGTTCCTAGAGTAACCCTCTGATCAGGGTATGCAATGTGTTATTCAAAATTATACACGTGCACACTAAATTAATCATCCCCTTCATATTAATGCGTTTTAACGCATTTGCAATAGTGAAGACCCAGCTTAAACGGCTCCTGTAGGACTCGTCTGAACATTGCCGGCTGTGTTTGCTTGTGGAATTTGATAGATCTGGGTCCATGCTTATAAAACTTTTGGTTGAGTCTGAGTTCGTTCTCAAATGTTAACAAAATAATAATGTAAAAAAGACTCATTTAATAAATCCAATAATCAAGAACACTCATGTAAGATCCTCTATACAAGTATATATGTAGTAAAATGTTAATGAAGATAAATTTTCAAACGGACAGATATTCGTCTTATGCAGTGTTGCAAATGTAACAAAATGAATAATTGTTTCATAAACTGAAACTTTCTTAACTTTTAGCCTGCTATAGGCGGACAAGTGAATACCAATGCAAACAGTTTTGATCCAGATCGTAGAGTAACTCGGTGTCTCATCAGGATCCAAACTCTTTGACATCCTGCTTGTATTTTGGTAGACAAATAGATTGTAGTTTGAACTTTGAAAATGTAGAAGGTGAAAAAGTCTATAAAAATAACTTTCTCAGCAGCCTAAGGTTAAATAAAATAAAACGAATTACCATTCAAATAAAAACCATTTACATTTCATGGATGCAATTCAACGTCTTTCATAAAAATTCCGTCATTAGTCTGAATTGTGAAATTGACTTGCAATTAATTCCGAATATTTGATATACTGAATTGTAGTGCATATAGATATATATGCTACTGGTTTTTATTTTAGATGAAACGCTTTTCTTTTAGGGCATCAAGGTAGATTAGTCATTATGACCAATTTATCTATCCTCGTTAAATTGTCTTTCATTCGTTCGTTCGTTCATTCTTTCACATACACCAGTGTCTTACCGGCACGCATTTGTAGAATGAAATGCATGGCTGAGTAAAGTGCAACCGAACTGCTACTTACTGTATTACAGTTCAAACCACTCTTCGTCTCTTGAGTTGGCACCGAACTCTTAATGACAAATGGATAGTACTTTATCAATGTCAACGGACAAATATGTACGTTATATCTTTCAAAAGGCATCGATTGATCGAACGCGATATATAGGACTGTAATTGTTGTGTATCTGTTACCTAAGTATACGGCAGTTGTCGATAAATATTCGGTTGGAATTCGAATTTACAGAGCTTGTACAATTCCATTGTTTCTTGGTTCGAAAAGCGATGCTCGTTTCAGACAGGTAACTAACATTTACTGCGCCGTAAAAATGAATGTCTGTTAAGTCTGATGTGGTGTGTCACTAGGTATTATTTTAGCTGACTGAGTGTAAAAAAGCTTGGATCATGATGTGACACCGAATTACCTGGTGGTCATTCATTGTTTGATCATAGAAGTCTTAAAAGCAGGCAGTTGTTAAATGCAGGGTAAACGTAATGCAAAAAGCTCATACAGGAGCTTTCTGTCTAACGTTTGATCTGCATTAACCCATTCCCTCAAAGGTTATTTTAGACCCAACCTATAGGAGCAAATGCTCTTTTTATCACAATAGTTTCAAAAAGTGACTTTTACAGAGTCGCCAAAAGTCAATATGAGGGAATGAGGTAAGCAACCACCTGCCTTACAGACCGATAATTAGACCTCGTTTTGATTTTTGCTTATGACAGGTTCTGCTGTAGTTCCACATTCTTTGCAAATGAGATTTAAGTCGCACTTATTGGGGTAAGAGATCATGCTTTAGGCTACGTCATAGAGAATGGAGGTGATGATTTTGATACCTACCCAACATATTTAAAATGTATTTAGGAGATTCTTAGTCGCTCTTGTGCAGCTTTGTGGTTTGTTATGTTTCCATGTTGTTATAGAATCTTTACTTCCCGGGACAGAGGCGTTGGACGATAAAACTAACCTAAATGAAAACACATTTCGCGGGTATAATGCAAATATATTCCAATTACATTATTTTATACTATTATACATTTGCAAAAGTGTCCCCTTCTTTAATTATGAGAACGACGTTTTCTTCCACTTGTGTCCAAATTCATGATCAGATTATCAACCAGTTTGGATCAAGATAGGACGTAGATTCATTTTGTTACGCAACATTTGTACACAATTGAGCAGAAACATCTTGAACCCTTTCCATGTAGGGGCATCTTTAAACCTTTCCCTGTTCTATGTTCATTCAAACTTTCGATACCTACTGAATGTTCATGAACAATATAGTTATAATGTAATATTGAAGTTGGTACATGTGCATTGTAGCCATTTTAGAAAGTAAAGAAACATCTTTCAAATTCGATTAGCAAACAGAGCAGACCCTGATCAGACGACTCCTATACAAGTGCGTGAAAAAAGTGTTTATATGAAGGAAAGGGTTCTGCTCTATGACACCAATGAAATGCAATATGTTATCAATTAGTTTACCAGAATGTATAGCAGACTTGTACATGCTTACATAGTAGAAGACATGAGAGATAATAGTATTCTACAGGAACTTTCAGCATTACATTCGGCCTGCATTAATCTGACAAATCGAGAAAATTTCCAAGTTAGTAATAGTCTGACTCAAACATCCGTTATCTCGAAGTAATGTGCAGAGGTCCAGATAAGATGCGCAAATTTAACCATTGTCAAGAATAGCTTCTTTGTTTCTCCACCAAACCTTATACTGTGACTACACGTTAGAATTTTCTCTTCGAGACGATTCTAACAAGTATTAACAGTATAGGGTTTGGTGGAGAAATGACGATTTTAGTATTTGTGTACGCACCTTTTTCTGTAACTCTGAATTTGTATGGTCCCTCAAAGTACCGATGTTCCACTGTAAAAGAATTACCAACGAGGTTAAAGAAAAAAGCAAAATGACAAAACAGTGCAGCCACTGATGACAGGGCTCCTCTAGGAGCCCCTCATGGGGGACTAGAATGCTTGCAAAGGACATTAGTGGCGCATTTCACACATTGAAATGTTGAAATTCTGATTACACTCCTGTCGGTGAGAGTTGTGTCGCAGCAAACCTTTCCCCTGAGTATAAGCGTGTCGCATCTGTGATATTTAAGGATGGACCATTGGTATTCAAGTATCGAAATGCAGCGAATGTAACTTGACTATCACTGACTGAATTCAACCTAAGCCATCAGATAAAAACGTGCTCTAAAATATTCTGAAGTGTTACAAAGGTTTTGTAACCTGTTAAACGTTATCCGAATTATACGACTCATAAATTGGTGTCCATTTACATGTATTTAACTACTGGGACGTTCTACTAAAAACAACGTCACACTCGGTACTATTACTGCTTCATTCAAATTAAAAGGGGGCGATGTAATATATTGATATTAATGTATCCCTTTTAAACAGTATCTCATTTTATGAAGCCCACGCTCAACTTCTAATCTTATAAACAGATAGCAAATTTAATAAATCTAAAGCCTTGCGACAGCAAATTGTTTCATTTTGCCATCTCGCTTTTTAATTCCTTTGCTCATCTTTAAAACAATGGAATTATAATTGGTAAAATTAGATTTTTAGATTTTTAAGCTATTTGCCGTGGTTAAAATACACACGGAAAATAGTCATTTTTAAACTCGTCCATACGGGAATCAATTTCTTAACCCTTTCGCTGCCAATATCGCATATGCATACAGTTTGGATCTACATGAGACGTCTCACCAAGATCCAAACTATTTTTTTTGCTATGATTACATGTATGTTTTAAAACAAAAGAAAAGAGGCAAACAATGTGAGCAGACGACAATTTATGCAGACGACAATATTTGGTAGCGAAAGGGTTAACATCTTCAAACTTGAACATTATTTCATGATCTTATGAATAATCATAGACATGACTTTTGAAACTTCGAAACACGGACATGCTATTCTTTTTTGCAATGAAGATAATATTCCAAAAAGGGAATTAAAATAATACAGAAATACTTAAGTAGCTCTTGTTTAATATTTCGATCACTGCGGACTTTTATCAAAGATTAGATTATCATGTCAAAATAAATATCACATTGTTTTAGTGCATGCATTCAGCCACGCATGTACCAAAAGAGTGACGTGTATTTTGACATGATGATCTTTGATAAACGCCCGTAGTAGTCGAAATATTAGATAAGAGCTAATTAAGTATTTCTGTATATTTTTTGACAAATAAGGGGCTTCATATACATATCCATCAAATACCATTACCCAACAGAGCAGACCCTAGACAGACAACAGAGCAGACCCTGGATAGACAACAGAGCAGGCCCTGGACAGACAACAGAGCAGGCCCTGGACAGACAACAGAGCAGACCCAGACAACAGAGCAGACCCTGGACAGACAACAGAGCAGACCCTGGAAAGACAGCTCCTTTAGGAGCGCTGTTTAAAAAAAACTGAATAGGCGTTTATATGAGGGAAAGGGTTAACAGATCAAATAATTACAGTTAAAACTCGATCCTACGAAATTTTAGTAATGAAGAATGTATGACTTTGTATGCAGGTGGCTGCTTAATGCAGGGTGAAAGTCGTGCAGAAAGCTCCTAGAGGAGCTTTCTGTATGACGCTCACCCTGAATTAAGCTGCCACCTTAATGCCACATGTGTTAAAGACCAATAATGGTACGTATTTAAGTGTTCGTGGTATCAGGTTTTTACTGTACTGTGACACAGTTAGCCTATCTTAACACAATATCAGCTTAAATGAAAAAGTGGTAACGTCAAGCAGGCAAAGCCACATACAAGACGCAACCACTACCACAACACCAAAGTTTGATCTGGTAACGTCAAGCAGGCAAAGCCACATACAAGCCGCAACCACTACCACAACACCAAAGTTTGATCTGGTGCAACTTGGACTACTTCCGATTCGATCAAAATTTGTGGAACTATTATCCACATGTCATGACACGAAACGTTTGAGAAATTATTGACTAAGTGGAAAACAACTTTGATCTGAATAAGACGCAGACCTACTCGGCGTCTCGTCTGGATCCGATTTGTTTGCAAATGCTACTCAAGTCGCGGCAAATAAAAAGGGTCAGTTTGGTAGAATGGTTATAATACAATCGATGGAGATACAGATATGAAAAAAGAATTAAGAAAAAAGCACAGACGAAACCTATGCCCATGGGTAAATAGTTTTGGTGATATCCATGACACTTATTTCCTGCAAGAAAATTGAGAGAAACCAATGTCGGCCTTCAAAATACAAACTGAAAACTACGTGTGAACTTTCTGTAAACGTCTTGAATCATTAAACTGTAAGTTAAGTTTGTTGGGGGGAAAAGTGCTGATTAGTCATTGCACACGATTGCCGAACGCTGATTGGTCATTGTATACAATTGTCGAACGCTGATTGGTCATTGAACATGATTGTCGAACGTTGATTGGTCACTGTTCACTGTTCCAAACAGTCTGCAGTTAAATCTAAATGCCAAATTTCTACTTCCCTGCTGCTAACACACTTTGTTGCAGGGACTACGTTTGAAACGTAGCCAATGTAACAAGATGCCAAATCAACAGAGAATTAGAGTTGAGCCACAGTCAATTAATATAAACTTAGTTTCCGTGTGTTTTCCAGTGCAGGAATATTCAATTTCATAACATAACAGCTGATCTAAATTATCTGACGCTCAGATGTTTTCTATCAACTAAACGTCATAGTAAAAAGGATGTGCAGTAAAAACTCGATACTACGAAAATTTAGAAATGAATAATGTATGTCTTCGTACGTAGATGACTGCTTAATGCAGGCTGACAGTTATTCTCCTAGAGGAGCTTTCTGCATGACTTTCACCCTGCATTAAACTGTCACCTGTGTTAAAGATAAATAACCGTGCGTATTGGAGTGTTCGAGTGTTCGTAGTATCGAGTTTTTACTGTACTTGCATTTGCAATCAGGGTAGACCACGATCCGTTATCGTTCAGAGGGACTCTGTTAGGATCTTCATTATTCGAAATCATCTCGACAATGATACCTTTTCAGACCAAAATGGGCGTATGAGCCCAAATCCCGTCTTGTTTATCATGTAAATGTAAATAGCGCTCATTCTGGCGCCAATGCCATAGGAACTGTTGTGTACAGAAACATGTCTTAAAATGTAGACAACCGTTGTCAACCCATAATGTTATACTATTCATATTCTCGTCTTTGACAATATTGTTCTGAGGATCAGCAAAGAGGCATTTCTACAGACTTTCATGAATTTCATATATTTCCAAAAGGAATTTAATCCCGTCCCTAATAGTCATGTTTTAGGAAAACTCACTACTGCTTGGATATTTCTGCGCGATTCGTCTACGGACCATGGCTACCAAATTAGGCCGTTGCGCGGAGTTTACGAGTATGTTTACTATTATGTCGCTATCCGCGAACAACTTGGATCCAGACCAGTTGTCGAGTAACTCGGCGTCTCATCAGGACCTAAGCTGTTTGACACTCGATCACTGATTTGTCATAAGCTTTTTGGAATTGGTAGTCAAATTTGAACAAATTGAACAGAAATTGTTCTGAGGAGACCTTGTATTTTGACAGAGGGCTTAATACGACAAGAATATCCAGCCATAACTTTTGACCAATCATTATGAATTTAAAGGCATGGGTAGAGAGTCCATTGAAAGTAATGTGTACCTATTTACGTTTAAATATGTTGGGTGGATTACGACAAAAGGGTGTTTTATGACAAAATCATTTAAACTGTTTGAGTTCCGTTGTCATTTCAATGAAATGGAATGTATTGGACATTTCAGACAGGACAACCTAAGGAACATCTATGCAAGGTTGCAGTATGCATTATCCAACTGTTGTGAAAGCTTAATCCAATAGTACAATTGTTCCTCATATAATTACGCTTTTAAAGCCGAGTAAAGATAATTAAACTATAATTAAACTTCGATAATTAAACTATTACCATAAATTGTTATCATATATAACTATGTAATTATCATATACAAGGGTGAATGATTACGTTTGGTGATACAGTAAAACCTCTCTATAACGACCACTAAATTGTGTTAATTAGATGGTATTTTGGGCAGGTGGTTGCTTAAAGCAATGTGAAAGTAAAACAGAACGCTCCTATAGGAGCGTTCTGTTTTACTTTTACCTTGCTTTAAGCATCCACCTGCCTTTACCACAAAATACCTGATGTAATTTAGTGGCCGTTATAGAGAGGTTTTACTGTACAACTAGTTGTACAGAGTAATGGAAAATTGCCTTTATCCCTTGATTAATGACATGACAACATTGATTAACCGCTTAATACATTGACACTGGGTTTGTGACAAAATCCTGTTGGATACACATTGGCAAGGTCCCATTGATCATCTAACACGGAAATACTTTCCAATTCTTATAAATGCAGTTCGTCCTAATATTTCATTTGATATTACTCCAGTTCAATTTGTGAACATGACAAACAGTATTGTAAACAAGTAAATGGCGCGGCTTAATCGACAACTGTTAACTACTGTTTGTTATCTATAATGTACCTATGATGCGTTAAATCAAATGTTCTGCCAGGCGAACTGTCGTTTCTTTTCTTAGACCAACCAATACTTGACCTTTTATCTGTCCTCTAGAATATATGCAGATAATGTTAAAGAAGATATTATATATAGAAGAAACTACACGAAGCCGTCAGGATTATAAATGGACTACCATATACATATATGCATGTCAAGGACCACAATGGAAATAAGAGCATGCTCTTTATTGTGTTATCCTTGGTATAGAAAGCATGCCATGGTTTTTCACTATGCATAATTTTACGAATTATAATTATAGAATTATCTATCTATCTATCTATCTATCTATCTATCTATCTATCTATCTATCTATCTATCTATCTATCTATACGTGGCCATTCCATTTTAATCGAATGAAATGATTTGTTTCAAATTCGATAGAATTAAACGATAGTAGCAACATATCCGCCAATTATCAGGGTCTGCTCTGTTTGCTAATGGAATCTGAAATATCTGTGTCTTTAATTTCTAAAATGGCATCAATGTTCCCCTACCATTATTCCATTATAACTGTTTTGTCCATGAATATTCAGTTGGTATTGACATTTGGAAGACACGTAGAACAGGGAAAGGGTTAAAACAGGAAATGTTTGCAGGTTTTGGCTTTATCCATAGAAAGACAACTGATACCGCCTCTGACAGCTATGTTTATCGATATATTTCAATGGCGTTAACAATTGTAGAACAGAAGATCCATATAATATTTCTGAAATTTCTGTTGAAACCGAGCCCCTGGTCTTTAGTACACTTTGAGAAATGTGTTTTAGTTGCCAGGGCAACAAAGTTGAAGAGGCGACAGACGACCACGGATGCCAGCGCATACAGAGGTATAACAATAGCGCACATTGAGCACTCCCTGCTCAGATAATCTAGTGTAAATGTTTAACCCTTTTCCTGTTTGATATCCATGTTAGGAATATTGACATCATGAATATTTATTAGATGAATACTTTAGCTCAGGCTTAAACTGTAGACTCAGATCTATATTATACCGTATGCAAACAGGACAGACCCTGATCAAACCATAGGAGTCGTCGGATCAGGGTCTGCTCTATTTGTAATGCATGCAAAGGCGTTCATGTGAGGGGAAGGGTTAATAGCTGATGGTATTTTTCATTCAAGATCAGGGCCCATGCTTATAAAACCTTTTAGTTGAGTCTGAGTTCCTTCTCAAGCTTTTGATTGGCCAGATTAGAGCCAAAGGGCTCAAATCTGACCTATCAAAGACTTGAGAACGAACTCAGACTCAACTAAAAAGATTTATAAGCATGGATAAGGATTTGTTATTGAGATATTATGTGAAATTATCTCTGATCATACAGGATTTCCATTATAAACAATGTTGAGCAAAGGTCAAATTATATGTCGTAAAAATGAATTATACAGACAGAGGAAGGGCTTCAAAATGGTCACTTATAAGATATACAGTAAAACCTGTCCAAAGGAACCACCTAAAAGATGCATAATTGTGAGTCATGTGGTAGGGCATACGTTATGCAGAAATGTCGAGGGCTTTCTGTATTATTTCCTTCCTGCATTAAGCAACCACTTACTTTTAAAGGCGCCAATGTCAATTTTATTAAATGGTCGATTTAGATAGGCTCTGCTGTGTAACAGCCCTAAACACGTCCACAGGTGCTAGGCGTGTGGCAATTTCACAAATACTGCTTATAAATACCTTCAAATACGTTTAGACATCATAACTTGACATTATAAAAAAAAGAAAAAAAAAAAAATTTCGTATAGTATATTACTATATAAAGGTATGTAACTAAATGGTCCAAAGTGGCAGAAAAAATGCACCAACTACATTCCGCGTCTTGTTACGACGTCAATTTCCGCTCGATTTCAATCAAATATGAGTCAATGCACGCAGAAATGTCCAGTCTTTCAAATACACACCATTGATTGCCGATCATAAGCCGAAAAATTACTGTTTTGAGACGATAAACTCCAGCTTAGATTTAGTCGACCGAGTCACTACCGACACATACATGCACATTTTCACCACTGATGACATCGAAAGTCACACTAGATCTCATAATATGGTCCGTTTTCCACTCTCATTCAATAAAACTAACATAACCGTTAAACTTACTGTCGATGTCAACCTCAAAGTTACTACCGGTTCTACGAAACTGAAGAGTTTTCGAAACAACCCGCGGCTGTCAACATTCGGCCAGCCATGATTTTTCGTGACCCGGAAATGCTTGAAGCGAAGAAGCGACTGGTGCCCGGCAGACCATTTGACTACTATGAAGCAGGTAACAAGTGCCCTGTAAACATGATTACTGGTGCCCGGTATCTGTATAAAACACCCTGTTAACCCTTTCCCTCCTATAAACACCTTTCACGCATATAAAAACAGTATAGACCCAAATCAGATAGCTCATAGAAGAATCTATTTGTGACATGATATATAGATATAATTCTATACCATTCGTCGAAGCAAACATGCCCTTGAAAATGATAAAAATTAATCTAATAAATATTCATGGTGTTACTTTTTCTTACATAATTATTGAACAGGGAAAGGTTAACTGGAAAATAAAATGCAGTCGACGTATACATTTTTCAGTCATGTGCTGGACACTTTATATGAAAAATAACTAACACATATATTAGAAAACAAACGATTATAAAATAATCAGTATAATTATCAAGTAACTATAGTAATTGTTCCTAATATATATACGAAATGAAGGCTGTCATTAAATTTGAAATAGAGCTAGTTCTTTCTTTTTTTTCAGTCTTATTAGAATAGAAAATCTAAATTTTGGGCGAACATAATCAGCAGTTTACAGGGCACTTGTTACCTGCTTCATAGTAGTCAAATGGTCTGCCGGGCACCAGTCGCTTCTTCGCTTCAAGCATTTCCGGGTCACGAAAAATCATGGCTGGCCGAATGTTGACAGCCGCGGGTTGTTTCGAAAACTCTTCAGTTTCGTAGAACCGGTAGTAACTTTGAGGTAGTAACTTTGAGGTTGACATTGACAGTAAGTTTAATGGTTATGTTAGTTTTATTGAATGAAAGTGGAAAACGGACCATATTATGAGATCTAGTGTGACTTTCGATGTCATCAGTGGTGAAAATGTGCATGTATGTGTCGGTAGTGACTCGGTCAACTAAATCTAAGCTGAAGTTTATCGTCTCAAAACAGTATTTTTACGGCTTATGATCGGCAATCAATGGTGTGTATTTGAAAGACTGGACATTTCTGCGTGCATTGACTCATATTTGATTGAAATCGAGTGGAAATTGACGTCGTAACAAGACGCGGAATGTAGTTGGTGCATTTTTTCTGCCACTTTGGACCATTTAGTTACATATCTTTATATAGTAATATACTATACGAAAAAAATATTTTTTTTTTATTTTTTTTTATAATGTCAAGTTATGATGTCTAAACGTATTTGAAGGTATTTATAAGCAGTATTTGTGAAATGGCCACACGCCTAGCACCTGTGAACACGTCCTATACTTTGACTTGGTAATGATTTAATGATCAATCAATAATCTTCTATCACTGTCAGCCGGGAAACGGAAGTCCAGACATTTTGTAATCGAAATATAGACTAGTTCTGTAGCGACCAGATCATGACGATTTAACAATGGAATATTTAAAACAAAAATTCACGCTGAAACTATAACGCCAATATATAGACTTATTTTCAGTGATAGCCTTATAACATTTGTACTGTGGCCAATTGCTTTTGTAATTCAAATCTTTACTTAGATAATGGCGAAGCGTGTTTCACAACACGTCCAGCCAACACATTTAATCATTTACTTCATGCATATTCATGTCAGAAATAAAGGTATAATGAATATTTATTGGAATTGTACAATGGCATTATAAACAAACATGTTGTTTTACCATGGCAGATACTGTATAATCACATTTCTATTATTTCATAAGTAAACAAAGCATACACTTATTATTCGGCTCCTATATGAGGTCTAGCTTGTTTGCAAATGTGTCAAAAAGCACTTGTATGAGGTAAAGGGTTAACCCTTTCCCTTATGTAAGCGCATTTTCACGCATCTGCAAACAGAGTAAACCCAGATCAGACGGCTCCTATAGAAGCCGTATGATCAGGGTCTGCTCTGTTTGTATATGGTGTAATACAGATCTGATTCTACACCTTCTGCCTGGGCCAAAATGTCATGTGTTCATATGTCATAATAAAAACAAAATCTTATTAATATTAATGACGTCATTATTTCTTGCATGAATATACAACATGGAAAGGGTTAAAGTGTGCATTAACTCTAATTTCTTTATAAGACCAACAGTTCATGAAACTACTCTAGATATGTTAACTTTCATACAGCAAACGTGGGACCCATGACTACGGCATATAACACATTTTGACTGGACGTGTATAAGAGAGGGAAAACAATCCTTGCTTATACAGTTGAGTCTCGCTTATGCGACAACATGATTTATAAACACAGGAGTATATAAGCACCATTCCCTTTCCCTTTTCTGTATTCATTCCAAATTTCCATACTTACTGAATGGCCATGGGAAGAATAGTTATAATGAAATATGGAACGTGGAACATTGAATCCATTTTAGAAACAGGTCTGTCAGATTCCCAATAACAAGCAGAGCAGACCCTGATTAGACGGCTCCTATAGGAACCGTCTGATCTGAGTCTACTATGTTTGCAAATGCGTTAAAACACGTTTACATGACATAATGGGTTAATACTGAATTATAGTAATGCAGAAAGCTCCATGGAGCTTTCTGCATAACAGTTGCTATGCATTAGGTACCTCCTGTTTTAAAATACCTGAATTAAGACTTCTTTTGCGTGGTCGTATTGGCGAGATTTTATTGTAGGTTTGTCAAATTATTTGTGTTGACTAAATTCAAATGGATATTCCCCATATTCTCTCATCACATTTACGCACGCATTGTTGACCTGTAGATATCTGGGAATCTTATGTTTCGCCAAGTGTCTCGTCATATTTTCGGGATTCATTTTATGTTTTGTTTTGAAAAAGGTTTAAAAACTGTTCTATGGTATAAAAAGGCAGGGTTTAACTCTTTTGGTGCCAAATTTAAAAATGTCGTCTTCAATAATAATTTCATATTAAATATAATTCTAAACTAAATAAAGGTATATTAGTAAGACATTTGTTTTTTAAAACAAACCTGTATGCTTGGGCTAAAATAATACAGAAACAGTGAAGTGCCAGGTCAAATGCCGCCTTGAAAAGACGGCATCTGACCTGAGACTGCACTGTTTTCAATGTTGCCAACAGGCGACATCTGACCTAGGACTGCACTGTTTCAATGGTGCCAACAGGCGACATTGGCGGCATCTGACCTGGGACTGCACTGTTTTCAATGGTGCCAACAGGCGACATCTGACCGCACTGTTTTCAATGGTGCCATTAGGTGACATCTGACCTGGGACTGCACCGTTTTCAATGGTGCCAACAGGCGAAATCTAACCTGGGAGTGCACTGCTTTCAATGTCGCAAACAGGCGACATCTGACCTGGGACTGCACTGTTTTCAATGGTGCCAACAGGCGACATCTGACCTGGGACTGCAATGTTTTCAATGGTGCCAACGGGCGACATTGGCGGCATCTGACCTGGGACTGCACTGTTTTCAATGGTGCCAACAGGCGACATCTGACCTGGAACTGCACTGTTTTCAATGGTGCCAACAAGCGACATCTGACCCTGACCTGGGACTGCTCTGTTTTCAATGGTGTCAACAGGCGACATCTGACCTGGGACTGCACTGTTTTCAATGGTGCATCTGACCTGGGACTGCACTGTTTTCAATAGTGCCAACAGGCGAAATCTGACCTGGGACTGCACTGTTTTCAATAGTGCCAACAGGCGATATCTGACCAGGGACTGCACTGTTTTCAATGGTGCCAACAGGCGACATTGGCGGCATCTGACCTGGGACTGCACTGTTTTCAATTGTGCCAACAGGCGACATCTGACCTGGGACTGCACTGTTTTCAATGGTGCCAAAAGGCGACATCTGACCTGGGACTACACTATTTTCAATGGTGCCAACAGGCGACATCTGACCTGGGACTGCACTGTTTTCAATGGTGCCAACAGGCGACATCTGACCTGGGACTGCACTGTTTTCAATGGTGCCAACAAGCGACATCTGACCCTGACCTGGGACTGCTCTGTTTTCAATGGTGTCAACAGGCGACATCTGACCTGGGACTGCACTGTTTTCAATGGTGCATCTGACCAGGGACTGCACTGTTTTCAATAGTGCCAACAGGCGAAATCTGACCTGGGACTACACTATTTTCAATGGTGCCAACAGGCGACATCTGACCTGGGACTGCACTGTTTTCAATGGTGCCAACAGGCGACATCTGACATGGGACTGCACTGTTTTCAATGGTGCCAACAGGCGACATTGGCACCAAAAGAGTTAAAGAGGACATGTTTGAAGACAAACGAACCTGTACGAAAAATCCACCCGGATTCCAGGCGGATTCCGGGCGGATTCCAGGCGGAAATGGCACGGAATCTCAATATTCCACCCGGATTCCAGGCGGACACGGATTTTTTTGAGAATGTCCGTGTGGAAACTTAACAATCATAGTAACATTCCGTGTGGACAGGGTAAATGTCCGTACGGATTTTCTGCCATGTCCACCCGGAATTTCTTTCTCCACACGGAATTTTAATACTTGGACAGTTTGAGAACATGAAAATTTCATACTTTGATAAAAAAAGCAGCAGGAACATTACTCCCACACGGATTTTTAATACTTGAACATTTTGAGAGCACGGAAACTTCATACTTTGATAAAAAAAAAAAGTAACAATACACATGGACATTTCATACTTAGAATTTTTCAGTACTGGAAATATTTGACTCAGGAAAGTGTGAAATTTAATTGAGTCTTAAAGTTTGGTAAAGTGGCAGAAATATAAATTATAAACAAGAGGGCCATGATGGCCCTTAATCGCTCACCTGTTAGTAACAGATTAATGATTTCAATGACAGATTGCATAATTTGAAAAATCTTGGTAGAAAAATAATTAGATGATGCTACATACTAAATATAAAGAGTCTAGACCTTACAGATTTGGAGGAGAAAATATTTTAAAGATTTTCCTATGAAAAACTGTTAAGCCCCAGGGCGGGGCCATTTTTGATCCGGGGTTCATAATTTGAAAATCTTGGTAGAGGACTATTAGATAATACAACATACCAAATATCTAAGGTCTTTGCCTTACAAGTTCAGAGAAGACTTTAAAAGATTTTTAAGAGAAGAAGATTTTTTAAAACTTTCCTTTGAAAAACTGACATGCCCCATTTTCAACACAGGGGACATACTTTGAACAATCTTGGTAGAAAACTATTAGATAGCGCTACATACCAAATAATAAAGGTCTCTGCCTTACAGTTTTGGAGAAGAAGATTCTTAAAGCTTTTCATATGAAAAACTGATAAGCCCCAGGGCGGGGCCATTTTTGACATAGGGGTAATAATTTTAATAATCTTGGTAGAAAACCATTAGATGATGCTACAAACCAAATATCAAGGGCCTAGACCTTACAGTTCTGGAGAAGAAGATTTTTAAAGATTTTCCTATGATAAACTGATAAGCCCTTGGGCGGGGCCATTTTTGGTCCGGGTGTCATAATTTGATTTAGCTTGGTAGAGGACCATTAAATAATGCTACATACCAAATATCAAAGGTCTATACCTTATAATTTTAGAGAAGAAGATATTTAAAGATTTTCCTATGAAAAACTGATAAGCCCCGGGCGGGGCCATTTTTGTCCTGGGGGTCATAATTTGAACAATTTTAGTAGAGGACCATGAGATGATGCTACATACCAAATACTAAAGGTCTATTCCTTACATTTTCAGAGAAGAAGATTTTTAAAGATTTTCCAATGAAAAACTGATAAGCCCCAGGGTGGAGCCATTTTTAGTCCAGGGGTCATAATTTGAACAATCTTAGTAGAGGACCATTAGATCATGCTACATACCAAATATAAAAGGTCTATGCCTTACATTTTCAGAGAAGACGATTTTTAAAGATTTTCCTATGAAAAACTGATAAGCCCCGGGGCGGGGCCAATTTTGGCCCATGGGTAATAATTTGAACAATCTTAGTACTTAGAGGACCATTAGACCATGCCACATACCAAATATAAAAGGCCTATGCCTTACAGTTTCAGATAGGACGATTTTTAAAGATTTTCCTATGAAAAACTGATAAGCCCTGGGGCGGGGCCATTTTTGTCCTGGGGTCATAATTTGAACAATCTTAGTAGAGGACCATTAGATGATGCTACATACCAAATACCAAAGGTCTATGTCTTACAGTTTCAGAGAAGAAGATTTTTAAAGATTTTCCTATGAAAAACTGATAAGCCCCGGGGCAGGGCCATTTTCGGCCCAGGGGTCATCATTTTAACAATATTAGTAGAGGACCATTAGATCATGCTACATACCAAATATCAAAGGTCTATGCTTTACAGTTTCAGGGGGTAAAAAATGCATGTGTACACACAGTCCTTTGATAATAGTTTTGTGGGTGTGACGAATTGAAGGTCACTAGGTGCAAGCTGTGCATGAATTTAGGTTGTTCCTACGCAAAGATATAGTCCCTCGAAGTTTAATCCATTTTGTTTGAAAAATTATCATTTTTTCAAAATGCATCATCTACCATACGAAAAAGCACTTTAAGCTTTATTTTGATGTATATATCATATCTCGGAAACAATTTTAACCATATTGCACCCGGTCCTAAATATTCAAATTTTCGTAGTCACATGTTACTCCGAATCGGCGCCATTTTGAATGTTTCAAAGCATGGACGTTTCTCTCGATAAAGAAAATCGACTCGATTTGAATGAAAACATCCACCATATGCTACAAAAAGTACATGCAAGAATGAATGGTGAGTATCAGTATATAAAATACCACTTATTGTTATTTTTTTAAGTCGGAAGTTTGAATTATTGACGAAAGTCGATGGCTATTATCTGTTATCCGGTCTCAAAGTTTAGAAGTTAGACACACGTCTGGAAATTGTATCTCAAACAGTCAAAATTAATACAAGCATTTATTAAATCATGCACTTGTATAAAGTGTCAGCGCACTTTTCTTCTTCACAACCAAACCATATGCATCGACAGGACCGCTCACGTAGCCATACAACATCAACAAGACATCGGGTCGTTTCGGACCCAATCCGTTTCGGCCTTGGTAGAATCGGCCAAAATTCGGTCCAAAAACGATCAAGGCATACACAGAATATATTCAGCACTTGGCGAATAATGTTTATAATGAAGTGGTTTGGGCTAATGCAAACCAATGTTAGCAGACACAGTTTCATCAAGATTTACACTTTTTGATACAGACTTACAGTACACTCTGCAGCAATTATAGCCCCCTAGCACCGGCTTAAGCGGTATTCAATTTTCAGAACAAGAAGTACTGAAATTCATGATCTCGAAGGATCAGAAGGTATAACAACACTGAGAATGAATGCAACAACATTTAAATATTGTATGACAGGACTGTCATTCTAAGCTGAATATCCCTCACACAAGCCTGTAGGATTCAAACAATTGCTGCTAAATTATTGCCGTTATTCTGTACATCTATAGCAGTAGAACTTAACTTTACTGTGGAATAAAGACTCAGTAACTGCTTTTATACGTAACTATTAATCTTTTACTTGTTTTCCATTAATAGAATACAATATTCTGTCAAGCAAATTATTGAGTACACCCAAATTAGATTGCTCCTTCAGAGCTTCTTTATCTGTATCTACACTGTTTTCAAAGATAAATATATCAGGTACAATTTTTAAAAAATCCAATATTTTGCTATATATCCGAGTGTCAAATGCCTTGGATAGAGATAAGGTGCAGGGTGCACATCTAGATCCAAGATTGTTTGCAAATTTCTTCTACAGTCTTTTAAATTCACATCAGGTGGGGAAAGTATTTAAATATATACAATATTCTCTTTTTTCTTACATTTCAGAATATGTGCAAGAGAAATGCAAGACTCCGGAGAAAGACATCATCTGGGCAATCGCCAAAAGTGTGCTGATGCATGGGTTTCCATGAAACCCAGACGTAAATAAAAGAAAATATGACCATAGGACACAAATGCCCAGGCCAGGTTTTTCTAAATTGCATTTTTCTTTTACAAAAAAAATGTCATTAAACAATCACCAAAATTCAATCAATTGTCGGCGAACAGGAAGTTGATGAAAGACAGACCTGAAATGGGGAGACACGGTACAACTCACTATGGTTATACTTCAGACCAAATATCAAATCATTCCAGCTTACACAAGGCAAGAAATCTTTGACGATTTCTTTTGTCATTAAACAATCACCAAAGTGTCGACAAACAGGAAGTTGATGAACCACAGACGTGAAAAGGGGAGACACTGTACAATTCACCATGATTATGCTTCAGAGCAAATATTGAACCATTCCAGCTTACAAGTGAAGAAGTCTTTGACAAAACGGATGGACAAGGGTAAAACTTAATGCCCTAAAGGCGGGGGCATAAAAATGATAACACTGCTGCTTATAATAAATTGAACACTTGATTTGGCTAGTTACTTATATTGTGGATAAACAGTACTTTTCATTTTATGATGAACATTTTACCTACCAAGGCTTTTTTATTTATACACAATGTGCATAAATTTTAAAATTTGTGTATTTGATCGCGAAATTCAAGTGATAATTTCATGTTGCTAACAGCCGATATCTCAATATTAAGGTTTACAAATAAAAAATGATTAAATGCTGATCTAAGAGACTGATAATAATTAACCCTCTCCCTAATAACCCAGCATTTTCTCATATGGGCAGACATAGAAGACCAGACAGCTGTCTGAGTCTGTTCTGTCTGCTTATAAATTTTCATAGATCATTGCATGCAGTTCCTTTTATCACCAAAAATTTACTTTAAAACATACCACCCCCCACCCCCCAAAAAGAAAAAAGAAAAATAAAAAAAATTATGACTGAATATTCATGAAACAACTAATAATTTATGAAAAAATCCATACGGAATTTCAAAAGTCCGCCTGGACATTTTCAAATTCCGCCCGGATTTTTTTTTAAATTCCGCCTGGACATTCTAAAATTCCATATGGATTTTTAAAAAATTCCGTCCGGTCTTTTTCAGATTCCGTGTGGAATTTTTACAATTCCGCCCGAACATTTTAAAATTCCACACGGATTGTTAAAAAAATTCCGCCCGGACATTTTCAGATTCCGCCTGGAATTTTCCAATTCCGCCTGGATTTCTTAAAACAACGTTTCAATTTCCGCCCGGATTTTTAAGAATTCCGCCCGGACTAGGACACATGACCCGGACTAATTTAAATATTTCGTGTGATATTCCGTCTAAATGTTACTAAAAATAGCAATCCGTGTCAACTGAGCTGTTTCCACACGGACAATTTAGTCCGCCTGGAAAATCATTGTTTTTTCCGGGCGGATTCCGCCTGGAAGTTTTCGTACAGGTAGTGTCGTTGGTTTGTGTGATACTGGCACAAAACCATGTACAACAGAACCCCTCTAACCTAGACGTTCTGTGTAGTATAAATATCGGTCTTGGAGACAGGTGGCACGTTCAGTGTAGTATAAATATCGGTCTTGGAGACAGGTGGCACGTTCAGTGTAGTATAAATATCGGTCTTGGAGACAGGTGGCATCCTAAAGCAGAGTGACAGTCATGCAGAAATCAATCTTCTCTAAGAGCTTTCTGCATGACTTTCACCTTTCATTAAGCAGCTACCTGCCTAAAAGTATCTATATTATTCTCTGCTAGAATTCCGGTTTAAAGGGGTTTTACTGTACAATAATATTACACAAAGGTCTAAAAGCATGTACATGAAATACAGTACTATATTACATAAAGGGCATATAGCATGTACATGAAATACAGTAATATTACACAAAGGTCAAATAGCATGTACATGAAATACAGTAATATATTACATAAAGGGCATATAGCATGTACCTAAAATACAGTAATATAATTACATATAAACAACTCATCAGAAACAATATACTCCGGTACAACTCGAGTTGAATGATGTCAGTAACCCTTTTCTCTAGTATAAAGGTGTTGTTACGCCTTTGCAAACAGAGCAACCCCTGATCAGACGGATCATATAGGTACCGTCTGATCAGGGTCTGCTCTGTTTGCTTATTTAATAATATAGGTCAAATTCTTCAGTTTCTACCATACTAAAAACCTGTAAAAGGTCATGTGTACACATTAAATAAACTTTATAAAAACTGAGGTAATAAATACTCTCGATGTTATTATTTCTTACATGATTATTCAACAGGAAAAGGATAAAACCCGGTGATCTAATCAGGGTGTATTATTCAAACGAAAGGTTAGCAAATACACCCTAAAGGTATTCAATAAAATATGTCGCATTCAATGCAATTATTTTGACAGCTTATTTTCAAAGCACTTTCTTCTTTCACATTCTCAGTTTCCATTCACACTGTGTCTGAAATCTGGCGTGCTTCAATTTTGTTTTGTAAAATGAAATTCTATTTTTTGTTTCAGAATGAAATTATTTACGAAAATATCTGAATTAAACGCATCGGTTTCAAGCACAAATGAATGCAGTCCCTGTATGCGCTATTTGCATCCAATTTCAATTTCTTGAGTAAAAGAAACTACAAAATGGTGTAAATGATATTGGTTCAATCACAAGGATTGTTGTTGTTGTGACGATCGTATGTAATCTAGACTTAAATGTGTGCAATTCATTTGAAACACAAACTAATTTCTCATAAAACAATGACATATATTGGTCTGTACGATCAATTTGCAGATGACTAAAATTTACAATATTCCTTTTAACATTGTTTCTTTTCGAATGTCAAACTTCCTTCAATAAATCTACTGAAAAGGAGCATTTACTAGATTAAAATTGAGTTTTATAAAAGTGTACAGTACAACCTCTCTATAACGGACACTAACGCTGTTAATTATATGTTAATTAGGGCAGGTGGCTGCTTAAAGCAAGGAGGAAGTAAAACAGAACGCTCCTATTGGAGCCTAGCTTTAAGATGTATTATGCGCTTTTTTCGTATTAATCAATTAACACCAGAAGCTGTACACGTATACATACAATCAAAATTATGCTCACAACCCATTTTCCGACAGGATATATACTACTCAAAATTTGATAGGATCACTTTTTAAAGTTAATGTAATTTGAAGTTTTTGTGATTACACACGAAGAGGCTTGTATTTTCTTATTTTAGTGTGTGTATTCTACATAAACAATAACCTGTCTTACCGGTTCTGTCTATACAGGCTTGCCATTCGCACGGGGAAAGCAATTCCCATGAAAAAGTGGGATGCACCTTGACATGTGCTTTGTGTACATGCTTCAGATGTATACTTGTAGCTCAATCAATCATCTTGAAAGTTGTTCGAAATGGCTAATTATCGTGCAAGACAACGTCTTAGCGTGGAAGAAATGAACAGAGGGGTTGGGATGCTGGAAGCAGGGGCGTCACAAAGTCACGTGGCACGTCAACTTGGCGTTTCACAGAACGTTGTTGCGAGGATGTGGAAACGCTTCCAAATGCATGGTGATGTTATCCACAGACACGGGGGAGGTCGTCAGAGGGCTACTACGCAGGCAGAAGACCGTTTTATTGTGGTACAAGACCGACGTCATCGCTTCATGAACGCCACGGCCCTCCAGAATGACTTCCAGAATGCAACAGGGGTTCGGGTTTCAACTCAAACCATTCGAAACAGACTGCATGGTGTTGGCATGAGGGCTAGACGACCTGCAATTCGTATTCCATTGATGCACAACCACATCCAGGGATGTCTCCGATGGACCCAAGGTCACGTAACATGGACTTTGAACGACTGGACACCGGAACTTTCCAAAGCCGAGTCCAAATTCTGTGTTGATTTTACAGATAGGCGTGCCCGGGTGTGGAGAACAACCAATGAGCGTTTTGCACCGGTATGCATCGCAAACCATGATCGTTATGGTGGGGGCTCAGTAATGGTTTGGGCAGGGGTCAGCATTCAGGGGAAGACCGATCTGCATATCATTGAAAACGGCACTCTGACAGCTCAGAGATACGTCAGAGATGTCTTGGATGTATACGTTCGTCCATATGCTGGTGCAGTAGGCCCAGATTTCATTTTAATGGACGACAATGCCAGACCTCACAGAGCCAGAGCGACCAATGAGTACCTCGAAGCTGAAACACTCGTCAGGATGGACTGGCCTGCGAGGTCTCCAGACCTCAACCCCATAGAACATGTCTGGGACATGCTTCAGGTTGCAATATCTGCACGCCCTGTTAAGCATACCACCACCCAGGAGCTACGACACAAGCCCTTCATGAGGAGTGGGTTCGAATCCAACAAGGCAGCATCCGCAGGCTTATCAGTAGCATGAGAAGACGATGCCAGGCAGTAATCATCGCCAATGGGCACCACACACAATATTGAAAAGTACAAAAATGAGTCATGCAGGAAACACCACATACAGAACAAACACTCGCCCGAACAGCAACACAAGGAAACAGCAAATGTACATAAGTAGAAAAAACAACAAGAGACGCACAAAGACAAAACAAACATACAATAGGAGGAAGATGGAAGTACCGCCTTGGAACAGTCAGTGACAAAAGTCACTTGGGGGTTAAACCGGTTTATGGGCGCCCAACCTCACACTTATTCCATCTCCATCCTAAAAGACAAACAGTGTAAATAAACGTATCCCCTCTCCGACTAATCTACAACAACCGCGACAGCAAATACAGTGGTAAAGTGCATGTATAACGAAAAAACATTTAAGTGAACATACTGTATCCACCTATCGCTAGTGTACTCAATGATTGAGCTGCAAACAGAGTAACTGTAGAAAAGTAATAAAGGGTACGACAAAAATGAAATAGTACAGATATCCGACGTTCTCCTTCCATTTCTGGATTTAAGAGGTCGCCTTCATAGAGTACTAAACCTTTCTTGTCGGCGTACATGCAAAGAGGCCAGCGTGATTGCCAACTGTAAAAGGGTTCACAACCAAACATGCAGTATGTTGTAGTACTACAGGATCATATCCCTTTTTAATGAATTGTTTTATACATTTGATGAACAAAGTGAGAAAATGGGTATGTCCAATAATTTTACGAAGTTTGTAAATCACATCACCATAAAATTCAGGATGTGAAGTACCGTGTCGCAGAAGCACCTTGAGATTACATTTGTACTTGCCAATAAGAGAGAGATTTCGATAGTAAAATTTAGAGAAAGTTTTTCTTAGTTTATGGTATCTATATCCTTGCTTAAGCAGTTTTTCAGTTAAAATGAGATTTCGACTGTTAAAATCGTCAATAGATGAACAAGCTCTAGCAAAACGAATAAGTTGAGATATATAAACCCCGTAAGATGGAGCACGGGGAACATCCCCGTCAAGATGAGGAAAATTTACAATATTAAAATCAAAATCATCTCTTTTGTCATATATTTTAGAAGAAATCATTCCATTATTAATTTTAAGGTCTAGATCAAGAAACGCTGCATAATTGTCGGACGGGTTAGCTTTATTCAATTTGAGTTCTTTAGGATAAATTGTAGGAATCAGAGCATCGAAGAAAGGGTTATCTAAGTTAAAAATATCATCCAAATATCGACAAGTTTCATTGAAGGCTTTTATAACATCTTCTTGTGATTGAGGATTCAAACGCAACATGAAATCTCCCTCATAGCAGTACAAAAACAAATCTGCGACAAGTGGTGCACAATTCGTACCCATAGGAATACCAATTACCTGACGGTATATAGCATTCCCATAACGTACAAATATGTTATCCAAAAGAAAGGTTAGTGCTTCGCAAACTTCTGAGCAAGTCCAATTGGTGTAATATTTCATTTGCTCGTCAGTAAAAATCATTTCACTTGTGGCTAGCTTTTAAAATTTTCACTTCTGACACGAATGCAATAACACCTTAAAAAGTCACCCCTATCTACATCCAGCGAGTGTCACGCTTTAGTGATAAATCAACTTAAAAATAAAATTAAAAAAACACACATTAGAATGTCAAAAGTTGCAAAATAACAATTAAAAATCAAGAAAAAAAATAATACCCTATGAAATATATACCATCTATTAAGTGATTCCTATCAAATTTTGAGTAGTATATTTGTTCAGCTAAATATTATCGCTATCCGAATACTGCTAAAATATCAAAAGGGAGCCTCGCCTTCTTTATAGAAACGGGGAGTTTGTACGGAACTCAGCGGACACCTTCGGCCAAGTTCTGAATAACTCCGATTCTATTTCGGAACAACGCTTTGACTATTAAATTAGGTTGTTATCACATGTACAATGGCTGATACTGGTGTTTTACCTACATATACATCAAAATATTATTTCCGGTGTGTAAATTTGAATCTTACGACTGATTCCGGTCTATGACGAACGCTGTTCCGTTGGTTTCCGTGTCAATCAATTTTTCTATTTTTTCGACACAAACAACCATTTACTAACGTTACTGTTTAGTGTTAAATAAATGTTAAGGTACATAGATTCCGAATTCTGAAGTCAGTTTGAAATATGAGGGAATGGGATGAGTAAACAATAGATTCAAATAAAATGATGTAAACTACATTGATTCCTCTGAACGTGGCTCTGTTTTCAGTATGCTAAATTATATCCATATTCTATGTTGTATTATAGATTTATGAATGAAAATTATAACTTTAAAATATTTAAACAAGGCTAGTTACGTGTTACTCTTGTCAGATGCGGGAGCTATAATATAATGCAATCATCGTCATAAAATATAGCGGTGAATTCTACAGGATCTTAAATTGACTTTATGTCCATGAAAATGTTTCGAATATCATACTAACTGCTTAATCTGAATTTGAAATTATTTGAATATCTGTCACACTATTCAATTATATGTATCGAAAAAAAAACATGAACAGATTGGAATGGAAAGCAACCCGCATGTCAGAGATTTTTATAAAAAGAGACGTGTTTCATTAGCTATCTTAAGTTTGCTCAAAGCAATACAAACCAAAATACCTAATCAAACAAGTACCCAATGTAATGCATTTATCAAGGAGCTTATTCTCAAAACATTGAGAATAAAGGACAATTTCTTAACTAGATAATAAACATTTAACAACTCTTCCTCGTGATCTGAAATACAAGAAGACTCCAACTGGAGTCATCTCTATTGCGTGTGAAATAACACAGCTTTTGCCATGGCCAACAAATTCCGTACTCAGCAACCATGTAACTGCTATTCACAGTGACTTTATTTCCTATATTAATATACACTGGGTAAAGGACTAAGTATGTTTCTGAGACTATATTGTGTCTATTTCTTAAGTACAGAATTAATAGTCATTCGGTCTTACCCTTGAAATACCAAAGTGTCTAAGCCTAATCACGATAAAAATCAAATACGCCTTTAATATTAATGTATAATGGATGTTTCTTTGCAATACGTGTTCCTAAAGAGAAAACACTAGAACCTATCTTAAGCGGGTATTCATTTATTGGACATATGAGTCTTAAAAAGCAGGTAATTGATTAATGCAAGGCAAAGGTAATTCAGAAAACTACTATAGGAGCTTACTTGCATTACGTTTGACCTGCATTAAACTACCATTTGCCTTACAGAACCATAATTATACTTCTTTGCGATGGTCGCTTGAGAAGGCTCTACTGTAGATTCTTAGGTTTGTTATATAACAGACATTTCTGTAATTGTATCAGTTGAGAGTTATTGTTGTCCAAATGTGTATGTGGTCGAATGATAACGTTCTTAACCCTTACAGTGCGGGACACGAGTCACTAATGCCCTTTGCAAATAGTGTAGACCCAGACGAGAGGGCTCCTAGAGCACTTTTCTATACTTTACACTTTTTTATTACCCCCCCCCCCTAAATATTCACCATAACCTTGGCCTGTTTGAAGTTTGGAATAGTCCATTTGAAAGATCAGTGTTGTAAGGGCTAACTTGTGTACTACCACGTCTTGTCGTCTATAACCTTTGTCGTCTTAATCAACTTTTATGGTTAACGAAACGCCGAGTTACTCTGGATGTTATCTAAACTGTCTGCAAAGATGATCACAAAATCGCCTATGACAGAGAAATTACCATTGTAATGTTGAATGGTGGCGTTATGTTCGCTGATCAGGCGACACTCATATCTGAACAGAATTCTATTCAATATAAAATATATTGTTATTAATGATTATAACAATCTGTTTCTATATGTTCCCAGATTACATAATACAGATATCTGGTTTGCCAGTTTGCATTGTTACAGAACTGTGCATGTATATGAGTTAAAGTTTACTCAGCAGTTGTTACTAAACACGTTGCAGGAAATCTAAATAAAATCAAACCTATTGTAAATTCTTGATTGTTCGTGTTCCCTTTAGACAATGTCCAATGCAATATGAGATGTAAACACTTATCCATTTGCCTGTTCTTTATCAAAGTAAGACATAATGGACTTAATGAATACTTATTAGCTGAATGTTAAAGCATGGTTGTTATACCGTTGCGGAAACATTAGAATCTCATCTATAAAAGCAAACAGTGAAGATCCTGAGAAGACGGTTCCTACATTAGCCGTCTGACCAGCGTCATTCTTGTTTGCAAATGCGTGGAAAGGCTTTCTTGTCAAATAAAGGGTTTAGTTAACCGAGAAAAAGAACCATTACCATAATTTCCCTAGAAACTAATGTTGAGACATCCATCTTAATTGCAACATGCATTATATTATTGTCGATACATTCATGGATAGTGTATGAGACCAATATATTATTGCCGATGCATTCATGACTCATGAGTGGTGTATGAGACACCAATAATAACCTGCAAAATGTGATTAAATGTGCAGGCTAGACTTATTTAAATCCAATACATATTAGTGTTAAGTAACTGCAAAAAGGGTATAGAGTTTCCAGGATATATTGCATTTATTTGACCAAGTAATTGACCCCCACCCTACTTAACCCACACGTACTCACACCTCGCACCACTGAACCTGGTATTCTGTCAAGTGGAGTTACGCGGCTATATCTACTTCGTTTGTATACGCATTCTGTATTTGCGATTCATGGCGTTAATTGTAGACTTGAGTCTTGTAAAAATTCACTTCTATATACCCGGTATATTTGGATATTTTTCTGAACGTTGTCTTATAGCTCTATAGTGATACAGTGTACAGTCGAATATAACAGTAAAACGTTATTTGATGCTCAATTCAAATTGGTCTAATCTAACGTGTTGTTGAGTTTTATTAGACGGTTATTAGTAAACGACTCCTTCTCTTCTATATTTATAATTATCCCTCACGAATGGGAGAAACGAATGCACTGGCATTTACAAACTGAGTAGACCAAGATCAGAGATTACACAGTTTCTAAGAGTAACAATTGTGAAATGAATGAATGACATTGAATGGACTACATAGTTAAACAATAGTAGACCAGAACTACCAGATAAACCGCGTATTCAAATATTAAAGTCATGTCTCCAGCACAACCATATGCTGTGACAACTCTTTAGAATCGTCTCAAACCCTATGTTGTTACCACTCTTTAGAATCGCCTCGAAGAGACAATTCTAAAGAGTGGTCATAACATAGGGTTTGGTGGACAAATAAATGAGCTATTTTTGAAAACGTTCTAATTTACGTATCCTTATCTAGACCTCTGATAGACTATTCCACTCAGAGTATTCAGCATTCAAAGGTTTAATCCTTTCGGCGCCAAATTTATAATTGTCGTCTGCAAACCACTTGTTGTTAAATCATATTGTAAAATAAGGAAATGAGATAAATAAATGCAAATATCAAAGGAATAAAGCACAACTATAGAAATAGAGTTTGAGACAAAAAGTGAAGTCCCTGATCAGACGCCGCCTTGAAAAGGCGGCATCTGATCTTGGACTGCACTGTTTTTGTCGTGGTGCATTTTTGTGACATTGGCGATGAAAGGGTTAAGAGATGTGCGAAATAACTCAGCAGGCAGTTATATGGTATGGATGTGTTGATGGTGATAAATTATGTACGGTTTCTCTGTAAACGTTTCCCCGTTGCCATGTTTATGAATACTCAATACATTAATCCATTCAGTAATCAAATAAATTTCATTTGCTTAGATAATAGTCTGCTTCAGTGTTCAAAGCAGGATTTTCTTTAATTGCTTTATAAAAGAAATATATAACCAGTGTCAAGCAGTTTGGATCCTGAGACATCAACTTACTTGGCGTTTCCTCGGAGTCCAAACTGTTTTCAAATATTATCACGGATTCGCCTATGGCGGCGAAATAGTTAAGAAACTAAGTATCAAAACCAGTTGCATCAGCATTTAAACAAGACCTTGACACTTGGTTCGATAGGACAGGTTCTACACGCGAAACGCTGTTTGCTGTATGTGAAATTATGTTTGCACGTTTTTAAAAGCTATTTCAACAGTTTGGAAATGAAAACCAAATAATTAAATCCCGACCAGCAACTACTGATGGTCAACAATGTGTCACATCTGAGATGATTTAAGATTGATATTCAATTTTGGAAATACAAATACATGCTATGAAACCTGGCTAGGACTTTTAGTGCAACCTTACCAATCAAATAGATGCGAAGGTAATTTAAAAGTATGGCCCCGACTGCATTCACAAAATGCCGAACCGAGCAATCCTGTGATTGAGTATAAATTAAACCTCCGACAATTTCAACAACTATAAATTGTTTAAAGTTTCATGGCCAATGTGAAATTGTAAAAAAATCTCACCTATGTGGAAATAAATAACTCAATTGAGACTATATGATGCACTTAATTGGGCCAATACTATTGCAATGTATTCGATTGAGATGTGTATGTCGATATAAACATGTTATACTCTGTTTTAACCATTTCGACACCAAATAAATGTATTCTGCTCAAATTGTCGACAGCTTCATGTTACAAGAGAGTGGAGGTGTCTTCAATATCTTCATAAAATTATAATCAACGTCAAACAGTTTGGATCCTGAGTAGACTAGTAACTCGGCGTCTCCACTGGGTCCAAACTGTTTGCATATATTATCACTGAATAGCC
This sequence comes from Azorinus chamasolen, assembly GCA_963576725.1. Taxonomy (NCBI): domain Eukaryota; kingdom Metazoa; phylum Mollusca; class Bivalvia; order Cardiida; family Solecurtidae; genus Azorinus; species Azorinus chamasolen. Next base: position 51,128,014 of record OY755239.1, on the reverse strand, counting down.
TTTGGCGGAGAAATGGTTAACCCTTTCTACGCCTTTGCAAACAGAGCAGATCCAGATCAGATGGTTCCTATCAGGGTCTCATCTGTTAGCTTATGATATAATGTAGATATATTTCTACAGTTCCTGTCATGACAAAAAACAACCTTTTGTTCGTAGTGCAGTTATAAAAATAAACAGTTAATCGATATTCATGATATCATTATTTCTTGCATGAATATTCATGGAGTAAATGGTTAAGTACTACAATAATGCAAAACGCAGTGTTTTAACAGTTATTTGACTTTAAGTGAAACATATTCGAAAATGAAATAATATTGATGCGTTATTTTAGTTAAATGAAACAATACCTAATGCAAATATCTTTACTTAAATACTCAGCTTACACCAATTAATCTCAACGTGTTATGCAGTAAACGAGTATGCAACACCACAGTTGGTATAAAATGTCTGGCGCCGTTAAATGTTTATATCAATTATATGTCATTATGCAGTAGACGAGTATTGAAACACACAGTTGGTATAAAATGTCTAGCACTATGATATGTTTACATCAACTATTATTGCTTCTGAGTACTACCTATTAACAACGACGACAATAATTAGATAGAGTAACAGCTCAATGTCCTAGTTTGTGTCCCTTTTCTGACTTTGTTCTTAACATATTATAAACAGCAGAACTCTCTAAAGCGACAACTTAAAACTAAACATTGTGTATCCTAAAAAGCATATGGCTGCTGAACCGATTCCCTTGTATGCCATTTATAGATCCAACCTCTTTGAATAAATCTACCGAAAAGGAGCATTAACTAGAGAAAAGGAACATTTTAGAATTTTGTTGTTTAAGATAAGATAATATAAGATAAGATAAGATAATCTTTATTTATAGTCGGTTTACATCAACAAATAAACACTAGCTTTGAAGCTATTGTCCGACATAATCAAGATTATCCAGTAACAATACAAACAAACAACCTATAAAATAGAAACCTGTAAAATTAGAAAGTATTTTAAATAAATAGTATATCACATAAATAAATTATATATCACATATAGTGTCATAAACAGCAAAATATAATTTATTATGGAAAAATGCACTGAGCCCATCTTATCACAGAAAACTTACATGCAATTTGCAATGAAAAATTTAAAATAAATTTGAACAGTTGCAAACCATTGTGATAAATAGAGCATTTGCTCCTATAGGAGCAAATGCTCTATTTATCACAATGGTTTAAACAGGTGACTTTTGCAGATGCGTCAAAAGGCGTCAATATTAGGGAATGGGTTAAAGCAGGAGGAAGGTAATTTGGAAAGCTCATATAGGGGAACGGGGAACGGTATGTGTGTGTGGGGGGCGTACTTTAATTATTAACTCTATATAACGTATAATTCGTTATTTTGACTGTTTTATCATGTTTATCTGAGAACCCCGTTCAATATGATCACAGTTTCATGGAGGGTTGGAAACAGTTTTACTGTTTCACACGTTGGACGAACTGTTTCATGCGTGAAACAGGTGCGCAAAAATGTTCATGTGCAAAACGGGTTCGCAGAAATGCGAGGGACATTAAGATGTTTTCCAGGCACCGGTTGCTTTTCAAATGCTAAGTTTTAAGTATAACTGGATGCAACTCATGATGTGGCCTTTTGTTTTATTAGTCAGATTATTTCTTATCTAATGAAACCGATTTTGAGCCAATTTTACACCGGAAAACCGAGACCGGGTCCGAACTTCAAATAAATTGCAGAATGTAAACTGATCGTTTTCCGCCAGTGGTAGCTAGTTGTGAAAATGTCCAGATTTGGTGACATTTTGAAGGAAGATTTTGTAAATTTGCTTGAAATAGAGACTCGATTAGTACAAACAAATGATTTATTATGAATAACACGCTGTACGGAACATTGGGTAATAAAACAGTTATTTCACGTGTGTTTGGGAAAACAGTCAAAACTGTTCCCCGAGGAGCCAGGGACGACATTTTGAACAGTTGCAAACGGCCGAAGGTCGAGGACAACAGTTCAAAACTCTTCCCTGATACCCAAGGAAACAAGTTATGGTTGTTCCCCAAACACACATGATATAACTGTTTACTGTTACCTAGAGTTTTGAGCAGCTAATTTAGCCAGTGACTGACTAAAGGAAATGATGCTTACCTTGCTTGGACACAAGCAATGATTCAAATGAGTACTGATTTAATCTTCGAGAATGAAGTTGGAATAAATTGACTTTTCTTTAAAGTATTTACTTTGTTGACGAAACAGCACAGTGAAGATATTTCTATTTTAACTAATTAATTACGATAACTTTATCGGAAAGCAGATTAAACTAGCATATTTAATCAATTTGACTAATTAGAAAATTCTCCGAGATTGCGAGAAATTCATTTTATGTTGCTTTAAACGATGAAGTGATCGGCAATTTACGTCCAATAAAGATAATCTTTAGGTTCATTGTTTCTTTTGCTTTGTCAAAAGTTTAACCCTTTGCCCCAAATAAACCCTTTTCACGCTTTTGCAAACAAAGTAAATCCAGACCTGACGGTTCCCATAGAAGCCGTCTGAACAGGGTCTGCCCTTTTTGCTTCGAATTTTGATGACGAAATGCTTGTCACTTTCTCTGTCTTTACTTCATTACTATTCCATTTTTAATGTAAGTCTGTTAATACAGATATTTGATGTACAATAGTATATGTGTTTCTTAGGAAACCTCGAACGTTTAATGTCTATGCATTATGAATCTGTTATTAAACATGTCCACTAAATAGGTTTATCGCACCCGGACTTAAAAACAAAACAAATGATAGTCAAGATAAAGTATGATTGTTTATTATAATACAAACTACTTCAGAATTCGAATAATATATTTATATTTACCAGGTTAGCTACAAACTTAAACTTGGTTGTGTTATTATTGAAATATAACGGAATACCTTTGTCATAATGGAGTATCTCCTGTATACGAAATGCGTGACGGTTCTATATCATCCACTTAACTCATCGACCATAGGTGTCTATATACAATGAGAACTTGTCATAAAAAGTTGTTAGTAGTTTTTGCACTTTTAATAACTGCTCATGAACAGACTCGATAAAATTGAGTCTGCAATTTTCTGCTTTTGCTTTCGGTGAATCTCCTACTTTCATTTCGGTGGATCTCCTCTTTACATTTCAGTAAACTTTCGGCATTATTTGTAAACTATATGATGCTATTCTTATAACTGTCATGGTTGCCATGTTTTTGATGTCACAACAAACTGAATATAAAAGGGTCACCAAAGGGACAATTCTTTCAAATATGTCCAGTAAAGCCATATAATAAAAAGCCAACTTGACCATATATGGACAATTAGTCCCGCCCCTAGCAGTAATTATTTTCAAATTGGAAAATCATTGTTGCTAAATCATATATTGTAGAAGTTCATCTAGAGATCATTAAAAAACTAGACAATTGTGTCTGTAAGACACAGCGATGCCCCCGTGGTGGTGCATGGCAATGAAAAACTTTTACAACCAACTGCACGTACAAGCGTGACACAGAGACAGACGGACGGACGGACGGACAGGTACAAAACATAATGCCCCTGACTGTCATCAACGGGGCATAATAAAACGGACATCATGAGACCTGATAAAAACAGGATTGTTTTAATTGTATTAACCATGTGTATCGAAAACAGTCTTCTTACAATATCAAACACATTTGGACGAATATAAGCTACTATAGATCACTAAAGCTTAATATTATCTTAAAAAAACCGGTCGATAGTTTCTGAGAAGAAACTACATAGTTTTACTACATAAAGCTATACAAGGAAACCCGCACGGGTTTTTGTCGTCATATTACAAATCGCAAGTGTGCACATTCCTTTTACCAATTATCATTGGTAGATCGACACTGGAAAAGATAAATTCTGAGAGTATGAGAGCATTCGAAAGCAAAAGCAGCAAATCGAAAAAATGAAATTCCAGACTCGGTTTTATTGAGTCTGTTCATGAACAGTTATTATAAAAGTAGAACACTTCCCACGCCCACTAGCACCGGCTTCAGCGGTATTCATTTTTCATAACTAAATGCATTGAAACTGATGATCGCGAAGGACCAGAAAATATAACAACACTGAGAATGAAGTACGAGTCGACTTTTACGGCCGCCAATCGAGCACTTAACACTTGCTATTCTGAAGTACATAAATTCTGAACGCCGGAGAGATCCTTCGAAAGCAAAAGTCTATGGTAAATAATGTGTATCACATTACACTTTAGTCTGGCCTTTGATTTATAACAGCAACATATTACTAATGGTCCAAACTTCGTCTCCAGGGATACAATAGTGTTTAATTTGAATCTTTCCATCACTAATGATAAAGTTTCGTCTAAAATATACGATAAAAGGGAAGATTTCGATTTCAAAATTGTTAATTATCCTTTTCTAGATGGAGATGTTCCCCGGTCTACATCTTATGTGGTTTACATTCTCAACTCGACGATGACAGGCCGAGGGTAGTACTCTATGATGGTATACTCTTAAACCCAGAAATGGGATGAGTTTACCAGACTCATGTATTACCTTTTCTCTGTCGTGCCCTAAACGGCTTCCCTGCAGATGCTCTGTCTTCAGCAAAGTCATTGAGTACATATTTGACGGACTTTCACAGTTGTTATGCTGTATTTTACATTTTGTACTGTGATTACTGTCTTCTATGTTGTGGGGAAGTCCGGCGGGGATACCTTTATTTACAATGTTTGTTTAGCTAGGGTGACTTTGAGATAAGTGTGAGGTTAGGACGTCCGTAAACCGGTTTAAACCCCCAGTGGTGATTTTGCTACTGACCGTGCCAAGGCGGTTCTCTCTTTGTCACCTTACTTTTGTTTGTCTTGTGTCTTTGTGCTTGTGTTTTGTTCATGTTTATCTCTGGTGCTCGTGTATTTGTTGGTGATTTCTGTGTTCTTCTCGTGTGTTTGCGTGTGTTTGGTTGTGTGTGTGTGTGACATGCTGTCTATTGATGTGTTGGTGGTGATTGCGTCTTGTATGTGACTTTCTACTGTATGTGTGTATGAGTATAAATTGCTATGCTTTCTGTAGGTGTTTTGGTGATGGTGGTGTTTTGTGTGTGGCTTTTCCTGCTTGACTTTACTACCTTTTCATTTATTCGCTTTGCCCGAGCCTGTTCTTTGCTAGTAGATTTTAATAGTCGTAATTTAATTATAACTCATTAACTTCTTAAGCAAGGCTACAGATATAATAAAATTCGGAAAGCTTTTTTCAAAATTCTATTATCGAAAGTTACCCCTCATTAGTAAATATAACTGCAATTTACGGACGTTACTGCAACAAGGTATTTCTCATCCAGATTTCTATGGTGATGTTATCTACAAACTTAGGAACATTCATGGTCATATCCATTTTCACGATTTGTTTATTAAACGCATTAAAAGTTTTCGGAAGAAAGGTTATGACCCTATTATATTGCAACACACTGCATGTTTGGTTATTGACCCCTTTACAGTCGGTCGCTACGCTTTCCTCTTTGCTTGCACGATGACAGGCCGAGGGTAGTACTCTATGATGGTATACTCTTAAACCCAGAAATGGGATGAGCTTACCAGACTCATGTATTACCTTTTCTCTGTCGTGCCCTTAACGGCTTCCCTGCAGTTGCTCCGTCTTCAGCAAAGTCATTGAGTACATATTTGACGGACTTTCACAGTTGTTATGCTATGTTTTACATTTTGTACTGTGATTACTGTCTTCTATGTTGTGGGGAAGTCCGGCGGGGATACCTTTATTTACAATGTTTGTTTAGTTAGGGTGACTTTGAGATTAGTGTGAGGTTAGGACGTCCGTAAACCGGTTTAAACCCCCAGTGGTGATTTTGCTACTGACCGTGCCAAGGCGGTTCTCTCTTTGTCACCCTTACTTTTGTTTGTCTTGTGTCTTTGTGCTTGTGTTTTGTTCGTGTTTGTCTCTGGTGCTCGTGTATTTGTTGGTGTGTTCTGTGTTCTTCTCGTGTGTTTGCGTGTGTTTGGTTGTGTGTGTGTGTGACATGCTGTCTATTGATGTGTTGGTGGTGATTGCGTCTTGTATGTGACTTTCTATTGTATGTGTGTGTATGAGTATAACTTGCTATGCTTTCTGTGGGTGTTTTGGTGATGGTGGTGTTTTGTGTGTGGCTTTTCCTGCTTGACTTTACTACTTTTTCATTAATGAAAAGTAAATCTTTTAACAATTTGATAGACGACTGCCCATAAAGTGGTTTCGGACGAGATGCCATTTGAACAATGGCAGACATATGTTGCAAGATGCAAATTGGACGGTGAACAGTCACAATAATCCATAAACGGCAAACGTACATATGAAATTAAAGCGAAATTGCATGGGGTAGACAATAGCTTGATCCAATGATAAGTTTTGCCTTTAACAATCATTGTACTATAGTCACAACACTTATAAAAAAAAATCAGAAATAATATTAGAATAAAACTATTGCTATAAATTATTAATGTAAGATTATAAAAATTTAAAACCCTCTAAATTTAGTACAAATATCGGAGTTAGAGACAGAAGGCAGCTTAATGCAGGGTGAAAGCCATGCCGGAAACTCCTCTGTAAGCTGTCTACATGACTTTCACCCTGCATTCTAGCTGAGAAAAAATACTTCTAGGCAGGTGGCTTCTTAATGCAGGATGAAAGCTTTCACCCTGCATTAAGCAGTCACCTTCCTAAAAGTATCTTAGTTTTTCTCAATTGGAATTCTGGTTTAGAAGGGTTTTAATGTATTAATAATGTTATATAACATGTAATGATAACTATGACAGTTGTGTAAATTGTGTAGTGCAATTGAAAAAAAATGCATTCTTCTTTTCTGCAATCAAATGACGATATTTATTATATTAATTACATGTTCACTGGCAATGATCAAATGCATTCGCCTATACATTATTGAAATTTGAAGAAGTTTACTGAACTGAAGGGAAGCTACATAATTTTGCAGCAATATATAATTATGTGAATGGAAACAAAAACTTCCGCTATCAATAAAGTTCGGCGTTACCGGCTTAATATGTTTAAATTTCTCAAGTATGATAATTATTAAAAATGGAATGAAAGATTATATTTTATGTTTCATTGTAAAAATCGTTATTTCTCCACCAAATCCTATACTGTGACCTCTCTTTAGCATCGTCTCGAAGACACGTTTCTAAAGAGTGGCCACAGTATAGGGTGGAGAAATAAAGGCGCTATGGCTGAAAATGTTGAAATTTACTCATCTTATCTTGACATCTGGTAAACTTTGTTTTAACTCGGTATCTAATCAGGATCCAATCTGATTAACGCTGGGTTTAAGAATCAGAAATGAGTAAACAATGTATATCATATGTTGTTAGTGTACAACCCTGTATCGCTGTATAAACCGTACACATATGTATCCCAAAGCAGCTGATGCTGACACGTAATGTGTTGTCCAATATTTCGACAAGGATTACCATTATGTGTTCTAAAGGAACTTGTCTAAATAGAAAAGGTAGGCATGTACAAAATATATGTTTTCCATTCATAAATTCGACCAGCACCACTCTAATGGTGCAGACAGATGGTAGGCATTTATTCAGCATTTGTATTCTCAGTCGCTATATTTGCTGTGTACCATTAGAAATAATTGTGTTTAGAAATAGGGGCACGTATTATTCTTGAAAAGCACTGATACATCGGACCTCGGTTTATAGTCTCGTCCGAAGGACTTGGTCCGGCGGGGAAGCGAACCCGTGACCCCTGGTATTGGTTGTGGTTGTATACTAGTGTATGTCTGCCCACTACCTTTAGCGTAAATGTCACCGTGATCTATTGTTATGGATTAATTTTCTCCAATTAGCTTGGGACTTTTCTGCTAATTGGGACTTTTCTTTGACTTATCCGTTAAATGGTCAGACAGAGAAAATATCTTCGTTATATAATTTACATTTTGAGATTTACAAGTAAATCATTCTCAGTATTATCTTAATGTAACATTTATTCAAAAGGTGTACATTTAATATATATTAATTATTATTTTCAATTACAGATACCGTACAATAATTTCCCTATAGACACCGTATATAAACTAAATGTTCCCTGTAGACACCGTACACTATGTTCCCTGTTTATTACCGTTCAATATATTCCCTACATAAACCGCGCAATATTTCCCTATAGACACCGTACAATATATTCCCTATAGACACCGTGCAATAATTTCATTATAGACATCATACAATATGTTCCCTGTTAACACCGTTCAATACACTCTCTATAGACACCGCGCAATAGTTTCCATATAGACACCGTACAGCATGTTCCCTTTAGACACCGTTCAATATATTCCCTATAGACGCCGTGTAATATTTTCCCTATAGACACCGAAAAATAGTTTCCCTATAGATGCCGTACGTCATGTTCCATGTAGACACCGTTCAAAATATTCTCTATAGACACCGTGTAATAGTGTCCTTATAGACACCGCGCAATATTTTCCCTATAGACACCGTTCAATATATTCCATAGACACCGTGTAATATTTTCCCTATAGACACCGTTCAATATATTCCCTATAGACACCATGTAATATTTCCCCTATAGACACCGTTCAATATATTCCCTATAGACATCGTACAATATGTTCCCTGTAGACACCGTTCAATGTATTCCCTATAGACACCATACAATATGTTCCCCGTAGACACCATTCAATATATTCCCTATAGACGCCAAGCAATATTTCCCCATTGAAACCGTAAATACGTTCCCTGTAGACGCCGTACATTCCCCATAGGCATTACTAGAGACGAACAAGTAGTATTCTGCCGTATCCGTGAAAAATAGCATTTCACGGATAATAGTGTCAATATCAACTGAATTACTGCGGTGCCTGTTTGTTTTATCAAGCACTTAGTCGAGCTCTCAAACAGCATTTACAGTCTAAACTCAGGATAACGAAGAACCTTCCCCGCTTTTATTCTAGATAAAGTTTAAAGACCAGTTCGAATTGACTGAATGTCGAATTCATATTCTATCCACAAAGTAGTTTCTTTGATCGACATTGACAATATAATATTGTGGCCTAGTGATAATAATCAGGGTACAAGTAAACCCGTAGAGTGTTCGTACAACCAAATAAGCAATGCTAAGCCAATCGTGTATATTTAAACTAATAAAGTTTCCAAAACTGTTGACTGTCTCTATCAACATAAATATAAAGCATTGAAGCAGACAGCATGCAAGCAATATGACGTCATATAAAGTCATGACAATTTTTTAATACGTTATAAAGATAGTTTAATGGACAGTACTGATATCGTTATACAGATGCTTAATCAATTAACTTAGTGTTTTATTATCATGAAGTACAGTAAAAACCTCTCTTTAACGGACACTTAAGTATGTTAATTAATTGGTATTATTAAGGCAGGCGGTTGCTTAAAGCAAGGTGAAAGTAAAACAGAACGCGCCTATAGGAGCGTTCTGTTTTACTTTCACATTGCTTTAAGCAACCACCTGTCTTTAACACACAATAATTGATGTAATTTAGTGGCCGTTGTAGAGAGGTTTTACTGTACATTGAAATAATAACGAAGGTCCTTTTTAGAAAAAAATAATAAGAAAACGTTCTGCAATAATAGATATATCTACATGCTGCTCTTGCTAGTCTGTTCTGGTGTTCACATGGATAGTTGTAATAATTGTTTAAAATGAAATCTTTTAAGAACCTTTGCAATTTGTTATGTATCTTTAATGCAATGAAATAAATAGTACATGTCTGCACTGGTTGTCAACGCTCGAAACGCAATAACAGCGTACTGAAATATAAATGAGTCATTTCTTTAAAACACGAGCATGTTCTGTTCTGCAATTTGGAAGAGTTTGTTTATTTTGTATTTCAATTTTTATTTCAATGTATGAACAGCAGCTGATTGAGTAAAGGTCACTTAAGATATATATATATATTACGTTATTAGTTCAAAATGTAAAGAATGTTTCTGAGACGAACATTGTTTATTTTTGTTTTCCCATAACCATATACGTGTATATACAATATTTGGAGACTTAACACTACCCATGTCAGGCATTTTTCTGATATATACAAAACTGCACCCTTCTTCATGGAACCTACCTGCTAATTAATAATGAGATCCAACCGGTGATTTTAGAGAAGATAGGTTTTGACATTTCCATGACAGCCATATAAGAAAATTAGCAATTTTTTTAAAGTAATGCTTTTACGAATAACAATGGTTTGGTTTTTAAGAACATTTCTCCAAATTTGTATCAAACTCCGATTAATGGTTTAGTGGAGCATATTTATAAGAGTTCAATGTAGCCATATACAGTAAAACCTCTATATAACGGTCACTAAATTACACCAAGTAGTTTGTGTTAAAGGCAGGTGGCTGCTTAAAGCAATGGGAAAGTAAAACAGAACGCCCCTATAGGAGCGTTCTGTTTTAATTTAATATTGCTTTAAGCGACCACCTGTCCTAAATATCAACTAATTAAAACAATTTAGTGGCCGTTATAGAGAGGTTTTACTGTAGCCATTTAAAAACAAAAATATTATCACGCCCATAGCAGTCATTATTTTAGACTTATTTCTTTGAATTGAACAAACTGTTGATGGAGAATCAATATATTTCTGTAATGTTTTGTTGAACAATTGGGACGCTGTTTACAAAACCTCCTTTCGGTTGCCATAGCTACCAGAATTATATCACGAATTAATATTTCGAAAAACAACTGAAAGAAGACCCCCACAATAACCATTTCTTCGAATTTTGCCTAGAACTAAACAAGTCGGTTGAGAAAGCATGTTGTTTGAAGTACAATAATGCCGATTAAAGACAGACGGCTGACGACCACAGGCCAAGGACACGGACTTTGCACAGTAGCTTGCCTTCAATCATTGAAAGGTCTATCACAAGAAGAAAGATGTTGTAGTCTGGTCTTAGCAGATAATACGAGAAAATATTTATGGACATGCATGACTCCCCTGTATTTAAACGTAATTCAACTGTCAGCATCCGACTGTATTATAGACTGACGGCAATGGTTTCTGAATTGTTACAGTAACAAGTGTCAATAATCAATCCAAACCTGCAAAAACACACTCTAGCCTAGTCTATATGCCTTGTTGTGAGGAATTCTCTGGTACAGTAGAATCCCTCTAATGCGACCACTTAAAGTAGAACCATAGCTGCCTTTATAAGCAGGTGGCTGCATAACTTTCGGCCTGCATTAAGTTACCACCTGCCTTTGCCACGCAGAATTATGCCCCTTTTTGGTGGCCGCATTAGAGGGGTTTTACTGTATTTCATTCGTTGAACAGCTATCACTATCCACTAGGAAAACAAAACTCATTGCACTATTAGGCATGATTTGCAATCGAAAACCAGAATAATAAAGCCTTTCTTTAGAAGAGTCATCTAAGGATATATTAGGGACTTGAATAACACTTGGTTGCATACTGTATAAAGAAACGTAAACAAGAAAAATATCATATGAGAGGCTCGGATCCAAGGTTATAAAAACTTCTGAGTCTGAGTCTGACATCATGCTCATGTATGTGATTGGTCAGATGCTTGAAAATGATCTCAGACTCAAGCAAAATATTGTATACCCTCTGTGCCTGAAACTCCTCAATTACACTTCTTTCGAGTAAGCGTTACGGAGAGATGTTATTAAAGAACAACTGCTCAATTAATATCATTTCACCGTGCATTCACTTGATTTGTGGGGCGTGTTGTTGACATTGTTGCTATCTTTGTATGACAGACGCTTCACAAATAATATCCTACACTAACTAAAGACTTAAATCACATTAAAACAGCAGTAAGTCGTGTGCATTTGCAGCTTTTGTGAGTTCATAAAAGAGTGAGTGAGTGAGTGAGTGAGTTGGGTTTTACGTCCGACCAACAGTATTTCAGTTATTTGCAGACGGCACCCGCATGAGACAAGTTATAGTGCTGCCTCACTGGAACACCCCTGCCGCAGGCACATGGCAAGGGCACCCCACCCAGTCACATTATCCTGACACCGGGCCGACTAGTCCTTGAACTACCCCTTTAATGTCAAGCGTAGACAATGGAGCTACTAGTACCAACTTTTAACGACTTTTGGTATGTCGCGGCCTGGGATCGAACCCACGGCCTTCATAAAAGAGAAAAAAGGTGTGCTTATTTCTTTGTATGTGAAAATAACGGATCGCGTTCAAGTGGACGTGTCTCCGTTTTTCAAATCAAATAATCTCCATGGTGTTACCGTACGCCCGTTTTTGATTCGATGATATTTTAGAGTGAACCCTTAACAAAGATATGTCAGCAATTGATGTCGCTGTAGGGGTCGTATGAAATATAAATTTTTATTTGAACCTCAATATTGCAAATTAAAAATGTTTTCTCACAAAACAACTCCATGTATTTGTCTGGACTAGTTTATAGGTTTCGAAAGTACATATTTCTTTGCACATTTTCATATTTTATTCACATTTTTTTCTCCGCCCGATGCAATTGTAGATTGATTCCTCTGTACATAGCGTGCTTCAGAATGAAAAGGTTAATTACAGTAAAAACCCTCTAAACCGGACGTTAAATTTGGTATAAATATCGGTCTTGGAGACAAATGGCAGCTTCATGCAGGGTGAAAGTCATGCAGAAAGCTCCTAGAGGAGCTTTCTTTCTGCATGACTTTCAGCCTGCATGAAGCAGCCACCTGCCTAAAAGTATCTAAATTCTTTTCAACTAGAATTCCGGTTTAGAGGGGTTTTACTGAAGAAAAAAAAACATGTCTGATTCGAATATTCTGATTCATGCACCCGTTTGAGAAACTGTTGACCGAATGTAAATCAGCTTGGAAACTGACAAGTCGCCGAGTTACTCGGCGTCTCATCTGGACCCAAGCCATTTGCAAAAACAAGTCAATTCTCGCTTAGCGGAATACAGTGTAAAGGAAAGTTGCCAGCAGTTAATTCTATTGTTGCAAATTAATTGTAAAAAACGAAACACTAACCTTCGCCGAGAAACATAAAATGAACGTTACATGAGCTAGTCTACGATTAATAATGATTACACCTGAAATTTAAACAGATTAAGTCGCTAACGCCGTATTATATTGATGGCGGAAGTTTTAGTTTCAATTCACATAACCATATCTTATTGCAAAAGTATGTAGTTTTATTTCGGTTTAGTAAACCTATTCAAATATCGATCGTATGTAGGAAAATACAGTTAACCCTTGTCCATTTGATAGGCAACTGGTCAGTATGATTGCAAACAGCTTGGGTCATGCATGATTAAATGCCGAGGTACTCGGTGTCTCACTAGGAATCCGGCAGTTTTGCACACTCGTGAGCGATAGTTTCTTAGCTCTTTCGCTGCCGATGTTTGTACAATGTGCCTGTAGGAGCTATCTGCATTACGTTCGTCCTGCATTAAATAACACATGCTTTAACCCATTACCCCATAGGCTATTTTAGAACCAACCTCTTGGAATAAAGCTACCAAACAGGATCATTTACAACCCAAAAGGTACATTTTAGAATCGTGTACTTTTTAAACCATTGTGATGAATAGAGCATTCTACCTAGGGAGCAATTGCTCTATTTATCAGAGTGGTTTCAAATAATGACTTTTACAGAGGCGTCAAATGCGTCAATATACGTGAATGGGTTAGAGATATATACAGTAAACAATCGACTATCCGAACTCTCAAATACGTATCAGTATTAGTTTTTAACCCTTTCCCTGTTCTGTATTTAGGTCAAATTTCAATACCTACTGAATATTCATTAACAAAATAGTTACAAAGAAATATGGAATATGGAACGTTGTAGACATTTTAGAAAGCAAAGAAAGAGATATATCAAAGTCTATTAGCAAACAGAGTAGACCCTGATCAGACGGCTCCTATAGGAGCCGTCTGATCTGGGTCTACCCTGTTTGCAAATGCGTGAAAACACGTTTATATGAGGGAAAGGGTTAAGAGAGGTTACAACTTAAGACAGGGTGAAAGGCATGCAGAAAGCTTCTTTGGGGGCTTTCTGTATGACTTTCATCCTGCATTAAGCAACCACCTGGCTAATATGGTTTTAATTATTTGATACTTAATTTTCGAAATATCGAGGTTTTACTGTGTGCTTATTCATGACATCGGTCTTGGGGACAGGTGACAGTTTAATGCAGGGTGAAAGGCATGCAGAAAGCTCCTTTGGGAGCTTTCTGCATGCCTTTTACCCTGCATTAAGCAGCCATCTGGCTAAAAGGAGTTAATTTACATTGTATTTAATACTAAACATGTGAAAAATCGAGGTTTTAGTGTGTTTTTATTCACAAAGTGGTCGTTTTACAGTGGTTTTACTGTAACTGTTTTCTATATATTTAGGTACTTATCTGTTCAAACAACTGTGACAAAAAATCTCCTAATGACCACCAGTGAGCGGTAATGTGTCATTGTCAAATGACAAATATATACTTTCAAACGACCCGGGGCACTAATTACAATCTGGATAAAAGATAGTTAATTGATCATTCGCTACTGGTGTTAGAATTAACCTACTGGAGATGTGAGAAGTTGGTCCCGAGGTTATAAACAGCCTAGCTCGAGTCTGAGGTCATTCTCACGCACGTGATCTACCAGATACTTGAGAAAGAAATCATACTCAGTCTCGGAAGTTTTATAATTTCGTTTTCGGTGCTTGTTCAATGTTCTCCTTTAACACACATCCATATGATGGCCCCATCAGAGAAAGGCTTATCTGCCCACAGGGGTCAGTTTGCGTTAACACCAGGTTCCAGAATACAGTAATAACTCGATAAGTACTACGAAATTTTAGTAATTAAGAATTGATACCGTTTTAAGCAGGTGGCTGCTTAATGCAGGGTGAAAGTCATGCAGAAAGCTATCTGCATGAGTTTCACCCTGCATTAAGCTACAACCTATGATAAAGATCAATAATGGTTCGCATTTGAATGTATCGAGTGTTTACTGTATATTCAGTTGTATTAGAAAGCCCCTAGAAATGTTTCCTAGATCAATAAAGGGGCATATTGTAAATATTAAAACCATCATTCTCTTCGAGGCGATTTTCGGGAGAGATTATAACATAGGCAGGGACTATTGTTGAAACAAATGTTTACTTTACACATCTTACACATGCATTCGGTGCTTTCTTGGCTTTGTTTTGAAAAGGAACCTCTTTCATGACATATCATTTATTAACTACTCCACCATACTGACACCATCTTTTGTCACCTCTGTAAAAGTCATTTTGGAAACCACTGTGATAAAAAGAGCATTTGATACATAGGAGTAAATGCTCTATTAATTGCAATGGTTTCAAAACTACACAATTCTTAAACTTTCCTTTTCTGTAGTAAGTGTTCCTTTTCGGTAGGAATGGGAATAGGTTAAAAGGGATATTCTGATAACATTGTCGCACATTTTACGTAACAAAATGGTTTCATAATCTGAATCTGTGTGACTTGAAACTAATTTGGTACTAACGATCATGGTAAGGAAAGAGTTGTTGTATCGTAACAATTAGAACATTTGATTGCTGCGGAAACAAGCCCGCGATTAGCCGAAATAGTGTGTAAACAATCATTTTTGCGTATCAGACGTGCTTATATCGATATCCGCTACACAGTAGACATTGTCCTTCGAGATTGTTGTTTTTTATTATTTCTATTCAACCGGTCTGTTTCAACTTGTGTTAAGAATACCTATTCTATGGAACGCCATTCTGCCATGCTATTTGATAAATGCTAAATGCGAAATGTTAAATGCAAAATGAGAAATTGTGGATATTGCTAGGGAAAGAACCGGAATGTTCCAAATGATAGATGTAAATGACAAATGCGAAATCCAAAATGCTTATTGCTAAATGCATGTTTGCACTACTAGCATTGAACAACGCCATTTTTTGATCAAGTAGTGCAATAAGCAATAAGCTTTAATGTAAATAAACATGCATTTAGAAATGTGCAGTCACTTTAAAAATGGCGCTTTTCAACGCCAGTAGTGCAAACACGCATTTAGCAATAAGCATTTCGCACTTCGCATTTATCATTTACATCCATCATTTGGAACATTCCCTAGCAATTTACACAATTGGCAAAAAACATTTCACCTTTTGTATTTAGCAATTAGCATGGCAAAATGGCGTTCCATACTATTCATTATTCTAAGCGTTGTTCCGAAATTGAGTCGGAGGCAACCGGAGATTCGCCGAAAATGTCCGTTGATTTCCGCAGTTTTCCGTCTCTTAAACCTGTGCCGTCTTCTATGGATTTAGCATTTCTTATATCATTAGTATGTAGCCTAATTGACTATATATTTTACCATATTGTGAAACAATAATGGACCATTCCACTTTGAATATTCAGCATTCAAACGGACTTGTATCCGTTGTGTGCGTCCATGGCTAACTTGAACGACGTGTAACAGAAATAGTGATACCACACTCGACTTTAACCATTTACTTCATGAATAAACATGTAGAATGTAAAGACTTTATGAAGTTTGGCAAGGTTCCGTGGAAAGGGGATTTTGACTATGGCAAACAATGTAGATTATTTCCATAAGCAAACATATAATAACACCAATAGAAGCCATCTATAATGTGTCTACTCTGTTCGCAAATGCGTTAATGGCGTTTCTATGGAGTAAATGGTTAAAATCGGACAGCATTCTTGTCAAATAACATTTATATCAGTATAATTATGTTACTGGACTACTACTCCTAATTGCTAAAATTCAAAGTGTACTGGATTGTCATTTAACGGTTTCATCGTCGACGTTGCCTCAAAGCGACCAACGGGTCTTGCATGTGATTACCTTTGGCAAAAAGCCTGGATCAAGATGAGACGCCGAGTAACTCGGCGTCTTATCATGATCCAAACTGTTTGATACACCACCGTTTTAGACACTGACGGAACTTAAACATTCGGCATGGTTTGCAGTCTGGTGTAGAATTATGTTTTGTTAAACTAAATGAGACGGAAACGCTTAATCCCAATGAAACGTGATTGCAAGAATGCACTAAAAGAAGGAGTAGCTTGAGTAAACAGCTCATGCACGTCTTTAATAATACCTAACTTCTGACTGCAGTTGTAATGTAAGTTGTAATCAGCAGTTGAGAAACTGCTCTCGTCTTTTGATAAACCATATAACAATGTTGATCAACCCTTTTCCCACTAAGCGCCAACTGACTAACATTTGCACTCAGCATATTTCTAAATTAGACGCCGAATACCTCGACTGCTCATGGTACTCGGCGGCTCATCAGGTCCCACGCTTATAAAGCTTTTTGCCGGAGTCTGAGATCATTATCAAGCATCTGATTGGTCAGATTCTGAGCTTGCTCAGAATCTGACCAATCAGATACTTGAGAATGATCTCAGACTTAGACTCAGAAGCTTTATAACCTTGGACCCATGACCTAAAATGTTTGGTAGATCGGAATATGAGCAGCCATTATTTTTTTCAGGAAGTTAAAGGTTTACTGATTGATTTATTACCACTGTCTTGTTCACTTAACCCTTTACTCCATGAATATTCATATAAGAATTAATGACATTATGAATATTGATTAGATTAATTGTTAGTATAGTACACAGGAATATTTAGTCAAGGCAGAAACTGTATAATCATATAGATCTACCAGTATATTGTATCATAAGCAAACAGAGCAGACACTGATCAGACGGCCCCCGCATGAGCCGTCTGATCTGGGTCTACTCTGTTTTCAAAGGCCTAGAAGGGCGTATTTATGGAGTAAAAGGCTAATGAACGTTATGTGCCTTTGTTCAGATAGGAACGTGACTGTGTCCATGTATAAATCTACATTATTACCCTGATGTAACATTCACAAATGAACAAATTTTCAATATACATGATAAGAATAAGATTATTTTCATTAGGATTCATTCTAATTTCGAAAGACCCGATTGGTATTTCTTACTCCTCTGATTAATATGTCTGATCCATGCTATTATGTTAGCGAAGTTTAATTTATGTATGGAATTAAATTAAATCGCAAAAATAAAAAACTTAACTTAACGTGACTTAACTGTTCGTTTGTTAAAGCATTCAAATGCTGATATTACTCCATTAGAGATAGTCTTCCTATTTTACCAGGCCCCAGTTACACGAACATTCTTAAGTAATTACTTAATATCAGGTTTAACTTTTTAGGGGCATTAAACTTATGCTTAGATAAGAGATGTCAAATAATTTTATTTTAACAGAAACCATAGGGATATTCTGTTACTTATTTGAATAGAAAATACCGGTTTTTGTATGGAACAGCTAATTAAACCCAAAATGAAGTTGATAAAATTCTGTTACAAATTTTTAAATATTGTTTTTGCTTTCGACCATCTTCAGTTATTATCAAGTACAATATTTGTTCTTAAAATGAAAACGGAGCAAACATCTTACCCCTTTGTGTCACAATAAACACTAATTTATGATAAGCTATGCACTTGTGAATTTTTAAATAACAGGCTTAGCTAAGTAATTACTTAAGAATGGTCGTGAAACAGGGACCAGCTCTCAAGTAATCAGTCCCATTTCACTGTTTAATCCATAAAAGGCTTCATATGGGACGTAGGCAAAGAATGTAAACCTAGACCAAGGGGCTCCCATGAGCCTCTCTGACCAGGGTCTACACAATTTGCTACACCAATCAATGTAAAATGTTGTCATAGGGGTATATTGTTTTTGCAGGCCCCATCCACCATGAAATGTAGATTGGTTTTGACTTTATATTGGAACGATTTCACCTGATATAATGCAGGAGTTAACATTTTCATGCCGAGGCAAGCATGTAGTCGTCTACCAACAGGGTAGACCAAGATCAAAAAGTTCTTAAAAGAGCCCTCTGATCTGCACTGTTTGCCATTCATGATCCTCTAGAAAGTTTACGCCTTTCAGTTAAACACTAACGGACTATTCTATTCTGCTAATTCAGGGTTGAAACTACATAAACTGTGTGCCCTGAACTCCTCAAAGGAAAGACAGAGATGATAGAATTTAATTGCTGGTTTGTGACTTCCCCAGACATTATTGTGGTACTTTCTACAGATTTTTTTTGAAAACATAACTTCTTATTGTTACAACCTCAAATGTCAAAGCGCCTTTAAACCCGCTCTTATGGTACCATAAATATTCAACCCTTTTGGCGCCAAGTGATTTTCATCTACAAAAAATGTCGCCTGCTTTAAGTTTGACGCTCCTTTAATTTCTTCTAAAAACGCATGTCGTGTGTCAAACAGGGTCCATGCTTATAAAACTTTTAGTTGAGTCTGAGTACGTTCTCAAGCTTTTGATTGGTCAGATTTGAGCCTCTGGCTCAAATCTGACCAATCAAAAGCTTGAGAACTCAAATCTGACCAATCAAAAGCTTGAGAACGAAACTCAGACTCAACTAAAAGCTTTATAAGCATGGACCCAGTTGTGGAGATAGCAATTTACTCAGAGCCTCATCTGGACTCAAACTTTCCGCAACAGTAATAGTAGATTTGCCATTGCAGCAAGGCATGTGCCTTTCTTTCGTATAACTTCGGCAGTGAAATAGTTAACCCTTTTCCTGTTCTATATTTATTTCAAATTCCAATACCTACTGAATATTCATGAACAAAATAGTTATTATGAAATATGGAAGGCGGAACATTGTAGCCATTTAAGAAAATAAAGAAACTTCTCGAACTTCAAGGGACTATACAAATTAGAGATAATAGAGGTTCGAGTCATCCGAATCATAATCTGACCAATATCTCAAGTTCACAGCTTAATGCAGATCGAAAGTAATGCTGAAAGCTCCTGTAGGAGCTTTCAGCATTACTTTCGACCTGCAATAAACTGTCACGTGTGTTTCTATACATGTGTAGTGATACATTTCAGATCAATTCTGTATTGTAAATTTAGGAAGGACCGAACTTTTATTTCGAGTTATCCAGAAGTTCGAGTTATCCGAGTTCGAGATATCGTAGTTCAACTGCGTGAACATTTCAGAAATAAAACTGATTATCATCTTCAAATACGTCTTGACATCATACTTTGACAGCAGAAAAAAAGTTTTGATTTTTTTGGTATTGTATAATACTATGTACATAGTATTATACTGTACGAAATTTATTTTTCAAAACTTTTTTTGAGAAATGAAAAATGGTTAATCTTTACTGTATATCCACGGAGTAACGGGTTAAAACTTGAATTAGCTCTCTATAAAGAACATACAATATGGTACAGTAAAACCTCTCTTAACCGGAATTCTAGTAGAGAAGAATTTACATAGTGTATGCAGGTGACTGCTTAATGCAAGGTGAAAGTCATGCAGAAAGCTCCTCTAGGAGCTTTCTGCATGACTTTCACCTTGCATTAAGCTGTCACCTGTCTCCAAGGCCGATATTTATACTAAATTTAACGTCCGGTTAAGAGAGGTTTTACTGTATTAGAAAACATACTGAAAAGGTATTGGTAGACATGCTTGAGTTCTGTATGTAAATGTAAAGTAGATATATATATCAAACACGAACTCATTTCTTTTGTGACATAGAAATGTAAGGACTTCTTTAATCCTACCCGTTTCTTGATTTGACAACAATCACTTACGATTCAATCAATGGTCATCGATCACTGTCAACTAGGACAACACAAGTCCAGACATCGTTTGGCACACGATTGCAGTAGAATCTCTTTTTAGAAACCAATCAATTCTTATCCCGCCTAACGCTACTTAACTTGCATTCGTGAACAGTTTGGACCCTGATGAGACGCCGACTTAATCGACGTCTCAGCAGTATCTACGCTGTTTGGCAGTCGGTTAATAAATTTCTCAAAATCTTGGGCGAGTCGGAAGAAGGCACAGGTTGCACCAAATCAGAGTTTTCGCAGACATTAGTATTAACAGTTGCTTTTCCCCTTCCGTGCCACAATGACGGGTTTATGATATCACATGCAAACATTTTGGATCCAGATGAGACGCCGAGTAACTCGACGTCTCATGAGGATCCAAACTGTTTGACACTCTGTTTACTGTTTTATAAAGAAAATGGAAGAAGTGCACACACTTACACTTAAAATAAACGAAACTATGCTCAGCTAACGACAATGCTGGCACCGAAAGGGTTAAGGTTAATCAATACACATCGGTATTTCAACCCTTTCCCTATTCAATACTCATGAAAGAAATAATGACATCATGAATATTTATTAGCTGAATTTCTATAATTGCATAATGATGTACACAGGAGTTTTTGGTATTGGTAGAAATTGCAGAGTCGGATCTAGATATCATACTAAAAATAAATATTCGAGATGTTATTATTTCTTGTATGAACATTGAACAGGTGAATGGCTAATGATTTGTAGTGAGGCGGGCTACATGTTATGATCCAGATCAAATTAATATTTTGAAAATCTTTCAAGATAATAATTTCAATGTTACTCGGGTTACTTAACCCCAATTCCCTTACGTCGTGATAAACATATACCTATCCTAATACGCTTAGCTGAATCATTAATACTCGGGTTACTTAACCCCAATTCTCTTACGTCATGATAACCATATACATGTACCTATCCTAATACGCTTAGCTGAATCATTAAGTTGATTGCGATTCGTTGCGGTTGTGTAAGGAACACATCTTATATGTCGAATTATCTCCAATAAACGCTCCCGATGCTGTACTTTTTTTTTTTTTAAAAAAAGTGTCTTGCATTTTATACACATGTGGTTGCTGAATGCAGAATGAAAGCAATACTGAAAGCTGATATTGGAGCTTTCTGTATTGTTTTAATTTTAAATTAAGCTACCGCCTGTATTTTGAAAATCCTACATTCCTTCATTAAATGGTTATCAGATATACATAGGGTTTTAGTTCTTTACTAGAATTGAGTGGATGCGTTTATTGAGGAGAAAATGATATTGGTATTTTGATATATACAAGTGTCTGAAATCGCATCTAATGTATCCAACGAAATGGAATTGCCGATAAAAATCATCACATGGATATGTTATATATTGCTGTAAGATCCAGCTGCGGTGAAAATCAACACGGTGGTTTTTGAAAGTTTGGAACTTCTGGTGCGGATGCCTTTGCGACAGATTCTGACTTATAACACCGTAAATGTAATTACTGCGTGAAATACAAATCCCGGTAGTCAAATAAAACTACGGCAGCTGACAGGCTGTAGCGCTATGGTAGAAATACATGATATATAATTACACATAACTGGCAGACTGTAGCACTATGGTAGAAACGCATGATGTACAATTACACATAACTGACAGACTGTAGCACTGTGGTAGAAACGCATGATGTACAATTACACATAACTGACAGACTGTAGCACTATGGTAGAAACGCATGATGTACAATTACAAATAACTGACAGACTGTAGCACTATGCTAGAAACGAATGGTATACAATTACACATAACTGACAGACTGTAGCACTATGGTAGAAACGCATGATGTACAACTACACATAACTGACAGACTGTAGCACTATGGTAGAAACGCATGATGTACACTACACATAACTGACAGACTGTAGCACTATGGTAGAAATACATGATGTACAATCACACATAACTGACAGACTGTAGCACTATGGTAGAAACGCATGATGTACACTACACATAACTGACAGACTGTAGCACTATGGTAGAAATGCATGATGTACAATTACACATAACTGACAGACTGTAGCACTATGGTAGAAATGAATGATGTACAATTACACATAACTGACAGACTGTAGCACTATGGTAGAAACGCATGATGTACACTACACATAACTGACAGACTGTAGCACTATGGTAGAAATGCATGATGTACAATTACACATAACTGACAGACTGTAGCACTATGGTAGAAATGCATGATGTACAATTACACATAACTGACAGACTGTAGCACTATGGTAGAAACACATGATGTACATTACACATAACTGACAGACTGTAGCACTATGGTAGAAATACATTATGTACATTACACATAACACACACGAGCTTAAACAGATCTATTCGTGTATAGCATTAGGCACTATACAATGAAACACCAAGAAGAAAGGTGTATTGTATCATCAAGATGTATGTAGAGCAATCTTACATGCATACTCAATAGGGAAGAGGTTATATATCGCACTGGGCTAGATATAAAAGCATTATGAGCGAGATGATATGTTACTATGGCAGAAAATCATTTCTATGTTATAAGCAAAACTCATTTCTATATTATAAGCACACAGGACAGAACCTCCAGGAACCGTCTTATCAGGGTCTACTTTGTTTGCAAAGGCTTGAAAAAGCGTTTCTGTGATGTAAATGGTAAAGTGTCTTGTTCTGCGAATATTGATGACTAGACGTTAACATTACCATCGCTCGACTTTATATGAATGCGTGCAGTTCAAGTGCGGTATGACGTCAAATGCGTGACAAGGTTTACACAGTCTTAACATATTCCCTCATACAAACGCTTGTGCAAGCATTTGCAAACAGTAGACACAGATCAGACGGCTCCTGTAGGAGCTGTCTTATCAGGATACGCTCTGTTTAAGTATGAACTTATAATAGATCTGATTCTACAGCTTCAGCAAATACCCAAACATATGCCGTTGTAAAAATAATCATGTGTCTACAGTAAAACCTCTCTATAACGGTCACTAAATTGTGTTAATTAGTTGGTATTTAGGACAGGTGGCTGCTTAAAGTAAAGTGAAAGTAAAACAGAATGCTCGTTTACTTTCACATTGCTTTAAGCAACCACTTGCTTTTAACGCAAAATACTTCATGTAATTTAGTGGCCGTTATAGAGAAGTTTTTCTGTATATGGTATTATAAAAATAATCAGCTAATAAACATCCATGACGTACTATTCCTTACATGAATATTCAACAGGGAAATTGTTAATAGTATCCCACAGTCATAGTGATGCACGTGACCTGTATTGAATCGTGCATTTTATCGTTACTCCTCTAAATTTTCAATCAGCTATTAAATACTGATGCGGGTTTTAATGTAGAGAAATTTGGGAGATTTTTAACAATTGTATTGAGCGTTCTTTTTCTCTCAAAATCTAATTGCGCGATATTGGATGACATTATTGGACGAGTAGCTCTGAATTTTTAAGGACTTTAACTAGCATGCTCTAATCACCACCAGGTTTAAACCATCTTCAGATTAATCTCACTTAGCATACGGGCAGTGAAGTTTTTATTAAAAGATGTAATGTTGTATGCGCGCTTTAGTATGGAGGACGATTAACGCCACTATGCATCATGCTTTGTGGCATTTTAGTTTGCTTCATGTTAAATGCATTATGCTTTGTGGCAATTCAGTTTGATTCATGTAAAAAACATCATGCTTTGTGGCATTTCAGTTTGCTTCATGTTAAATGCATCATGCTGAGCGATTACTGCATGCCACGACGTGCTTCCTTCTTTATTTCAAGTTTCTTCCTCGATCCGACATTCAACCTTCTCTAAACTTATTTATTGATTATTATAAACGTCAGATGAATTGTTTCATTACTTTTGTTTCATTGTTTAAACTTCTTTAAAGTATATTCTTTGTGCGGTTTGCCTGGTGCTTGGTACTTGATGCGTGGTGCGTTGTTCCAACTTCGCTACGTTCGACCCTGGCCTTTGTCGTACTCTAGTAGCTTATAAGGTTAAACAAACTGTAGTAAAGCTATTCAGTCGTTATCACACGTTTAAAATAATTTGACAGATATAATATAGAATATTGTTGATTTTTTAAAGATAAATTCGTTAAATCGTGTAAACATCGATCGATAATTTGTACCAAGTAGTAGTTTGCATTAATGGGTGGCAGCAGAGTTCTACCCATTTTATGGACTCAGCTGCCTGATCTGGGTCTACTCTAATTGCAAAGGCGTAGAAAGACATCTTTATGAAGTTAAGGGATAATGGACCGAACGATCATTATATCATATTTACCCTTTCTCTGTTGAATATTCATGCAAAAACAATATGAAATCATGAATATCAATAACTTATTTTTTTTATTTTTTGCTGAAACAGAATATTTTGGCATGGCAGAAATTGCAGAATCAGACCTCTATATTATTCCATAAGCAATCAGAGCAAACCCTGATCAGACGGTTCCTACATGAAATGTCTGATCTGGATCTACTCTGTGTGCAAAGATGTGAAAAGGCATTTATATGAGTGAAAGGGTTAAACTGGATATACTGGACAACAATTATTCAAAGAACATGCAAGTAGTTTGGTTATTAACATTTTGTACAATTAAACTCTTGTCTACATCCAGACGTTTTTGATTTTTCATCAGTACTTAGTGCCCCCTCTCCCCCGCCCTAGCTTTTGTTATCTTATTCCAGAATAAAAAAGACTAAACAATGACTTTCAGAACAGTTTTTTTTTTCAAAAAAAAGTTATGACATTTGAAGTGTGGTTATCTGGTATTTAAATATCCTGACCCTGATGGACTGAAAATGTCATAACTTTTTATTATTTAAGGTATATTCATGAAATGTGTAATCAATGCTACAAAATTAAAATAGTTAGGTTATTTCTTTCATCTTTGCTTGTATGGGAAAAATATAAATAATGAAACAGATTAACTTTATTTTTTCAAAACTAAATGTCACATTTAAGTAGTTTAGCATACCACCTGTATCAGTCATATACACATAAGATTTTAAGCTTACCATGAAATTAATATTAGCAATCTCCATGTTGAATATTCATATATGGAATAATGACATGATTATGTATAAGCTAATTTAGTTATAATGGCATACCGGTATATACACAGGGTTGTTTGGTATTAGTAAACCGCTAGTCTAATCGAATGTAATTTCATATGCAAATAAAGCAGACCCTGATCAGATGTTTTTGGTTAAGGTCAGTTATGTGTCAAATGTAAGTTTCTCCTAAATTTAATGTAGGCTATTACTTTTGACTTCGGTATAGATAAGACTTTACAATTGGCAAGCATATGCATCTCATAACAATGCATCTTTCAAGTGGTACCTGGTCAAGGTCACAGGTCAAGTGTCATTTTCATGTAACGTTAACTGCAGCCATACTATCGAGTATTCCTTTTGAACCAGTAGAGACCAACTAATTCATATTTTGCGTGCTCATGCATCTCATAAATCTGGTTTAACCCTTTCCCTCACGTAAATGCATTTTCTCGCATTTACAATTTCCGTAGACTTTTGTTTGCTCTGTTTGCTAATGGAATTTGATAGATCTGTTTCTTTAGTTTCTAAAACGGCCACAAAGTTTCACCTTCCACATTGCATTATAACTATTTTGTCCATTAACATTCAGTAGTTATTGAAATGTTGACTAAATATAGAACAGGAAACGGGTTAAGTGATTTATAGTCAAGGTCTGTAAATCTAATATTGGCTCTAAAGCTTGAATTAGTAAGGTTGAAGACTTCGTGGTTGGTGTGCTTATGCATCCCATGAAGCTGCGTCTTTAAGGTGTAGCTTTGTCCACTCGCTCAAAGCTACATTTGAAAGCCAAACCAAACATTTAATTCGAGCTACGTTGAATCGATCCTCAGTACTTTCAGTACTTTGATATATATCTGGTTTTCTATGAACAACAGGCATAATGACGAACGACGGGCGAAGAAGTTTAATTGTTAAATAAAGCACAACCCCGCATGCAATTTTGAATACGCTCTTGTAATAAGGCACAATGCACGATTCATTTTCGTTGAATGTAGGATCTAGGAAGAAACTTCAATGAAAGAAGAAAGCACATCTAGACATGCAAAAATCGTTTAGTAAATTGTTCAATACCACAATGCATGATACATTTATCATAAAAAGCTGAAATGCCACAATGCATGATGCATTTAACATGAAGAAAACTGAAATGCCACAAAGCATGATGCATTGTTGACGTTAATCGTCATCCATACCTGCGTGACTGAGATACGTATTCAAAACGTAATGGGACAAGCTATATGAGTACAATTAACCATTTACCCCATGCATTTTCATGTAAGAAATAAGGAAATCGTGAATATTGTTTAGATCCAGTTAGATTAATTGGACACTGAACATTTTGGGCATGAAAGAAACTGTAGAATCAAACCTATATAACATCATCAGCAAATACAGCAAACCCAGATCTGGGTCCATGTTTATAAAGCGTTTTAATTGAGTCTGAGTTCGTTTTCAAGCTTTTGATTGGTCAAATTTGAGTTCTCTAGCTTTTGATTGGTCAGATTTGAGCCAAATGCTCAAATCTGACCAATCAAAAACTTGAGAACGAACTCAGACTCAACTAAAAGTTTTATAAGCATGGACCCAGATTTATAAGCGCCGTGTGACCTGGGTCTACTCTGTTTGCAAATGCGCTTCCTGCTAACCGTGACCTTAGTTGCATTTGCAAACAGCAAACCGTGTTTCCTCAGTGCCCAAGCTGTTTGACACTTGGTCAACAGTTTGATCGAATCGGACGTACATGTAGTAAAACTTGCACCATATATAAACTATTGTTCTGTTCTGTTCTATAAACATTTTACCAAATATAAACATTTGGTCATATATTGTTGTTCCATAGGATTTTAAACATCTTAGAGTAAATAATGTTTATTAGTCTTGGTACAATAAGATGTTGGTCCAATAACGTTATTTATTGGAATGATAACAGAAATATACAGTAGAACCCTACTCAAAACACAAACATTATATGTCTCTTTAACTAGTTGGTTGCTTAATGCAGGGCAAAAGTAATGCGGACAGCTTCCATGCTGGGAGCGTTCTGCATAACGCTTGTCCTGCATTACGCTACTACCTGCGTTTAATACCTAGGATTAGATCTCGTTTTTTCGGTCGCTTTTTACTTACGTTACTGTGGTGCAGTCAACCACCAAAATCCTAAATAACTACAAGAAACAAACGATAGCTGTCTTGATGAGAGTGCCAAGTCTCTTTACCTCCAAGAAACTCATATTACTTAATAATTCGATTTTCTAATTTTGTAACAAAATAAACTTTAAAACATTACTTAATAATTCGATTTTCATTTGTCTAATTTTGTAACAAAATAAACTGTAAAATTATTTTAATCGAATTATTATCATGCAACATCTCTGTCAGCCTTTAACTCTTACAGTGTGGGACCCGGGTATCTAATGTCCTTTGCAAACAGTGTAGCCCCAGATGAGAGGGCTCCTAGAGGAGCCTCTCATCAGGATTTGCACTGTTTGTCATGTTACAATTTTCTTTAGAAAACTGTCTAAGCATTCATCATAAACTTGACCTGTTTGAATTTTGTCCATTTGAAAAACCAGTATTGTAAGGATTAAGGCATATTTGAGATAATTAGTGAAGAACCCGTATGTTGAAACATGGATTATTGTTTTCTAATGTTTATTCGGTCATTGTAATCAATCTACAAATCTCCGTTTCCTAATGTTTGCAAATAAACCCATTCCCTCCTAGACTACTTTTAGGTTTTAGACCCAACCCCTTTGAATAAATCTACCAAAAAGGAGCATTAACTACAGAAAAGGAGAATTTTAGAATTGTGTAGTTTTGAAACCATTGTGAAAAATAGAGCATTTGCTCCTTTGGAGCAAATGCTCTATTTATTACAATGGTTTCAAAATGCGACTTTTAAAAAGGCGCCAAAATGCGTCACAAGGAGGTTAATCAAAATGAGTAAATGAAATATTAGATTAACGAAACATTGAAGAAATATGTTGCTGAGTATTTGTAATTTCCTGACAAATGCTGAAATACATATACCATTAAAACCCATGTCATAAAATGGTGGAAACAATTAAGAAAAATATCATTGATAACATGGTCTGATTTTAGAAAGACGTAATTTTTGGTACTGCTGGGCTTCAGATTTTACTGTAAATTCGTTGAATTTCCAATTCGTCTACACCACTTTCGCACAATTTATTGAATTTGAGACCGCGAAAAAATTCCAAATTGCTTGGTTGAAATTTATTGGAATTTTATTGGTTTAAGAACCTGAAGGTCTTGCAAGCTCTTGCAAAGTCTCGCTTTTAAACAGAAACCAGTTTCAACTCTTTGACTATTCACATCTACAGTACACCTCGATAGTTCGTGTTTTAATAATGAATAAAAGAACATTTATGCAAGTGGCTGCTTAATGCAGGATGTATGTCATGCTGAAAGCTCTTAGAGGGGCTTTCAGCATGACTTTCACTCAGCATTAAGCTGTCTTAACTCATTCCCTCATATTGACGACTTTTGACGACTCTGTAAAAGTCACTCTGTGAAACCATTGTGATAAATAGAGATTTGCTCCTATAGGAGCAAATGCTCTATTTATCATAATGGTTTCAAAGTACAAAATTCTAAAAGTTTCATCATTTTCTCTAGTTAATGCTCCTTTTCGGTAGATTTATTCAAATAGGTTGTATCTAAAAATAGTCTATGAGGGAAAGGTATAAGACCGATAACGATACTTGTTTTAGTGTTCGAACTTTTTTTTGGTATTTGTTTAATCATAGTTTACATTCAGACACGAGCAATTAATAAGGTTGGTACATGTAACACCTCCCCATACATGTACCCTGTTCAAAATACACGCCAGATATAATTATATGATATATATTTGTTAGCGGTATTATTATAATGTAAAATTTCATGTGCAATTCTTGGTTGAACAAAAATGCGGAATCAATTCCACATCATGTAAAAGGCAAACAGAGCATACCCTAATCAGACGGCTCCTATAGGAGCCGTCTAATCCGGGTCTACTCTGTTAACAATTGCATGAAAAGGCATTTTTATTAAGGAAAAGGTTAAAGGACATTTCTTTGCGATATTGTAACAAACGATTAACCATGATGTCGAATAGAAGTTTCTCATACATGCATTGATTCAAATAGCATTGCAGGGTATAACACGCCTGCTTCAAAATACAGTAAACCCCCTCTTATGCGACCTCCAAAATTGGGCATAATTATGGTGGCAGATGCAGTTGGTAGCTTAATGCAGGACGAAATTTATGCAGAAAGCTCCTTAGAGAGCTTTCTGCATAACTTTCGTCATGCATTAAGCAACCACCTGCTTATAAAGGCAGAAATGTTGTGTACTATATGATAAACGCTTTCCATGTTGAATAGTCATGAAAGAAATAAGGACATCATGAATATGTATCAGCTGGAATAGTATAATGGTGAATGAATACAGGAGTTTTTAGGCTCTGGAAGACACTGTAGGGTCAGGCTCCGAGTTTATAAAGCTTTTTGCTTGAGCCTGAGATCATTCTCAAGCATCTGATTGGTCAGATTCTGAGCTTGCTCAGAATTTGACCAATCAGATACTTGAGAATGATCTCAGACTCAGACTCAGAAGCTTTATGACATTGGACCCAGATCTATATAAGTTTTTTAAGAGAAGAGAAGAGGGAAAAGAAGAGTGGATAAAAGAGAGAAATTGTACGTGTTAGAAAAAGATTTTCTCACACATACGATTTCTCTCTCATCCACTCTTCGCTTCTTCTTTTTATCCATTTCTCTGTCCTTCTCCCACAATATCTGTGTTTGTCGTTCACGTTGTTTTTTGTTATTTACATTCTAGCTGTATGACATGACAATTGTCCCCACTTGTTTTTGTATGTACATGTATACCATTTTGTAGTGAGGGGGTCGAATCTAAAGATGTAAGAATGTGTGACCCAATCCCATTTCCAATGTATGTATAGAATGGAAATAAAATATATTTAAACTATCTATATATTTCAATCAGAAAACAGAGCAGACCCTGATCAGACGGGTTTTACAGAAGCCGTCTGATCTGTGTGTACTCTGTTTGCAAAGGCGTGAACGTGCGTTTGTAGGAGGAAATGGTTACATGACTTTTTTATTTATTTAACACGAGAGTCTTAAGAAGCAGGGAGCTTAATGCAGTGAAAAGATAGTGAAAAAAACTTCAATAGGAGCTTTCTGCATATTTTCTACCTGGATTAAGTCATATGCCTTAAATATCCTGATTTCCACCTTCTTTTTAATAATCGCTTAAGACAGGTTCTACTATATAAGGTTCAATTTAATTACGACAAGTTTAATCGAAATGCAAATAAGCCAAAGAACAATAGCACCATCATGATTAATTGTAAAACCCGCAATATTTGCATAAACTTCATTGCTTTTCCATCTTCTTTCAGATTCAAATTCACAGTCTCAATAAAACCGAGTCTGCAATTTTCTCTTTTTGTGTTGCAATCTTTGCTTTCGGGGGATCACAACCCTTCAGAATTTATTAGTATAAATGATACATTACACTAATTATTAGGACAGGATATGTCCTAATTTCACACCAGTAAAACTTTGTAAAACACAAAAATTAAATTTGGTAAAAAATTGATGACTCGAACCCATTTATGCCCAGTGTCCCTTAAAAGGGACATAGGCAAACAGTGTAGACCCAAATCAGAGGGCTCCTCATGCAGCTTTCTGATCAGGGTCGGCACTGTTTGCCAAACCAGTCTTTGTCAATGACTAGTTTGTCTGTTATGTCCCCTCAACAAGAAAATAGGTGGACTTCCTTCAATAATATGTGAATGAATGGGTTAAATTAGACTAAAATACAGTAAAACTCGATATTACGAACAATCGATACTACGAACACTCGATACTACGAACATTCAAATACGTACCCTTATTGATCTTTAACACAGGTGGCAGCTTAATGCAGGGTGAAAGTCATGCAGAAAGCTCCTCTAGGAGCATTCTGCATAACTTTCACCCTGCATTAAGCAGACATCTGCATATAAAGACATAAATTCGTCCTTACCAAAATTTTGTAGTATGGAGTTTTTTACTGTAGTACATGTAGCAAATAATGTAGAACATGCTCATTCCTCTGTCTGTATTACTGGCCTACGTTTATTTGTCTAAGGACTTAGTATAGTGTAATTTACCATAGATATATTTTCTCTCTTGCATTTTAATAGAGATGTCATCCTTATAGTTATTAGTGTACATTACAACAGACGGATGGACTGGGGACAATGATAAAACAAACAGTCCCCTCTTCCTGGAGAGGAGATATGTAATAAACTTAGTTATAACCAAACTACTTCACATTTTCGGTGATGATGGTGCCGAGCAAATAGTGTATTCCAAAACCTACAGCCGAATAAGGGTTTTACTCAGGGAGCCAGTAGTGCCTACCGTGCACCCCCCCCCCCCCCCCTAGACTTTTTTTCATGGGTACCAAAATGTTCAGAAAAGTGTCCTGAATCAGAATCGCGAATGTACTCAAACTTAAATTATTTTAGGCTATGTGTATTTTAACCGTTTCCATGGCAACCCCCCAGTTTTCGTAATGATGACCCATACCTACAAATTCGCCCATATCACAGCCAGTTTTGTCAACCCTGAATTCAACACAGGCTTTATGGACTTTAAAATCACTGACACTTTAAAAACAACAACAGAAGATTGTTTGGGGTATCATAAGTACTTGGCTTTCAACAGTTACCATGGAAGCAGTACATGGTCATTTTGGTAACAGTTTTAGACATAAAATTTATTTATTCATCATCAAAAGGTACATTTATTATTGCAAGCTATACTTGGAGCATGGTGTAATGTTGTGCTAGGCATACTGCCAAACATGTTATTTTCAATATTGTTTCTCTTTGTTTTCTTATCACTGATTAATATTCATGAGGATGCAAATAAGGTAATTTGCATAAAGTGAACCAAACATTAAGAATCATACATCAACTACCGGTATATGTTTATATCATTTATAATTATCGCCAAAGCAGGCCGCAATATCTTTGTATGTTGCAGGTATGTAAACACTCTGTAATGTGAACAATGAGGTTAGAATGGTTGCCTAGGAAACAGATATATCACCATCAGTGCTATATAATTTGTCCCAAATTTATTTATCTAACAATCTTGGTGATATTCAGTGATCATAGTAAACTTTAGCTAACCATTTTCCATATTTGTTTGCTTTATAAGAGAAAGATTGGTGTCTGTTGAAAATTTCAACATCTATTACTGTTCTCATAAATATTCATACATATGCAAATTAGTTTATATCAGAAAAGTAATATTTACTATTAAAGCAATGCCTCATATCTATGTTTGTAACAATTGATTTCATGATTCACCAAAAATAACTGAGATCTAGCGGAGTATTACAGTTGGATGTCAAATTTCCAAAATTTGTGAAAGGATCGGTTACCATGGAAACCGTTACAATCTTACTTACAGTTCATTGTTTGATTATCAATTAAGATGATTAGCTTTCTGAGTATTTTGTCATCATTTTAAACTACATTTGAAGTTGTTATCTGATATTGGTAGTATAAAAATTGAGAGGTTTACGTTATTTCTGTATTTTTTTGCTATTTTTCAATTATTCTCATTAATATTCATGTGTATGCAAATAAGGTAATTCCTAATTATAGCTTTTAAACCAAAGCACACTGTCTAAGCTTTAATTTGGTACCAGTTTTATGCAGTTAGCACAAATACTTCCTGTGATATGGAAGATTTTTGCAGGTAGGTGTCGACTAACAAAACTGTGTGAACAGAGTGAAATGAATGGTTACTATGGAAACAGTTAAAAAGTTACTTAGAGTTAAATTTTTGGTCCTCAAATTTGACATTTTGTTTTCTGAGGATTTTGTCATCAGGTTAAACTGCATTTGAAATTGTTTTCTGATATTTGTAGGATAAAAAGTGAATAGTTTACATTATTTACGTTATTTCTGTATTGTTTTTACTATTTTTAATGTTCTCATTAATATTCATGAGTATGCAAATAATGTAATTTAAAAAAAAATAGGAATAAAAGCACAATGTCCTATCTCCAATTTGGTACCAATTTTATGGGTTTTGGACAAAAACTGGCTGTGATATGGACGATTTTGCAGGTATGGACTATCATTACAAAAACTAGGGTGTTGCCATGGAAACGGTGAAAATCGTGCTTAAAATTAATGCTATGGTCCTCAAATTGGATATTTTGTTTCCTGGGGGTTTCATCATCATGTTAAACTGCATTTGAAGTTATTTTCTAATATTTGTAGGATAAAAAAATGAAAGGTTTACGCTAATTCTATACATTTTTTACTAATTTTAATGTTCTCATTAATATTCATGAGTATGCAAATAAGGTAAATTAAAAAAACAAGTTAGAAATAAAAGCACAATGGCTTATCTTCTATTTGGTACCAGTTTTATAGTTTTAGGACAAAAACTGGCTGTGATATGGGCGAATTTGTAGGTATGGGTCATCATTACGAAAACTGGGGGGTTGCCATGGAAACGGTTAAAATACACATAGCCTAAAAGAATTTAAGTTTGAGTACATTCGCGATTCGGAATCAGGACAATTTTTCTGAACATTTTGGTACCCATGAAAAAAAATCTAGGGGGTGCACGGTAGGCACTACTGGCTCCCTGAGTATTTGGTATCTTCAAAGTTGACATGTTCTGCAAGGTTTCAAATTCATATAAAGTTAAACCCCTCTAGACCGGAATTCTAATAAAGAACAATTTAGGTCGTATTAGGCAGGTGACTGCTTAATGCACGGTGAACATCACACAGAAACCTCCTATAGGAGTTCTCTGCACGACTTCAACCTGCGTTATGTTGGACACTCGGTCATTAGTTTCTCAAGACCTTGATCGAATCAGGAGAGCAGTAAAACTTCGATAATTCGAAATTTTAATATGGAAGAATTTAGACAGCTTAAGGCAGATGGCTTCTGAATGTAGGATTTAGGTCATACTAAAAGTCCATACAGAGCTTTCTGTATGACTAGATCGGTATGCATTAAGCTGCCACCTGTCTTAAAGACGGACACTAATACAGTAGAACCCTTCTAATGCGACCAATTAATGAATAAGCATGGGTGTCTTTATAAGCAGGTGGTTGCTTAATACAGGACAAAAGTAATGCAGAAAGCTCCTCTAGGAACTTTCTGCATTACTTCTGTCCTGTATTAAGCTACCACCTGCACATAGCATCCAGAATTATACCTCTTTTAGGTGGTCGCATTAGCGGGGTTTTACCAATATTTATTTTAGTGTTCGAAATACAGTAGAACCTGTCTTAAGTGACCACCATTAAGAAGACTAATTATGGATCTGTAGAGCAAGTGGTAGTTTAATGCAGGTCCCAAGTAACGCAGAAAGCTCATATATACTTTTGCCCTGTATTAAGCAACCACATGTTTTTTTAAGATTTCTGCATTCAATCAATTAAACATCGCTTAACCCATTCCCTCATATTTACGCCTTATGACGCATCATTCTGTAAAAGTCACTTTCTGAAACCATAGGAGCAAATGCTCTATTTATCAAAATGGTATAAAAACTACACAATTCTATAATTTACCTTTTAGCTAGTAAATGTTCCTTTTCGGTAGAATTTATTCAAAGAGGTTGGATCTAAATAACCTATGTGATATTGGGTTAAGATAGGTTTTTTTCACAGCAGGGTGAAGGTTGACTGTGAGAATTACAAAGCTAAAATGCCATCTTGGAGTAATTAATTATCGACACGAAGCAGACCTCGCTGTGTAAACATTAATATCCATACGAAGAGACGCCTT
Organism: Azorinus chamasolen; assembly: GCA_963576725.1. Lineage (NCBI taxonomy): Eukaryota > Metazoa > Mollusca > Bivalvia > Cardiida > Solecurtidae > Azorinus > Azorinus chamasolen. The sequence goes on along the minus strand of OY755239.1, from coordinate 51,092,397 downwards.
GAGGCATTGGCACCAGAATCTCCTACATTCAATTAGAGAAATAACTGTAACATTCGTATCAGTCTGCTGAAGGTTAGAGGTCAGGAATTTATATCACTGTGGCAATATTTCTCTGAAAAAAGCGCCAGATTGTGGACGTCTTTTGTCAATCCGTTTTGTTATATGCCAAGCAGTCTTACCATAAGACCACAGGTAAACGTATCAAACTGATTATGTAGTGTAGATACTTGTACCTGTAGATATCTATATTATACTGTACCTTACTGAAGTTACCAACTGCTAATAAGACCCACCTTTTATGGCGGTCGTATCAGAGGCGGTCGTATACTGTAAATTTGCACATAATGCAGAGCCAGATCATTTGACACGTTTGTGGTACAATAAAATACCTCTAAACCGGAAGTTGAATTTTGTATAAATATTGGTCTTGGACACAGGTGGCAGCTTAATGCAAGGTGAAAGTCATACAGAAAGCTCCTCTAGGAACTTTCTGCATGACTTTCATCCTGCATTAAGAAGCCATCTGCTTAAAAGTATGTAAACTATTCTCTACTAGAATTCCGGTTTAGAGGGGGGTTAACTGTATTTGATCATGGTCCGTCAACAGTGGCTATCCGTTGGTACTTTGAAGTTTCGGAATTGAATACACGAGCTAGGGTACATAATTATGCAAAATGCTTACGTGTTTGCTATGAATGAGAGGGGTTGATCAAATACAAATCCCACCCTTAGACCGGCCGGTCCCGAAACGAATGCCTAATGTGTCAGACATAATACTATATTATCATGGACGACTGTTAAAAGCTACCATTATATACATTTGAACTTCGAGATCTCGAACTCAGATAACTTGAACTGCGGGTAACTTGAAGCAAAATTTCGGTCTTTCCAACATGTACAATACAGAAATGTTCTAAAACAACCCATATCTAGAAACGCAAGTGACAGCTTAATGCAGGTCGAAAGTAAAGCTGAAAGCTCCCACGTGAAAGCTGTGAGTGAGTGAGTGAGTTGGGTTTTACGGTACCACAGGTCTTACTACATCACTTTACATTACATTGATAAGTTCAGTACACTATTAGTTTTATCACATAATCCACCGTGTGGGAGTGTCGAAACAGAGTGCCGTAAATCGCGGAAATACACTAGTGCATTTTTATGCACATGAGCAGTGGAATCCGGCTGTACTATGCTGTAAACAATGGCCGAAACAGTCGTCAGATATAGTCTTTTTCAATTTCTATGGCACTTTTTAAGGGTTATTTGTTAAAAATAATATCACATTCGTGTCTTTACATATAGTTTTTATGAAACAAGTTTATTATAATAACATGACACGAGCTATTATTATAGTAAACTCGTTTCATAAAATCAATTTGTGATGAATACTCATGTAAGATCCTATATTCACTCTAATTTAAAGTCTATAATGATATGCCAATGCCCTCTGGATATAAAACTCTTTTCTTGAGTCACAGGTAATTCTCTATCACATTATACGGAGGCCCAAATTAAAATGAAATTAAAAACATGTATACCTTTATTTCACCACCAAACCCTATGTAGTGACCACTCTTTAGAACCGTGTCGAAGAGATTCTAAAGAGTGGTCACAACATAGGATTAGGTCGAGAAAGCATGATTTTAGTATTTGAGTACGCACCTTTATCTGTTGCTCTGATTACACATTGCATATCATTATATTTCACCTTTATTTACACAGTTAAACACACAGTCTAGTATGCGATAAATGTGGATATTCCAAAACAAACATGTATTTCGAATTGTAATACGTGGTTAAGTGACAGTTACAGTCATAACAGACAGTCATATCATTTACAGTCACATCATGCCTGCTCGAGTTGTCTCCCTTAAAAAACAAACCCAGGGTATAGAGGAGTGTGAGAGTAACACAACGCGACATTACAAAGTACAAGACGGGATACCCCAAGGTTGCGTTCGTCAAAATGCTGAACTGCGATCTTAGATTGTCTAACGATTTTCTTGAATTTGCGATTAGATATAACAACATATATATGTCATGCATGTGTATATTGTATTCATATTGACAACACTAAAACATCATGTTCTGTGTCTCGGGTTGAAAATATGAATGTCAAACACATACTAGCATATCATACAAAATTTATATTATATAAGCCAACATGTAATATTACTTCATATTTATCATACAATATCACTACAGTAAAACCTCTCTATAACGGAAACTAAATTGTGTTAATTAGTTGGCATTTAGGGCAGTTGGTTGCTTAAAGCAAGGTGAAAAGTAAAACAGACGCTCCTATATAGGAGCGTCTGTTTTTCTTTCACCTTGCTTTAAGCAACCACCTGCCTTTAACACAAAATACTTAATGTAATTTAGTGGCCGTTAAAGAGAGATTTTACTGTACATGTATATCATATTTTCCCGTCCTATCCCGCCCTGTCCATTCGGTCATATTGTGTCATACCCAGTTCACCGCCCATACAATGCTGTCTCGTACTGGCATAGCCAGTCTATTCCATCCCATTCTTTCCACTGCCACCATATTCCATCTTACCCGTAACATCGGGCGTCCCAATCTCCGAAACACCCGATGCCAAATAATGCCGTTTGACCATACCATTGAAGCCGTTTGATGCCTTTTGACGTCTTTTGACGTCTTTATATCGCATTTGCAAGCAGAGAAGACCCAGCTCAGATGGCTCCTGTAGGACTGCTCAGTTTGCTTATGAAATTTATATATTATGCTATAGTTTCTGCTATATCCAAAACAATGTCGTTTTCAGGTACTTTAAAAACGTTCAGGTACATATAATACATATCCATGATGACAATATTTCTAACATGACCTTGAATTAGGCAACATATTAATCACACTTAACTGTAACTGTAGAACCAAGCGGTCATCAAAAAAGAGGTCTAATTATGGGTCTGTAAGGTAAGTAGTAGCTTAATGCAGGTCAAAAGTAATGTAGAGAGCTCCTATATATAGGAGCTTTCTGCATTACTTTTGCCCTGCATTACGCAACCGTCTATTTAAGACTCATATGTTCAATGAATGAATGACCGCTTAGGACAGGTTCTACTGTATATAACAGCATATCGTGCTTTTATTGTAAACATATTATACAGTAAAACCTCGCTAATGCGACAACCTAAAAGATGTATAATTCCGGGAGCTGGATGCAGGTGGTACCTTAATGCAGGACAAAAGTAATGCAGAAAGCTCCTAGAGGAGCTTTCTGCATTATTTTTGCCCTGCATTAAACAACCATCTGCTTATAAAGACACCCATGTTTATTCATTAAGTGGTCGCATTAGAGGGGTTTTACTGTAGTCTATAGTACTGTAATGAATAATTATGAAAATTTCTTATAATTTATCCTACACCAAATTCAAGACACAAGAGAGGCTGTACTTTTTATTTTGACATACTAGCATCTAAGAATGTTCAGTGATAGAATGTAAAATGAAATCAAAGTACTGACAGTACTAAAGGTTTCGGACATAATATATATCATATTGATTGTTTGCTGTGGATTTTTCTGAAAATCATGTCAGTAGTTTGGAAGACATTTAAAGAATTGTTTTATGAACATGTCACATACAGGGCGATTCCAATAGCTCATCTTGCCACTTTGTGCCAATAGAGCCAAAGTTGATAGTTTATGTAGTAAAGAGCCATCACTCCGTCATTTGAAAGTAAGGGTCAAGTCAAGTCGTGCTTAGCATAATAGAATTAACGATTTCACCATTATCGTTGAATGAGAACACTGTAGGTCTAGACTGGACCCCGGATGATTCTGACCATTACTTGGTCAGTACCAAACATATGCAAGAAATGTCTGATTTATAAAAACCCTAATTTCCTTAACCCTTTCCCTGTTCTATGTTTATTCCCAAATTTCAATACCTACTGCATATTTATGGACAAAAAAGTTCCCATGAAATATGAAAAGTAGCAATTTGTAGCCATTTAAGAAAGTAAAGAAAAAAAGAAAGAAAGAGTAGCATATATATATATATATATATATATATATATAGGGGCAAAAGGGGCATTTAACTCAGAGTCCGACAACAATATATCGGATTTTTGTAAATACCACAGGAAGGGTATGGAACTTTAAAAATCCGACGACCTTATGTCGGACTTCTTTTGTAAAAAGACACCATGCTGTTTGAACAAAGGCGTTTGGATTGACAGTAGATCATTGGTAAAATCTATTCATTTTATACTTGGAGATTTCATGAAAAATGGGTCTGTATACTTTGCATATTAAGTATGTACGTTCACTAGTCGTTGTTGCTTTTCACACCTTTGTAGCGTTTAAATAGAACCATGTAACACTTATATATTGGGACCCAAGCGGTGGCCGAGGGGAAAGAGCTGCGTCTATGAATCTCTAGGTCCTTGGTTCGAATCCCGTCAAAACCAAATGCAAGTAGAAAAATGATTCTAATATATTTTTTATTCTTTATCTTTTTTGATATTCTTTTCTCTAAATACATTTTAAAGCAAACAAACTAGAAAACATAAGCATGCCTCTTGAAACTTGTTATGGACTTTTTAAAGCATTATGCTATATTAACATACAGTCCTGGTGTCAATAGTATGCATTTCGATGAAACGTAGAGGCAGGATCCAGACTTTGTGCTAGGACAACTATGAATTCGAAAGTACCATGTTCAATTTAAAATTGTCACCTGCTCATTATTTTGTGCATTGCATATATAATTATTTAGATTCAATTAGTTTATGCTTTGCATAGTTTTATTTTAAAATTGTCAAACATCTAGGATCCTGATCACAGACCGACACACACAATGTACAACTGGCAATTAGGTCACGATAACCTGCATAATATTTGAAAACTTAGTTTGTTTCAAAAGGAATTACTGCACAGTTCAAACTGACTATAAAAAATTCCCTGAGAATTTGAACAATAATTACATCAACAAAAACAATAGTTTAAAAAGGTACATGTATATAGACACAGAGCGCAAATGGAACGGATCCATGTCAGAAACTTGATTCCTGTTCTATGTTTATTCTAAATTTCAATACCTACTGAATATTCATGAACAAAATAGTTACAATGAAACATGAAAAGTGGAAATGAGTAGCCATTTAAGAAAGGAATGAAAAAGATCTTTCAAAGCCCATTAGCCAACAGAGCAGACCCTGATCAGACGACTTATATAGGAGGAATCAGATCTGGGTCTACTCTGTTTACAAACGCGTGAAAAGCATTTATATGAAGGGAAGGGTTTAGTGTTCTAGCACCCAGTCTCTCCTCTCTACCAGTTTGTACAGCTGAATAAGTCAGTTTGGAAACATTTTTGCAACTTTAGATTAAACATACATGGCAGCAAATAGTGAAAACCCTTCAAACGGGCCCATTAAGGAGGTGTTTGATCTGGGTCTGCACTATTTGCATAAGTGTGTTTGTCAAAATACCTAGGGTAATTAGGGTATCACTTGTAAATCTCTGAAATACATTCAAAAGTATAGATTTGTCACCTTTTACAATACAGTAAACCCCCTCTTAACCCGACTTCTGGTAGATCAGAATTTAGAAACTTTTTAGGCAGGTGGCTGCTTAATGCAGGGTGAAAGTCATGCCGAGGAGCTTTCTGCATTATTTTCATCCTGCATTAAGCTGCCACCTGTCTCCAAGACTGATATTTATACTGAATTTAAAGACTGGTTTAGAGGGGTTTTACCGTACATGTATTTTTGAAATTCTATTTCTTTCAAACCAGATCTTAGCAACAACGTCCCACGACCATTGATTAAATTCATCAGGACACATTGTAATGTCGCAATGGAATCGAATTTCTGCATTTGAATTTTGATCTACCCTAGAAATAGTACCATTGATGTTCGGTATTTCATAGTAGTTCACAAAATGTTGAAAGTGTATCGAAATATCAACCGTGGCTGTAATAATCAAATAATTCTTTTCGGTTATGTGTCCATTTCATGTACCTCCAACAATTCTATAAATGTTCTGCAAAAATCTAACAATTATGTTACTTTGGTCTACCTAACTATTACAACGGTGAAATGGGCTGTTCCAAAATTCAAACAAGTCAAGCTAAAATGAGCTTCTGGTTAATATTTAGGGACTTTTCCAAACAATAGTGTAACACGACAAACCGTGCAGATCCTGATTAGAGGGCTTCTCTATGAGCCTTCTTACCTGGGTCTCCTCTGTTTGCAAAGGGCATAAGTGACTAGGCTAAAAGGGCATTTAACTCAGAATCCGACAACAATATATCGGATTTTGTAAATACCACAGGAAGGGTATGGAACTTTAAAAATCCGACGACCTTATGTCGGACTTCTGTTGTAAAAAGACACCATGCTGTTTGAACAAAGGCGTTTGGATTGACAGTAGATCATTGGTAAAATCTATTCATTTTATACTTGGAGATTTCATGAAAAATGGGTCTGTATAATTTGCATATTAAGTATGTACGTTCACTAGTCGTTGTTGCTTTTCACACCTTTGTAGCGTTTAAATAGAACCATGTAACACTTATATATTGGGACCCAAGCGGTGGCCGAGGGGAAAGAGCTGCGTCTATGAATCTCTAGGTCCTTGGTTCGAATCCCGTCACAACCAAATGCAAATGGAAAAAAGATTCTAATATATTTTTTATTCTTTATCTTTTTTGATATTCTTTTCTCTTAAATACATTTTAAAGCAAATAAACTAGAAAACATAAGCATGCCTCTTGAAACTTGTTATGGACTTTGTAAAGCATTATGCTATATATACATACAGTCCTGGTGTCAATAGTATGCATTTCGATGAAACGTAGAGGCAGGATCCAGACTTTGTGCTAGGACAACTATGAATTCGAAAGTACCATGTTCAATTTAAAATTGTCACCTGCTCATTATTTTGTGTATTGCATATAAAACTATTTATATTCAATTAGTCTATGCTTTGCATAGTTTTATTTTAAAATTGTCAAACATCTAGGATCCTGATCAAAGACCGACACACACAATGTACAACTGGCAATTAGGTCACGATAACCTGCATAATATTTGAAAACTTAGTTTGTTTCAAAAGGAATTACTGCACAGTTCAAACTGACTATAAAAAATTCCCTGAGAATTTGAACAATAATTACATCAACAAAAACAATAGTTTAAAAAAGTACATGTATATAGACACAGGGCGCAAATGGAACGGATCCATGTCAGAAACTTGATTCCTGTTCTATGTTTATTCTAAATTTCAATACCTACTGAATGTTCATGAACAAAGTAGTTACAATGAAACATGAAAAGTGGAAATGAGTAGCCATTTAAGAAAGGAAAGAAAAAGATATTTCAAATTCCATTAGCCAACAGAGCATATCCTGATCAGACGACTCCTATAGGAGTCATCAGATCTGGGTCTACTCTGTTTACAAACGCGTGAAAAACATTTATATGAAGGAAAGGTTTAGTGTTCTAGCATCTCAACCAGTTTGTACAGCTCAATAAGTCAGCTTGGAAACATTTTTGCAACTTTAGATTACAGCTTGCTTAATCCTTACAATGCTGAGTGATGTTTCGTTTGCAACAATTGACGTCTGCGTCAATTCTTCAATAAACTTTCTTTCAGTTTATGCAAAAATATGATCAAGATGACAAACAGTTTGGATCCTGATGAGACGCAGAATTATGTGGCCTCTCATCTGGATCCAAACTGTTTGCATAGGTAATCACAGTTTCGCCGCTAGCGTGCAAAGAGTTAAGCGTATGACCTCTAGAGATTTTAGCATGATGTAACAGTTGCCCTGCACTACTGACCACCAGTGCGCTGTAACCTTTATACTGTAAAGGACGTAAAGAACAGAAGAAGTCTATTTAACCCTTAATTTCCCCGTATAAACTTGTTTTCATGCATCTGCAAATAGATTCGACCCAGATCAGACAGCTCGCTCCCATAGATTCAGGGTCTGCTCTGTTGCTAATGGATCCACCTTCCATATTTCATTATAAATATCTTGTAAGATTCCGGAACCGGATTGTAAGCCAAACACTGCACATGCGCGTATTCTCTTAGGGGGATTCCCGCTAGGTAGCGCTCGTGCAATAGGGTTTTCCGCCATAGTTTGAGTCGCAATCCATTTTATAAGGATTTCGGCAAAAGCCGAAACCCTAAAAAAGGGTTCTTATTTCAAAGTGCCTCGATAATTATGGTCTAATATTTCTTCGAAGTTTAAATGCCATCATCAGATCCTCGTTTCCTTGGTCCGCCGGGGGAGATTAAAGGCACGTATCAGTAGATATATCCTCTATTGTGTAGCCTTTCTAATCATATCTGACATAAATGAGGAAGTCCTCTCTTACTTGTTAGATCAACCCTTTCTTTGTTAACAGTCGTCATTTAACTTTAAGTGCGCCTTGACGAATTGTCTTTGACAGGATGTCATGTCAGATTACGTCATAAGCAAAAACACCAGACACATCACAACATCCACAGTGTGTTACAACGGTTCAAACATTACGAAATTTGAAGAAAAAATAAAACTGTAAAATCGTTCAAAGTTCTCGTAACAGTGCTAGCCCTAAAATGATCGGAAATAGTTTGTGACATGCTGGCACTGAGCTGACCCTTAATTTAGGAGAAACCTTCTTTAGGAACACTGCCCCGATTCTTCTTGCCCTTTCACGAACACGAAGGACACCACACTATTTAATTACATAACACTTCGTAGAAATAATAATTATTTACAAATCATCGTGTATTATCAAACTGAACCAGTCTTAAGCGGCCATCAAAGCGGCCTTATTATGGGCCTGTAAGACAGGAGGTAGCTTAATGCAGGTAAAACGTAATTCCTCATATAGGAACATTTTGCATCAATGTTTCCCTGCATTAAGCAATCACCAGCTTTTTAACACTCCTATGTTGAATAAATAAAAGGCTACTTAGGACATGTTCTTCTATAGTTATAACAAATACAGTAGAAGCCCTGTAATGCGACCACTTAATGAATAAACATGGATGTCTTTACAAGCAGGTGGTTGCTTAATGCAGGACAAAAGTAATACAGAAAGCTCCTAGAGGAGCTTTCTGCATTACTTCTGTCCTGCATTAAGCTACCACCTGCATCTAGCAACCAGAATTATACATATTTTAGGTAGTCGCATTAGCGGGGTTTTACGGTATGTCCATATTGTGGAAAGTATAGAGAAGCTTTTAGATGTCTTTGCAAACACAGTAGACCAGATCAGACGGTTCCTATCGGAGTCGTCTGACCAGGGATTGCTTACATATGTTGATAACAAGATTGATGCATGGCCAACTTTGTAAACACAGCAACTGATCTTGGACTATATACATTTAAATGTTAAACTTGAAAACTTTACAAAGCTGTTCTTTTAATCTTACTAGAAGTAGACCATTTTAACCGTTTCCTTCATACAAACGCTTTTCATGCATTTGCAATCAGAGTAGATGCAGATCAAACAGCTCCTGTATGAGCCGTCTGATTGGAGTGGGTCCTGATTATTATCAAATTACAGTAAAACCTCTCTATAACGGTCACTAAATTGTGTTAATTAGTTGGTATTTAGGGCAGGTGGTCGCTTAAAGCAAGGTGAAAGTAAAACAGAACGCTCCTATAGGAGCGTTCTGTTTTACTTTCACCTTGCTTTCAGCAACCACCTGCCTTTAACGCAAAATACTTGATTTAGTGGCCGTTAAAGAGAGGTTTTACTGTACATAAAATTCATCTGATTCACCATCTCATTATTCCTTGCGTGAAGATTCAACAGGGAATGGGTAACCAGAACAGCATTATTTTAGGAGGTGTCGACTTGTGTACACACATCATCTAGTGAAAAATAAACCATTCAAATCTATATTAACCTTCTCAGTCCGGTACATGCGTGTACTGTCATTTGCAAACAGTGTAGACCCAGATCAGAGGGATCCTAGAGGAATCCTCTTATCAGGGTCTACACTGTTTGCCATTTAAAATAATCTAGCATGTTAAAATCACAGAGTGGACTATTATGTGTAACTCTGATGGGTTATTCCACTTTGATAATTCAGGGTTGAAAGGGCTATTTGCACTCTGGTACTATTTTTATTAGATTTCATACTCATTAGCACTCTGGCACATTTTTACCAGATTACATACTCATTTGCATTCTGTCTCCATTCGTACGATATTCCATGCTCATTTTCACCATAATACCATTCTTATCAGATTCCATATTCATTTGCACTAGGATACTATTTTTATCAGATTTCATACTCATTTGAATTCTGTCTCCATTCATACGATATTCCATGCTCAGTTTCACCATAATACCATTCTTATCAGATTCCATATTCATTTGCACTAGGATACTATATTATCAGATTTCATACTCATTTGCACTCTAACTCCATTCTTACGAGAGTCCATACTCATTTGCACTTTGGCACTATTTTTATCATATTCTATACTTATTTGCTCTGACACCGTTCTTATCAGATTCCATACTCATTTGCACTCAGACACCATTCTTTCGAGATCCCATGCCTGATATGCACACTAGCACTGTTCTAATCATATTCCATACTTATTTGGACTCTGACGCCGTTCTTGAAAACAACCTTACAAAAGAAAATGCACTTGTAGAATTGAAGCACACACTATCTTCTGTTGTCAAAAGAAAGAGTTAGAATAGCTTCCTCATTGGTTCCAACGAATCTGTTACAATTTTTCGGAATAGACAAATCATACATAATTATTCTAGATACCGACCCCTAGTCATTGTATATATATACAGTACAGCCACTCTAAAGCGACACCGCTTAATGAATGGACAAGTGCGTATTCAAACAAAGGTTGAAGCTGAATGCTGGACGAAAGTAACGCAGAAAGCTCCAATGGCAGCGTTCTACATAACTTTCGTCCAGCATTCAGCTACAGCCTGCCTTTAAGACCCATAATTATACTAGCGGTCGCTTTAGACTGTTTTCATTCTATGCAGCATTGCAGTCTGGGTATTGCGGCAGTACTTTTGCCTCTTTTCATTCCTTTGCAAGTTTATTAATCCTTACTGTGCTGAATGCGTTTAACTGGCCCCTCCTTTTCTGAATATTAAACTACATGTATATGTTGTACCAAATTGCATCACTGAAGAAAATATTTTTATGACAAACAGCGCAGACCTTGATCAAATAGTTCCATTGAATTCGGTCTACATTATTTGCTAATATGGGTTAACAAATTGCACAAAGTACGTATAGATATATATGTTGCATCCAATCGTTGTGATCCAGTAGGTTTCTCGGTAATGTTTTCAATAAAATACAGAGTGAGTGTGGCAAACAGTCTGAAGCCTGGTGAGAAATCGGGTTACTCGGCGTCTCATCTACATCCAAACTTTTTGTATATATCATGTTCAAATTCAACACTACAGAGCGAAATGGAATGTTTAAATTGTCGTCTGCAGAAAAAAAAATGTCTGCTTTTACAGCAACATTTTCTGTTTCTTTCAATTTCTGTTACAAACTATACTGACGTCCATAAAAACGCCAAACTACCTATATTTCATCATATTTCATGAACTAATACCAAATGAGATATTTCGATTACAGTAGTTAAAATACCCTTTTCATCTGTAATTTGAATTTCATTCAACATTTTAGTGTTTCAACAGACGTTTAAATAACTCACCAGCACAAATAAGTAAGTACCACGTATGGCCACCTCGCTAGCTATCACTGTCTGCAGTCGTCGTCCAATGGAACCACACAAATCACGCAAGAGATCACACGTCTTCAAGAGCTTCTGTCAATGCTTGGGCGTTTAGCGGCCGCTGGTTGCGTTGACGTTAACGACGTTCCAGACCGCCCCACATGTGTTCAATCGGGTGGCAGTCTGGAGAGTTAGTCGGCAATGGCAAAACGTCAATGTTCTGTACGAAGGTTTCTGGTAAATTTGGCCGTGTGGGGATCGCATTACCATGTTAAAATGTAAGGACATGACGTTGCTGGAATATGAGAACGATAGGATGAACAACTGTCTACGGTATACATGTACACGTCCATCGGCGTTGGAAAGAAACGAGATTCGGCACTAAAGACACCATTACGCCAATGTCTTCCGATGTTGTCTCTAGCCCACTGTCGACGTTCTCGACGATGACGCTCTGTCAACACCACACCACGGTACGATCACCTGCAAGAAATTCCCCGCTCCCAGAGACGTCTTCTTACCGTATACATAGTCCTTCCGCGCTTGTTTTTACCAGCAATGTTGTGCATTTTTAAGTAACAAAATGGTCGCGCAAGAGACGTTGACATACATGTATGAAGTGGTCCTGTCGCACAAACGTCACACAGGGTACCCCGGGTCGGGATGTACGGGAGACGCTTTCTGAAACGTTTACCCATCGAACAAGACTAATTGTTTCGAACTCGCTAAAATAAAGCATCTGCCACGTAGCTTTAAGAAATTCCGCTTTCAAGCATGCCCAAAATCCTTGTTTTTCTTCGTTATTAATTATCCTTGGCGTTTTGAAAATTGTAAATGGTCCAGTATTGCAATGACTTCTTACTTATGTATTGACGAATAAATGTACATGTGTAACCTTGACCGATATAACCATGTGTAGTGAGTGCACGGGGCGCACGTAAAACATGTGAGAGTGGCCATGGCTTTGAGGAACACGATAGAGCGAAGAGAAATGTTGTGCTTCAGTAGATATAAGGGATTTGAAAATACTACAGAAGACAAAAGCTGACATAAATTGCATGATATATGCAAACATATTCAACTTTTTTCAATAAGGCGTTTTTGTGGACGTCAGTATAGAATCAGAAAGTCTAACATCTAAGACCCAGACGTAGAATATGTCTTCATTATCATCCAATCTGTTTGGTTATATCACCAAGTCACAGCTTGTGTGAAAATAGTCACTTTTTAACCCTTTATATCATATAATAGAGAGGTATATAGGCATATTTACATCATAGAGTAGAGAGGCATTGTGTCGTCTAATCAGGATCTGCTGTTTGTTATTAACCCTTCGCTTGCTATTCACGTCAATATACCTACCTGTAAATAGTGAAGACCCAGATGAGACAGCTCCTGCAGGAGCTGTCTCATCAGGGTCTGCACTATTTACAAGTTGATTGTGCAACCAGTGCACTCCACAGCAGTGATTGCACAGCGAAATACTTGTACACAGTTTTCATATGTCATTTTACAAACTTTAGCTAATTAATATTCATGATGTTATTATTTCTTACATGAATATTCATGAGGTAAAGGGTTCAAACATTAACTGGACACCAATTGAATATATGTACATGTATATCTAAATTCGATCAAGCTGACAAAAGTATTGTCGGGAAAATATTTGAGCAGTTCTGTGAAACAAAATATACAGTTGAGCATCGCTTAATCGGCCGTTTAAAGAATATCAACAGTTTTCTTCAAAATTGGGTTGTAGCTGTTTAAACCTTAATCTGCTGAGTAATTGAAATTGGCTCCACCTCTTTATGAATATTAAGTTAACAGATGCTATATAAGGTATATTACGGAACAACATGATTTTTATGACAAACGGTGCAGACCTTGATCAAAGGGCTCCACCAGGGGACCTTTGATTTTGGTCTTTATTGATTGCAAAGATGGTATATACTCAGTTTCCTCCCATTAATAGGGGTTAATGCATGATGAAAGTGATCTAGAAAGCTCTTTCGCTTTGTTTGTAAGTTCTATACGACATGAAGGTACCGTCTACTTCCAAGACCCAGAATTAGACCTATAGCTCTTGGTCATTGAAAGAGGTTTAACCTTTTTCTTCATACATGTATAAACGCTTGTTCACGCAAACAGATTAGATCCGGATCAGACGGAGCTGTCTGATCGGTGTCTCTTCTGTTTGCTTATGAATGTCTAATAGAGCTGACTTCACGGTTTATCCTAATACCCAAAACTCCCCTGTACATAATTCATGTCAATGTAAAATGTCAGCTTATAAATATGTCATACATGAATACTAAACAGGGAAAGGGTTAACTGTACATTGTGACTGATCTCTCTAATCAGTTTTACCAAAGGAATCCTCTGATCTGGCTCTGCACTATTTACTGTATCAATCAATACCAAAGTATTTCACAAGCAAGTATTTCTTTTGCATGAACCAATCATATGTAAAATGAATGGAATGGTTTCAATTTTAATGTTGAACTACTTTACCGTATCCCGTCACATCTCTAGCTCCAGATAAGATATGTAAACTAAAATATGTTCAAGTGTAACTGCTTTATTTCTCCGCCAAACCCTATATTGTGACCACTCTTTAGATTCGTCTCTTCGAGACGGTTTTAACCCATTCCCTCATATTGACGACTTTTGACGACTCTGTAAAAGTCACTTTGTGAAACCATTGTGATAAATAGAGCATTTGCTCCAATAGGAGCAAATGCTCTATTTATCACAATGGTTTCAAACTACAAAATTCTAAACATTTCCCTTTCTCTAGTTAATGCTCCTTTTCGATAGATTTATTTCAAAGAGGTTGTGTCTACAATAGCCTATGAGGTAATGGGTTTAAGAGTGGACACAACATAAGGATTGGCGGATAAATGACGATTTAATTATTTGAGTACGCGCCGCTATCTGTACGGTATATAATTATAATTTGGGAGATTACATGGTTAATCGATATTAATCTTTGTTTCAAAATGAAAGTGAATTACAGAACTTACCTGATGATAATATTGTTTGTAGTTTCGCCCCCAAATCACTCAGGAAATAGTCCAGTGCGTGTTTAGAATAGACACATTCAGAGTGCGATCCTTGTAGATTGCATCCGTTAACACACGTTTCAACACGCTTGACACGCTAAGAACAACTACAGTTCCTGCTAAAATTTAGATCTGGTCCAATTTTGACTATTTCTCATTCGATGAGATACTATTGACTAAGTGTCAAACAGCTTGGATGCTACTGATACGATAAGTTACTTGAGTCGTATCACGACCCAAGTTGTTTGCAAACGAGAGTCATGTCGAAGATAGCGGAATAAGGGTTAACCCATTACCTCATAGGCTATTTTAGATACCTCTTTGAATAAATCTACCGAAAAGGAGCATTATCTACAGAAAAGGAAAATTTAGATTTTTGCAGTTTAATACCATTGTGATAAATAGAGCATTTGCTCCTATAAAGCAAAGGCTCTATTTATCACAATGGTTTCGCAAAGTGACTTTTACAGGGTCGTCAAAAGTCGTCAATATGAGGGAATGGGTTAATTAAAGTTTTAGAAGAAGACCATTCTTAGACAAATTATTATTTCCAAATTATGAAGATTTGTGTTCAATAATCTTAGTAGACTATGTCCTATATACATGTAACAACCAATGTAATGCCAATGAATAGATATAAGCTCGAATTCTATACCGTAATGTGGTTGTATGATGAATTGATTTCGGCAGAGTAAATACACAGGGCAATTATACTTATAAATTGAGCAATTTCAAGAGGATGTACCAACAACGAGAGGAGCTGTAAAGTTGGATTGCAGTAATTAAATGATCAATTCATTCTGAAATTGAATAACTCCGGCTAAAGCAAATGTTAGTCGATGTATTTAGCAATTTGAATGATTATTGACTTTCGAGTACACACACGATGTCTGCTTCAAATTTGAACGTAGTGGTGCCTTCTGTTTCGTGCCTATCGGAGTATCATTAACCCATTCCCTCATATTGACGACTTTTTGGTGACTCTGTAAGTCACTTTGTGAAACCATTGTGATAAATAGAGCATTTGCTCCTACAGGAGCAAATGCTCTTTTTATCACAATGGTTTCAACTTTCAAAATTCTAAAATTTTCCTTTTCTCTAGTTAATGCTCCTTTTCGGTAGATTTATTAAAAGAGGCTGTATCTAAAAATAGCCTATGAGGTAATGGGGTAAGCTTCAAACCTGATTGGAGAGCGAGTTACTTTGTGCTTGACCTATGTCCAAACTGCCTGCAAACATGATCACACATTTAAAGAATAATTCATGCTAAGCTATCGTCTTCATTGTTCTCCACACATTAAGTAATTGCTGTCTACAAAATATCATGTGCTACACATTCTTAAACCTTATAAATTATAATCAAAGTGTCCAGCAGTTTGGATCCTGATCAGACACCAAGTCAGTCTCCGTTCCAGCTGTATTGAACTTGCTTAAGGAGGTTATCAAACATTGTAAGAAAGGGTCCACTAATGTTCTTTGCACACAGTGAAGGCCCAGTTTAGAGAGATCCCAGAGGAGCCCTCTCATCAGGGTCTGCACTGTTTTTCATGTTACATTTTTCTTAATAAAGAATCCCTGATTATTCACATTAAGTTTGACCGGTTTGAATTTTAGAATAGTCCATTTTAAAAATACAGCATTCGTGTGTTAAAAAGGGTAGGTCGAGAATTTGACATATGGATCCAGACTTATCCCATTGCCTTATAGGCTATTTTCTAGAGAAAAGGAAACTTTTAGAATTATTTAGTTTTGAAACCATTGTGATAAAGAGGGCATTTGCTCCTATGGAGCAAATGCTCTATTTATCACAATGGTTTCAAAAAGTGAATTTTACAGAGGCGTAGAAAGATGTATTTATGGAGGAAAGGGTTATACTCTGATGTGTAATGTTGTTGTTTAAAAATAACGCACACCCAAATCCCGCTAACCGCGACCTGACTCGCATTTACAAACAGAGTTACTCGCCGTCTTATGAGGATCCAAACTGTTTAACATTCTCCAAAGCTTTCTCGATTCGAATAAAGTCAATATTGCATCATATCCGAATCTAGGCAGATATTGTTTTACATCATGTTAACCCTTTATTCCATAAATACGCCTTTCTATGTCTTTGCAAACAGAATAGACCCAGATCAGACGGCTCCTGGTCAGGGTCTGCTCTGTTTGCTAATGATATAATATAGATATACATGTACTTCTACAGTTTCTGCCATGGTTAAACATTCGTGTGTCAATGTGCTATTATAACAATTAATCCAATTAATATTCATGATATCATTATTTATTACATAAATATTCATGAAGAAGAGAATTAAATGTTGGATCACGTTAATCCCTTTACTCCTTTTGCAAACAGAGTAGACCCGGATCAGACGGCCCCTGTAAGTCTGCTCTGTTTGCTTATCAAATGATAAATATTCTACAGTTTCTACTATGACTTTAACATTTCCGTGTCTAATTAATACTCATGATGACATTATCTCTTACATGAATATTCATGGAGAAAAGGGTTAAGACGCTAGTAACCCAGGTTCTAATCAGGATTAAAACTTACTGGCACTCTGGCTGTATTTAAAAGAGCAATGCAAGAAAACTTGACTTTCTGAATTGCAGCGTATGACAATACAGCAGAACCTGTTTTAACCCTTTCCCAGTTCTCTGTTTATTTCAAATTTCAGTACCTACTGAATATTCATCGAAAAATTAATTATAATGAAATATGGAAGGTGGAACATTGTAATCATTTTAGATAGTAAAGAAACAGATCTTTCAAATTCCATTAGCAAACATAGCAGACCCTGATCAGACGGCTCCTATAGGAGCCGTCTGATCTGGGTCTACTCTGTTTTCAAATGCGTGAAAACACGTTTATAAGAGGGAAAGGGTTAAGCGAACTTATATTGATTAGTCACATGCATCTCTTAAAAAGCACGTGGTTGCTTAATGCAGGGCAAAAGTAAGAGCTTTCGTTTGACCTGCATTAAGCTATTACCTGCCTTACAAAACACTGATTAGATTACTTTTAATGGTCGCTTAAGACAGGTTATACTGTGTTTAGATTGCAAAGAAGAGTCAACTGCCATTTGCTGTTCATACGGACTCTAACAATTGTCTCTCTCCCGACCTGTTCTATCAAATCGTCTGCTATCCTTGATGCATCGTCTGCAGTTCATGTTACCTCGTCTGCTTTCCATATCACATCGTTTGCTTTCCATAAGACGTTGCTTATGTATAGCTAGGCTAGATCAAACCATGTATACATATGTACATGCAGTATTTAGTGCCTCGATAGAGCGACCATGTAATTTATAAACCCATTCCCTGTTGTATATTCATGTAAGAAATAATGACGTCATGAATATTAATAAGATTATCTTTCATTATGGCATAAGAACACGGGATATTTTGCCTCAGACAGAAGCTGTAGAACCAGATCTTTATTACACCATAAGCAAACAGAGCAGAACCTGATCAGACGGCTCCTATAGGAGCCGTCTGATCTGGGTCTACTCTGTTTGCAGAAGCGTCAAAATGCGCTTACATAAGGGAAAGGGTTAACAGAAGAATTGGCAAAATGGGAGCTTTCTGTATAACTTTGTCTTGCATTAAGCTACCACATATTTTAAAAATCTAGAATTAGACTTATTCGCGAGACTTTACTGTAAAATTATAATTTAAAGTTTAACGCAGTTGCTCCTACGATCTTATAAAAAGCAGATAAGCTACCTGTACATGTAACCAATGTATACCCAGGTTAGATAACTCATTCGGAAATCCTCTTATCAGATTCTGCGCTGTTGTTAAACAATTCTATATAACCCTTTCCTTCATATAAACGTGTTTTCACGCACAGTTAAACCTCACTATAACGACCACTAAATTGTGTTAATTAGTTGGTATTTAGGGTAGGTTGCTGCTTAAAGTAATGTGAAAGTAAAACAGAACGCTCCTATAGGAGCGTTCTGTTTTAGTTTCACCTTGCTTTAAGCAGCCACCTGCCTTTAACACAAAATACTTGATGTAATTTAGCGGTCGTTATAGAGAGGTTTTACTGCATTTGCAAACAGAGTAGATCCAGATCAGAGGCTCATATAGGAGTCGTCTGCTCTGAGTACTAATGGAATTTGAAAAACCTGTTTCTTTACTTTCTAAAATGGCTACAATTTTCCACCTTCAATATTTCATTATAACTATTTCGTCTATGGATATTCAGTAGGTATTGAACTTTGGAATTGTTATGTAAACATGTTTATAAATTGACTTTGATGTTTACTTAGTATTTAAATGTCTTAAAATGCATTATTGTATCCATAGAACTTTTTGAAGTTCTTAGAATCTTCTAGGTCATGGAATATTAAAGAGAATAATATGTAATTATGATTGTTCTAGAAATATATATTTGATAATCTGTTGGTAAACAGTCACATGATCTAGTTGTGTGGATAGAAATTTCCAGAAAGTCTATATTTAGTAATTTCATTGTATACAAGTAGACATGTGATCTTCAAGAAATTCTATGATTGTTCAATACCCTTCTAGAATGGAAATAGAGTTTATATATATGGAACTCAAACTTCACTGTTTTCATCTTGGGTCTTTTGGCAAACATCAGTGTACTAGAAGTTAACTCGTGAATAGTTTGGATACTAATAGATTCACTGGATTATTAAAAGTGTGGGAAATTTAAATTAAAAGTGCTAGTGTTTTTATTATTCAAAAGGACGGGAATTGGATTATTATTATTTGGAGTTTAGAAAACAGGTAATTAAGTATTTCTTCAACTTGTCATTTAAATTTAATAAAGTCTGTAAATTTTGTTGCTGGCTTTGTCTTTCTGTTGCGCCTGGCTCGTAACAAAATAAACATAGAACAGAGAAAGGGTTAAATATTTTATATATCGTTTACAGTTTTGCTGTGCATACACACTATGAAACAATTAATGTGAATGCATTGGTTGAATAAAGTGTTTGGTTGGGGAGTAGCTTTGGTAACGTAGCGATATTATGTAAACCGAAACGTGTCTCTTATACACCTGGCACTCTGAAAACCAGCAATCTTGTGACGGAAGGGAGATAATTCATTCACTGGCATTTATGACATCCCTGATTATCTTCCTTTTTACTGGATCAAAAGTTCAAACCAAATTATCATCCTTACAGACAAAAGCGAACACTGTTCAGCCATAACTCCTACCAGTTAATGCCAGAGGCCTTCGTTAGCATATGGTCCTCATAAATGCGTTTCAAAATTCAACGTAGAGGAGCTTATCTTCGGTTTCAGACCATGACCTTATGGCGTCATGAATATTAATTAGATTAATTGTTATAATACCACATGAATATTGGAATTTTTGGCTATGACAGAAACTGTAGAATCATATATTTGTTATAGCATCAGCAAACAGAGCAGACCCTGATTAGACGGCTCCTACGGCTCCTACAGGAGCTGTCTGATCTGGGTCTACTCTGTTTGCAATGGCACAGAAAGGCGTATGAATTTATGGAGTAAAGGGTTTAGTATTTACTCCATGAATGTTCAATAATGACACATGAATACTTATAAGCGCTAATATGCTGAATTTTGATTTGTATGAACACGGGACAGTTTAGCCATGGCAGAAACTGTAGAATCATATCGGTTACCAGACGTTTCGCTACTCTGACCTTTTTGCTATAGTCATTTCGCTACCCACTGTGACGTCATTTCGCTACCCTGACCATTTCGCAACCTGTACGTTTCGCTACATGTCGAATTTAATAAGAAAAACAATATTGTTGCAGCGGTGATTAGTGATTTAAATTAGACTGGACACTATTTAGAGTTGACACTGATCAGTCGGTTCCTGCAGGACAGGAGACCACATTTTACTTGAGAACAAACACCTACATCAATGCCCTTGTGTGAAGTGATTGTGCAATCGATATAGTAGATCTAATAGTAAAGTAAAGAGAGAGCTTTACGCATAAATGTAACAAAACATTATGTTCGAATTGATTATACAGTGCTTGAAAACCATTGACTTAGATATTATAACCATAAACATTTTCATTAGAGTCGGTGATGATCAGATGAGAACTGGATGACTTAGAGGATGGACAAGGATTAAAATGCCAATTTTGTATTATTCAAGGGCCATAACTCTAAAGTGCCGAGTTCAATATTGCTGGTTATTGAACCTGCCCTAGATATTATAACATTTTTTATGGTTTGGTGAAGGTTGGATTAGACGTTTTTGATTTAGGGAGCGGGCAAGGCTAAAAAAGCCAAATTTGGATAAATCAAGGACCGTAACTCTGATGTTCCTGAAACAATCTTGATGGATACTGAACTTGGCCTAGTTATTATAGCCATAAACATTTTTATAAGGTTTGGTGAAGATTGGATGAGAAAGTGTTGACGTAGAGAGCGGATAATGCTAAAAAGGCTAAAATTGGATAAATCAAGGGCCATAACTCTTTGCAAGAAAATTAAAGTATCTTGCCTAGGACTATGACAGAACCCGACCGACTATCTTCATTAACCCATTTCTCCATAGGCTATTTTTAGAACCAACCTCTTTGAATAAGTCTGCCGAAAAGGAGCATTTACCACAGAAAAAGAAAATTCTAGAACTGTGTAGTCTTGAAACCATTGTTTCATCACATTACAATTGTTTCAAAAAGTGGCGTAGAAAGACGTATTTATGGAGGAAAGGGTTAAGAAAGATATGATATACAAAAAAGAATGTGGTAATACCAAGAAAACAGGAGACCATTATCTTGATTGTAAAACTGTGACTTTGACCCAAGAACACCCCCTCTCACAATCCAAACCTTGCCTAATTTTCTATTTCCATCTTCTGTCTCCATGTAAGGTATCTGTACACTAAGTTCATCTTTAAGTTATCCCATTAAGTTATCCACAGTTTGACACCCATCCCAACACACCCAACACAACATACAATATTGTTATACTCAGAATTTGTCTTTTAAAAAACAGTTAATAAATCAGACTCAACCCTTTCCAGCCTTGAGGAGCCCTCTGGTCAGGGTATGCACTATCTGTTATTCAAAATTCTCAAACAAATTAAAGCCTTTCATACTCGGTGGAATCTATAGTTACATATTGATAGGCTGTTCCACTTAGATAGTTCAGGGTTGAAAGAGTTAAACAAAATACTGTATGCAGTAAAACATTTTGAACTTACATCTGTTTACATTTATCACATAATATGCCGCGTGGGAGTGCCGAAATAGACTGCCATAAATTATGGAAATGCACTAGTGCATATGTTATGCAAATGAGCAGTTGGAATCGGGCTGTACTACGCTGTAAACAATGGCCGAAATATCCTTTATGTATAATTATGTTGAATGTATTGCTAAATGTATATAACTGCTCTAACCAAACCCATGGCAAAAATGTTATGGGCCACTTCTGCATCATTGCCATGTGAGAATTTGCTGAGGGTGCCCAGAATCTGCAGATTGGGGTTGGAGACTGACAATAATCCAAGGATTTCAAACGAGTTCAAAATTGAGCATCGAAAAGGAGACTGGTGAAGCCAGAAATATTCCTGAATGACCATGTGTTTATTTGACTTCATGTCTATCCCAATGCAAGTTTTTCTTTGTGTTGAATCAGAAATCAATAGTGCCATATGAATGTTCATGTTATATTTCATGACCATACATATAGGGTTAAAACAAACCAGAGGAAACAAAATTCCCTAACATTTCCCTGACTTAATTTTAAATTTCTCTGACACGTTACATTGCAAATCTGGTCTTTCTGTCAACATTCTCTGATAGTTCTCATAATTACCTGATAATTTGCTGATGAGTGGCAACTCACATTTGCGCCTGCATAAACTGGTTGCGCCTTTGTACAATCAAGACTGTTTACAAATCATTATGGAATCATAGAGACTGTTTTACAAAGTTCAACATGAACTTCATTCTCAGTGTTGTTATATTTTCTGGCCCTTCGGGATCATTAATTTTGAACAGAATCAATAAAACCGAGTCTGCAATTTTCTCTTTTTGCATTTCTACATTTGTTTTCGAAGGATCACCCATTTTCAGAATATTTGAAGTAAACCATAACTGGGCCTGTGGACTATGACAAATACTTGTCCAACATCATATAGTTCAGTGGTGCTTCCGAGATGCCTGAATGGTTTAGTGGTCAGTTCCATATAAGTACAATCAATTCAAGAGATCTTAAAGAAATATCAAAGATCAAGCAAATTCCAATCTGTTACTCCAGTTTCATAGTAAATTAACCCATTTGCTCCCAGTGGATTCTTCCATGCTTAAATATTGGATTACTCCATTTTTTATCTAAGGGGTGCCTGGCCTAAATTTTCAATTTCGTTTTGTTTTATATTCATATTCATTTCAGCAAACATTGTAGATTTTGATCAGACGCCGCATCAGAGTCAATGCTGTTTGCCTACGTCCCATATATGGGATCGCGGGAGCAAATGGGTTAAATGACCGTACATAGCCACGGAATAATAGGGTTGAAACACAGGAGCAATACACGTTTGAGTCAGTATATGTATAATTATATAGAAAGAAGGGATCCGACTTCAAAATATCCAAATTACCCACTCCTCTACTTTAAAGTGTAAGAAATGCACCGATTTCGATCAGATAAAAAGCTATTCCGTAAGCAAAGACATTTGTATTCGAATATGCAAAGATTGTCCCTGTCAAATTAGGGAATAACTTAACACTGCGTCAGAAACATGAGCAAAATGGCCAAAAGCCGTTAGTCAGACACGACCTCGTCCCTGAGTGCGAACCACTGACAGCATTGAAATGATTACTTATACGTCAAACACAATCAAATTTGGCGTTTATATCAGCAATATATTCAATGCAAATAACAGAGCCATCGTACCTACACACTTCAAACTTTATAGGCATGTGCAACTTTGGACGCGACATTTTTGAGGGGTGACTTATTAAGGTCAAGGTCATACATCAAGGTCAAGGGTCATATCGAGGACATAGTGTTTCACAAACACATCTTGTTTATTAGCTGAGTTTTAATGTCATTTGTATATAGGAATATTTGGTATTGGTAGAAACTGTAGTCAGATCTACTATAATTTCATTAGATGGTGTCATTAGCAATTGAGATATTGAAGTGATTTTAAAATTGAAATTCCGGCTCAGTATGGAAGGTATTGCTTAACTTATCTGAGATAATAAAATAGTCTAAGGGCCAAGTAAAGGATTTTTGGGGTGAAACTATAGTGACACTCTTTACGCAATCAAAACAATATTTTAATTTTGCGAAAAATGACGGGAAGACCAGTTAACTTTGACGTTGTTTTTTTAATACGCTATAGGTGTTGAGAATGCAAATAAAGCATCCTTCTGAGGAAAAATGGACACCTATGATACTGCGAAATTCAAAATGTTTCAAATGTTTTAGATCCTGTGTCATAGCCCCTCAAACACAAATTCCTTTACTTTTTTTGTTGAGTATATATCTGGTTTATGCCAAATAATTGTTTGCTCAATATATAACCACAAATGGTTGAAAAGAAGCAATTCGTTCTAATTTCATGAAGAAAATAATTTGTAAGATTACTTTTAGGTTACATTTTAAGCTTCAGTAACCCGTTATAGATATTGTGAAAATAAATAACTTTCCACTTTCTAGATTTTTCTAGATTTTCATATGGTACAAGAAGCGATATTGGACTACTATACTTACAAATCATGCTATCATTTCTGTTGCAATTTTTTAGGTTGACCTTAAAGCTCAGACATAATGTTTGGACTATAATTATATGCAATCAATTACTCGCTACATGTTGCTATTTTCGTTTTTTTCTGTGTGATGACTATTTTAATACAGTATAACCTCTCTTAACCGGAATTCTAGTAGATAATAATTGAGATACTTTTAGGCAGGTGGCTGCTTAATGCAGGGTGAAAGTCATGCAGAAAGCTCCTCTAGGAGCTTTCTGCATGACTTTCACCCTACATTAAGCTGCCACCTGTCTCCAAGACCGATATTCATACTAAATTTAACTGCCGGTTAAGAGAGGTTTTACTGTAGTTCATATTTTGTTATAGACAAATTAGACAATACGCAAATTAGACATATCTCGATTTTGAGCAATATTATGACTAGAACCCTTTTCTCCGTGAATATTCATGTAAGAAATAATGGCATCATGAATATTAACCCATTTGCTCCCAGTGAATTCTTCCATGTTTATATATTGGATTAGTTCATTTTTATCTAAAGGGTGCCTGGCCTAAATTTTCAATTTCGTTTTGTTTTATATTAAAATTCCTATCAGCAAACAGTGTAGACTCTGATCAGACGCCGCATTATGCGGCGTCTGATCAGAGTCTTCACTGTTTGCCTACGTCCCATATATGGGATCATGGGAGCAGATGGGTTAATTAGATTCTTATAATGACACATGGACACGGCAAATGTTGACCATGGCATAAACTGTAGAACCAACTCTGTATTATGTCACAAGCAAACAGAGCAGACCCTGATGAGACGGCTCCTATTGGAGCCGTCTGGTCTGTGTCTACTCTGTTTCCAATTGCATAGAAAAGCGTAATTATGGAGTAAAGGGGTTTTAAAAACGACAACATTAACCCATTTGCTCCCACGATCCCATATAATATTATGGGACGTAGGTAAAAAGTGTAGACTCGGCGTCTGATCAGAGTCTACACTGTTTGCTGATAGGAAATTCAATATAAAACAAAACAAAAATGAAAATTTAGACCAGACACCCCTTAGATAAAAAATGGACTAATCCAATATATAAGCATGGAAGAGTCCCCTGGGCGCAAATAGGTTAACTCTTTCGCCGTCATAGGCGAAACCATGATGGCCTTGGCAAACAGTTTGGATCCAGATGAGACGAAGAGTAACTTTGCGTCTCACCACAATTCATACAGTTTGCTAGATTCTAGCTTTAATTGGAATCTATGTGAGTTTTTTTTAAAAATAAAATAAAAAAAAACACTTCAATTTGGAACCTGAAGCAGACGATAATGAACTAATTCTCTGTCATCAGTTAGCATGCTAAGAAAGTGTCGTCTGCAAAAATTGACTAAAATGCTACAAATTCAGAGGATATTCGCAATTATATGCAGGAAAGCCATAATCAAGGTGTCAAATAAACTGACTAGACACTGATCAACTGGATCAGAACTGTCTGAACAGACATAATTACAATTTCGCTAATTTTGTACAATAATTATTAAAAAATATCGTGTTCACTATTTGCAACACACTTTCGATTCATGTGAGAGATACACACTTTTTAACATTTAGAGTCTATATTAACCCATCGCTTGCTATTCACGTCAATATACCTACCTGTACATAGTAAAGACCCAGATGAGACAGCTCCTGCAGGATCGTATACACAAGTTGATTGTGCAACCAGTGCACTCCACAGCAGTGATTGCACAGCGAAATACGTGTACAATGTACACAGTGCATATATATGTAATTATACAACTGGACATGGGTAAAGAAGGAGAAATGTATTTTAAAATTCAGCAAGAGAATGGTTAAAACAGGCGAAAATATTGTTTCTTTGAGAATTGAAGCAGTCGATACCTTGGGCTGACCACAATTATTTATCATTTAACCCATTCTCTCGTACTGATGCTTTTTTGCGTCTTTATAAAAAAACAAACATTTAATGCAACTATTGTGATAAATAGAGCATTTGACCCATGGTTAATGCTACTTTTGGGTAGATTTATTCAAAGAGGTTGAATCTAAAAATAGCCTATGCGGGAATCGGTTAATAAACCTTTGTCCCGCTGTAAAAGAACAGTCAGCCCATATTTGGCGCTGGTGAAATTTTTTCTTCTTCCGAATTGTTCAAGCTTTTGAGAATCCATTGAGTGAGTGTCAAACGGCTTGAATCCTGATTGGACGCCGAGTTATTCTGAGTCTGATTTGGATCCAAGCTGTTTGCAAATATCAATAAGATCGCGTATAGCGAGATAAGAGTTAATTAAATACAATTATATGTGTTTTACGAGTTTCAGAAACTTACAACCAATTTGTTAATATTTGCTGAACAAAGTACCGCTGGCGCGAATTGACTGCTGTGGGTTGCTTTAGACGTAGCATTGGGCTTAATTGGAGTTTGCAATAGAAAATCGTTTCTACTCTGTTTGTACATCATTCCAGTAAAACCTTCCCATGGTGATCACGATAACGATGCCTAATAACAAAATAGAACTTGTCTTAAGCGGTCATCAACAAAAGAGGTCTAATTATGGGTCTGTAAGGCAGGTGGTGGTTTAATGCAGGTCAAAAGTAATACAGAAAGCTCCTATAGGAACTTTCTGTATTACTTTTGCCCTGCATTAAACAACCGCCTGCTTTTTAAGACTCAGGACTATGTTAAATAAATGAATGTCCGTTTAAGACAGGTTCTACTGTACTGAGTTTTCAGATAGATTCTGTCTTTACTCTTTCACTGCCGAATATTGTAGTCTGCAAACTTTATCGTTTGCTAAAATCTGCGTTTTTTTCTCCCCCCCCCCCTTTTTTTTAAAAAAAAAAACAACAAACAACAAAAACATGACCGCAGTAACACGCTGTTTGCTGAAGTAATTACGTTTGCGACATGGCAGCGAAATGCTTAACCCCTCGCTTGCTGTTCACGTCAATATACCTACCTGTAAATAGTGAAGACCCAGATGAGACAGCTCCTGCAGGAGCTGTCTCATCAGGGTCTGCACTATTTACAAGTTGATTGTGCAACCAGTGCACTCCACAGCAGTGATTGCACAGTGAAATACGTGTACACAGTGAAGATATATGTAATTATAGAACAGGGCATGAGTAAAGAAGGAGAAATGTACTTTAAAATTCAGCAAGAGAAGGGTTAATGCAGGATGAAAGTCGAGAATAATCGGGGTTTTGCATAAATGTAGTCATCTGCGTTCAGCCCTTTAACTCTTTCGGCGCCAAAGTTCTAATTGTCGTCTGCAACCCAAATGTGTTAATTCATTCGGTAAAATAAGGAAATGAGATAAATGAACACAGAATTCAAAGGAATAATCCACAGATCTAGAACTGGACATTGAGGCAAAAAGTGAAATCCCTTATCAGAAGCCGTCTTGAAAAGGTGGCGTCTGATCTGGGACTGCACTATTTGTCGTGATCCATTTTTGCGACTTTGTCGGTGAAAGGGTTAATAAACAGACAGACGTTTTTAGCAGTTTCTGCTTTGGTAACAAACTCACTAGCTCATCATGCAGCTAATTAACCCTTTTCCTGTTCTATGTTTATTACAAAGTTCAATACCTACTGAATATTCATGGACAGATTTGTTATAATGACGCATGGAGAGTGGAACATTGTAGCCATTTTAGCCATCTTATTCTTTTTAAAGAATCAAATTTTATTAGCAAACAGAGCAGACCCTGATCAGACGGCTCCTCTAGGAGCCGTCTGATCTGGGTCTACTCTGTTTGTAAACGCGTGAAAACACGTTTGTATGAGGGAAAGGTTTAAGCAGTTATTCATTAATTTGGACACAGGCGTCTTAAAAATCAGGTGATTGCTTAATGCAGGGCAAAAGTAATGCAGAAAGCTCCTATATGAGCGTTCTGCATTAAGTTTAACCTGTATTAAATTAAGCGAGTACCTGCCTTACAAATCCATAATTTGATGACCATTTTTTTACGGCCGCTTTAGACATATCCTACTGTATTTAATGGGAGTCTTTTTATGTAGATGTAATATCACACTTGAATTCAACCCTCTTTTCACAAGATAAACGAAATTAATCTAATTAAGGCCCTTAAAATTATTGACATTTACCTCATCTCATGCTGAAAATATAATGCTTGCTCAGTTTTTCACTGACTTCCGGTTTGATTACAATTTTAAGAAACTCTTGTCCGACTGTCAAACACTTGGATATTCATGGGACACCGACATACTTTGTGTGTCGTCTGGATACAACATATTTGCAGTAACTGTTGCCAGTTCAGACGCACTTAGCACGAGGAGAGTAGATATACATGTACCTATTTATATCGATCTATACCGATCTTTTCCGAAGTTGGTCAATATAAATTCGCAGTATGTTAATGAGCTTCAGATGGTCTTGCTGAGTTTCATCGAGGCCATTGGAATACACGAATTAACTCATTCTACGTTATGGACAAATGTTATTAACTATGCAAACTGATTGGATACCGGCGAGATGCCGAGTTGCTCGGCGTCTCAACTGTATCCAAACTGTTTGACAATATGTCAATATTTTGTCAAAAGCTTGATCGAATCGGAAATAGTCAAAATGACACCAGACACTGTTGTTTACTTTTTAGAATTGTTAAAGACGACATAATTTGCATGCGAAAGTAATTCAGCATGAAAACGGAGTTAAAATCGAACATTTCAGAAATGGACTGGTAGAGTTAAATCAGCAAAGAAATTACATATAAATGTTTACACTATTTGTCAAAACTAGAGATAAATTCAGACATTAGAAAACATGAGTATTGGGACAATACACGTGAAAGTCGTGGTTTTGTTTTTGACTCTGCCATTAATATCACGCTTAC
Source organism: Azorinus chamasolen (assembly GCA_963576725.1). Taxonomy (NCBI): domain Eukaryota; kingdom Metazoa; phylum Mollusca; class Bivalvia; order Cardiida; family Solecurtidae; genus Azorinus; species Azorinus chamasolen. The sequence goes on along the minus strand of OY755239.1, from coordinate 51,063,050 downwards.
AAACATTCAGTACGAAATTTACAAAAGAAAGGAATAAGAAACTGAACAGCGTGTTTTATTCACTCTCGACGAGGTCAGCGATAGAATGCTGCCAGGAATGTCTGAGCAACAATGCTTGTATAGCAGTGAACTATTCACCAGTACTGAAGGTTTGCGACCTGAATGAAGACAAGTGGAGTGAGGTCGACGCTAACATGCACGATGTTTATTATCGAAGTGACGGTAACGCTTTTCTAATTATATTTGATTTTCATTCGGATTTGGTTTAGAGAGCAACCCTATGTGCCAATATTTCCCTGTATTGTTTGTGTTATCCTGGGTATATGACTTCATTTCAATTATAACAAGCGAGGTTTTACGGAAGCGTACAATGGATGCGTAAAACATTTTTATCCCATTTGCTCCCAGTGGATTTTTCCATGCTTATATATTGGATTAGTCTATCTTTTATCTCAGGGATGTCTGGTCTAAATTTTCATTTTTGTTTTGTATTGAATTTCCTATCAGCAAAAAGTGTAGACTGATCAGACGCCGCATTATGCGGCGTCTGATCAGAGTCTACACTGTTTGCCTACGTCCCATACATTGGGTCGTGGGAGCAAATGGGTTAAGTAGGATAGAAGAAAAACAGAGAGCAATTTTATTTAGTAAATTTTATTAAGAGATACGTGGGAAATTTTCAAAGTATTTCAGAATGAGGAAAATGATGTTATGATATCATTTGCTAAAAATGATATTTGAAACACTTAAAAAGAAGGGAATGTGAACATTTTGGAAACCCAGAAATACATAGTTCTCATGTGATGGACAATTTGAAGCATGCGTCAACATGAATAGCTACGATTAAAGGATCAATTCTTATTTCTGATACAAAACTTTCCTGTTGATATGTATTTTTATAAGAAATGTTATGTAAGGACATACCAATTCTGACCAATGATGATCATCTGCTGAAAGAGTTATGACATGTGAAGGTGAACCACTGAACTTAGCAAGTAAATTGTACAACCGAATCCTGAAATAAGCAACTGTTCCTCTAAACATGTATGGGTTTTGTTCCAGCTGCTATTGCTTCGGGATTTAGCATTATTATAATGTTTGCAAACAGTTTTGATCCCGATGAGATGCCGAGTAACTTGGCACCTGATCAGGGTCCAAACTGTTTGTCAATCTGACATTTGTTTTTGAAAATATATTATATGGAAGAAAAAAGTATCGTTTAGAATTGCAGCAGACGACAATATTTGCAGATATCAATTGCTTAGAGTGCAGAAGGTATTTGGAGTACATTACACTGATCAGCAAATGACCTGCATAATGTTAATAGCACATCAAACATGAAAGAGTTCTTGGGCATCAGTGAGCGCAGTGAAAACTAGTGCAACTGTCTTTTTCAAGAGTATAAATATAAACCCTAGTCTCGCAGAAAACCATATCATGTTGAATTCCTGTAAAATAGTGGGCTGCCTCTGGCAGTACAATGGTAATACTACTACTACTACTAATAATAGTAATACAATAATTATAAAATATAGTTATACTAATAACGATTTTCTCAAGCCGATTGATCGGAGACTAGTTGGAAATTTGACTTATAAGAATATTACATAATATATCATACCTCATAAACCCATCTAACTCGACAACCAAAATGAGATAAAATACTTGACAACAACAACGATTTGGTTGATACTTTAATTAATAGCTAGCGACATACGTGACCTAGTCGCGTCTCTAGACTTTCACCGCGTGACATTCGCGGCCCTGTGCGATCTCCCTTACCATGCTTTTCGAGTTTTTTTATACAAGTCAGTAAACTCGGAAATCCTGTCATTTGCATAAGGTCTAGGCACACCGTAAGAGATCTAAATGCAAAATGGTAGGTTCTTCCTTAACTGACTTTAACCTGCAGCCTGCTCCCATATCTAAGAGGCTAAGTAACAACTATATCACACAATTACAGTAAAACCCCGCTAATGCGATCACCTAAAAGAGGTATATTGATGTTGCTAGATGCAGGTGGTAGCTTAATGCAGGACAAAAATAATGCAGAAGGCTCCTAGAGGAGCCTTCTGCATTTCTTTTGTCCTGCATTAAGCAACCACCTGCTTATAAAGACAGCCATGTATATTTATTTAGTGGTCGCATTAGAGGGGATCTACTGTACATCCTTTTAAGAACGCCCATTCATTAAATGGTCATGTTAGAGATGTTCTACTGTTTGTCCTATAAGAGCTTCCGATCTGGGTCACTTTGCTTGTAAATGCGTCAAATTGCGTCTACAGTAAAACCTCTTTAAACCGGAATTCTAGTAGCGAAGAATTAATATGCTTTTAGGCAGATAGCTTCTTAATTGCAGGGTGAAAGTCAAGCTCCTAGAGGAACTTTCTACATACCTTTTACCCTGTATTAATCTGCAACCTGTCTCTAAGACCGATATTTATATTAAATTTAACGCCCGGTTTATAGAGGTTTTATTATATATCACGTAAAGTGTTAATGGCTAAATAACGCTTTTATAAAGAACAAGAGAGTTGTCTTCTTTAAGTAATCGATTGAATTATTTCTTAGTTTCAGAATGTAAGAGTCCTTGGGTTTGGTACAGGGACCACTGTTACCTTTTTGTATCAACCAAAAGATCTTGGCAAGACAGCGAGGACCATTGTGTACTGCTAGAGAGTCATTTGGTTGATATTCAAAGCGACGAGGAGAATGCTTTTGTACGGGGCGTATTTGATGATGCTGGATATTATGGTCATCATATATGGATTGGCGTGTACGTGACATGGCCCGGCGGGGCTTGGAACTGGACCCTGGGCATTCGGGAGTCATACGACAACTTTAATCCGGACGAGCCTAACAATAACCTTGATCTTGAAAACTGTGGTGATATAGCGACTGATGGTCAATGGAACGACAATATTTGTGCAAGTTTGAACCTAAGTGTCTGCAAAACAACGGCACCATAGCTGTGTTTGGTTATGATTTTGCTTCCGATGTACAAGAAGATTGACAAGGACAAACCTATTACAGTAAAACCTCTCTATAACGGCTATTAAATTGTGTTAATTAGTTGGTATTTAGGGCAGGTGACTGATTAAAGCAAGGTTAAAGTAAAACAGAACGCTCCTATGGGAGCGTTCTGTTTTACTTTCACATTGCTTTAAGCAGCCGCCTGCCTTTGACACAAAATACTTGCTGTAATTTAGTGGCCGTTATAGAGAGGTTTTACTGTACCTCAGAGATTTTAAATTCCGTATCTAATGAGCAGTTTCAGAAAAAATTGTTTTCTGGGTAAAAAAAGTACCTAGTTATAGTCTACTTTCAGTCCGAAGGACTGCTCAGTTGACTGCACATTTACTCCCCTGGTCATTGCGTCATTCGCCTACAATATTGAACACTGCTGACATATGGCGCAATCATGCAGCCGCAGTACCGGCTAGTGACCCTCACAGGTACCCATTTTAACCCCTGTTGGAGAGGAGGTGCGGATGGGAGACACTGAAAAGCATCTCTGAAATTTCCGGGAGGGACCGGTATTTAAACCCCGGACCTCCGGATTGGTAGTCAAGCGCGTTACCACTAGACCACCACACATCAACGGGTGTTAGTAAGTTTATATTCTAATGAAACTCTGAGTGGTTCTTGTTTCATGTTGAACAACTTCTCTTTGTAAAATATATCGTGAATGCCTTGTAAATGTTACCATTAAATGTAACCACGAATGCCTTGTAAATGGTATCACGAAATGTAATCACGAATGCCTTGTAAATGTTACCAAGAATGTCTTATATATGTTATCCCCGAATATCATGTATATGTTACAACGAATGTCGTGTATGTGTTACCACAAATGTCTTATATATGTTACCACAAATGTCTTGTATATGTTACCACGAATGTCTTTTATATGTTACCACGAATGTATCGTATATGTTACCACAAGTGTCTTGTATATGTTACCACGAATGTATTACATACGTTACCACAAATTTCTTGTATATGTTACCACGAATGTCTTGTATATGTTACCACGAATGTATTACATACGTTACCACAAATGTCGTGTATAAGTTACCACGAATGTCTCGTATATGTTACTACAAATGTCTTGTATGTGTTACCACGAATTCCCTTTATATGTTACCACGAATGGATGTGATATGTTATCCCCGAATATCATGTATACGTTACCACGAATGTCTTGTATATGTTACCACGAATGTCTTGTATATGCTACCACGAATGTCTTGTATATGTTATCATAAATGTTTTGTATATGATATCACGAATATAGTGTATGTGTTATCATAAATGCTTTGTATAGGTTATCACGAATGTATTGTATATGTTACCACGAATGCCCTTTATATGTTACCACGAATGTTTTGTATATGCTTTCTCGAATGTCTTGTATATGCTATCATAAATGCGTTGTGTATGTTATCACGAATGCCCTGTATATGTTATCATGAACGTAACGTTCTCTACGTCTGCGCGTTGTCGTCCTTCACATTGTACATGCATATACTCGACTCATCACTGAACAGATCTGACCCCCATTGGTGTCTATTCCAACGGTAGTAATTATTGCAGAGGGCCAGTCCGGTGTAATGAGGAAAATTGACCCCCATAGTAGATCGACCGTGGGTCGATTTATTATATACATGTAGTACTATGACCCCGGTCATAGTACTATGGCCCCCTTACATATAAGAATCCGACCCCTCATATACCAAAGTGACCCCCGTAGTAGATCGACCGTGGTCGATTTATTATAATAATATTATAGTACTATGACCCCCGATCATAGTACTATAACCGGGGGAGTCGTAGTACTATGACCCCATTACATATAAAAATCTGACCCCCTAATATAACAAACTGACCCCATAGTAGCTCGACCGGGGTCAAGTTAATAAATAGTATTATGACCCATCTTATTACGTATAAGAAACTGACCTCACAAACGAGATAACAAACTGACCCTTAAACGTGTGCATAAAAGTGGACTGAGTTCCTACTTCTCCACCAAATGTATATACCTGACAGAAATCCCAAGAGAGCCGAAGTCGGTGGTGATGGGCCTCACAGGCGCCTTCTTCCCAAAACCACAGGACCACGCAATACATACCACATTTTTCTCGGGGAACGCAAACAAACAACAACAGCATTTGGAACCAAACTTCTTTAATGGGATAAGTGTTGATACAACAGAAAAAGTTGTGTTCTTGAGTATGGTTTGTAGATGAGATCCTTTCAGTGTAATGTTAAAAACTGTCGATTGGAGTGATATAGTTCAAAGTTAATTTTAGACACAATGCCCCAATCCAGATTTATTTTCCGAAAGAGGGGGTGTCCACCAAATCCCAGCACAGTGGGCACGAGAAGTTGTTTCAACGTTGATTCAACGTTGATAAACATTGAATCAACGTCGCATACGTTGAAAAACAGTTAAAACAATGTCTAGTGCCCACGGGAGGGGGTCTGGCTATATGAAACGATGAGCAAAATATGCCTTATGTTTCATCTTTTAAAATATACATTTCCCAAGTTCGGTCTCAAGTTTTTGATTGCTCAGATTTGAGCCTTTGGCTTGAGAACAAACTCAGACTCAACTAAAAAGCTTTATAAGCCTTTGGCTCAAATCTGACCAATCAAAAGCTTGAGAACAAACCCAGACTCACCAAAAAAGCTTTATAAGCATGAACCCAGTTGCAGGGTCTTTAGTAAACCAGACTGAAATCAGTCGAGAGATTGCAGAGGCAATGCGCATGCATATTGGAGAGATATGTTTGTCTAGAGATAATACCAAAAGCTAATGCACCAGTTATAAATAAGCAAAATGTTATGACGAAAGTAGTTCACATCTTTGAAAGATGTTTATGTTGTAAGCGGAGAGTGCAACAGTGTCACCAAAAAAAACGGTACCAGCTGTTGAGTATAGTTTTATCATATAAAATGAGCATATATGTCAGGTATGATGGCATAATCTGATACCTGTAGTAGGGGCGTCTAGGTATCTTTAAATTAACTCCTGACAGTAATGCGATTGTGACAAATATTAGTACAATGGTGTATATGCTGTTTATGTTGCACACTGTATTATTGATAGCCTATCATTTCTCTGGCTAGGGGTAGATTTTCATAAAAGATGGGCTGTATAAATAGTCTATGGGGTTACACAAAATAATAATTAGTGCTAGGGAATGGGAAGTAATAAATGAAGATTTATCTTCAAATAGTTGTTGCAGTTACCTCCCTTAAAGCCCACACATAACTCCTCTGAGCTTGCTTTCCTTACACATACTGCAGGGATTAGAATTAGTGTGTCTCTTAGCGGCCCGTAGTTTGACTCCCGACACTCTTACACTAATAATTATTAGTGTTAGAGTGTCGGGAGTCAAACTACGGGCCCCTATGGTATGTCTTGCCTGTCTTATTATTATTCTAGTCTTGTATATGTTTTATTCTTATGTTTATTATTTGTTTATATGACTCATGCCCATATGCGGGCCCAGTTATTGAATAAAACTTGAAACTTGAAAACTCATTTCTGACACAATTTAATCACTTAATTATCCTGACAAATTCCTATTTATATCTCACACAAATACTTAACTAGTTAGTTTTCACGACAACGCTTACGTCATGTTTAATGTAATTATCTGAAATGTGGAACGTGGAAACTTTTCACGATAACCAGATAAATATGTTCACCTTTACCTCCACAAATACGCCTTTCTACTCCTCTGTAATAGTCACCTTTTGAAACAATTGTGTTAAATAGAGCATTTGCTCCTATAGGAGAAAATGCTCTATTTATCACAATGGTTTCAAATTACAAAATTCTAAAAAAATAATATTTTCTCCAGTTAATGCTCGTTTTCGGTAGATTTATTCAAAGAGGTTTGATCTACAAATAGCCTATGGGGGAAAGGGTTAACATGAATGTTGTCATGATAATGCTTTAGACTACCACCACTTAATGCATTTATCTTGTTACGTACCTAAATATTTATTACGGAAACTGAAACCTTCATGTTGTCATGACGTAAAATCATGACGTAAAAACCGTCACGCTTGACTGATTTGCAGTATAGATCGTGGGGTTGTGTGCAGAAATCTTAAAGATGGGGGACGATTTGAAAATCAGTTCCAATGGGATATTTTATTATTTGACTGAAAGTGACGTTAAAACCCATGTACAATTTAAATCACCACTGTTTTTCAACCTTTTCCTTCGTAAAATACAGGCAGATTTCCAGCTATCGGACAAAGTGCATGTCCATAGACTACACACAAGAAAACATAAAACCAAATGTCACTTAATCCTTAATAAGATTGCGAAAACTCTGGAGATATCAGATACAGGACACATATCTTGGAAAGAAGAGTTTGTGACAAAAACTACGCCTTATCTACTGGAACAGCTAGTTAAGGTAACAAACTCAAGCATAGACAATGGATCCAGTAAAGTAGATCTTGATCTAAACCTGCTAAATCACGAACATTTGGAACAACCAGCACCCCAAGAGCAGTCAGACTCTGGTGGTGTATATTATGAATGTAAAGACAATGAATAAATTATTAGTGCACTAAAAACACTTACTAAAAAAACAGATGAACTTAGAAAAGACTTAGACAACATAACATCACGTACAGGTGATTCATCAAATATAGACATGGCGGCATCAGACTCTGGGTCAGTAGTCCAGTCTAATAAGAACTCTGATCTTCCCAGAACCACAGACAAAAATGTAAGCAAAAATCATCCAACGGTTCTTAATCAGCCAGCATCTCAAGCTCTTCCGAGGAAAATACCCACGGTTACAAAGAATATTTTATTGATGGGAAGTTCGATTTTAAGCAGGGTTAACCCAAAGGGGCTGAATAATAATGTACATAAGCATGCAGTACCAGGTGCAACTATAAAATCTCTTACTGTGGATGCCCAATTATTCAATATGAAAATTTTTGACAGTGTTGTAGTTTATGTAGGAGGGAATGATGTAGCAAACAACAGAGATATTGAACTTATCGAGGAAGAGTACGACCAGTTTGTTTCTAAACTGAAAGCTTCCAATCCAAATATTAAAGTGTACCTCTCAAATATTGCACCGAGAGGAGACATTGATGTATCAACAGTTAATGTTGTGATTCATAGACTTTCCTGCCATCATGGTATTAAGGTGATAGACATATTCAGTGCCTTTCATGACAACAATGGATCAGTGTGTGAGAGATATTTTACCCGCATTGACTCAATCCATCCTTCACAGTCAGGAATAAAACGTATACTTGGAACAATAGACAGGGCCATAAACATTGTACACAACTTTGACAATGTTGTCTTCATGACAAACAGAAGACAGTTTTCGAAAGAGAGACATGTCAGTTCAGGAAAACCCAAACAATGTACTAAATGTGGAGAAATAAACCATGAAACTGCCCAATGTCGGCATCGTTCGTCAGTCAACTGTTGGTCATGTGGGTTCTCTGGACACAAACAGCAGCACTGCTGGAAATATGTATAGGGACTCGGCAATGATGCCATTTCAGAATGTTTAATTCAGAGTTCTACTTCATGTTTAATTTGTAAATATGAACCATGTGTTTGCAGAAATGTTTCAGGTTCTAATGCTGATTTATTTAATACTGGTATGAATATTTCCGCTCAAAACTTAGGATTATGTACAAATGGTATGATAATTGGTCATTTGAATATTCAGGGATTACGAACAAAATTTGATGAGCTACAGTTAATATTAAATTCGAATAAAATAGATATTTTTGGAATTACAGAAACAAAAATCAACCAAAATCATCCTACGGAAAGTTTTGCAATAAATGGTTTTCAATTCCCCATTCGTAAGGATAGAATAAAGGACAAAGGTGGAGGGATACTTATATATGTTCGGGATAACATAAATTGTACTCGTAGAAATGATTTGGAAAGTTCTGATTTAGAAAGTATCTGGCTGGAAATAAAAAATATAAATTCAAAATCCTTTCTAATTTGCATTTTGTATAGAAACCCGAACTCGCTCTCATCTTGGAAAACATCTTTTGATGATAATTTAGAAATAGCTCAACTTGAAGACAAAGACATTTTGGTTCTTGGTGACTTCAACAAAGATATCATGAATAGTCGTATAAAAGATGAATGGATTAATTACACATCATCTCTTGGACTTTCTCAACTAGTATCTAATCCAACACGTGTTTATGGTGCTTCAAAAACTTTAATCGACCATATTTATTCAGATAACTCTCAGAATATTATTTGGACATCAGTTCCAAGGTTAAGTATAAGTGACCATTATCCAATTTTTTGTTCAAGAAAAATGAACCATAAATATAAAAAATCGAAGCACCACGCTATAAAATACAGATCTTTTAAATATTTTAACGAGAATGATTTTCTTGAAGATTTAGGAAACATAGACTTCAATGATGTTATGCTTATTACTGATGTCAACAAGGCGTTGAAATCATTTATGGTAAAAAATTTATCTGTTATTGATAAACATGTACCCCTGCGTCATCATAGGGTTAAACGGACTAAACAGCCTGACTGGTTAACTGCAGAGATTCTTGATGCTATGAAAGAAAGAGATAAATTAAAATTGAGAAATGATGAAACAAACTATAAATTATACAGAAATAGAGTATCCAATTTAATTCATAATGCAAAGAAAAATTCATATGAAAAGAAAATTTCTGAAGGACAAAACAACCCATCTTCTATTTGGAAAATATTCAAAGAATTCAGGTCGCCTAAGCAGGATAAGTGTTTTGTTAATAGCCTTTCTGTAGATGGTATTGATATAACTGAGCCTGAACAGATGTCAGATGAGTTTAATACATTTTTCACAAATATCGCAGCCAAATTGAAAGAACCAATTTCTTCTTCCGATTTTAATGATGTTAAAATTTTTGTTAACAGCCGTGTGCCAGGCCCTATGTTCTTCAATATTCCAAATGTTGGCAAAGAAAATGTACACAATATGCTTTTGAATTTAAATATTTCTAAGTCAACTGGCCTAGATGAAATTGGTCCACGGATTTTAAAACTATCAGCTAACTTGATATACCCAGTTATTCATCACATACTTAACCTTACTATATCACAAAATGTATTCCCTGAGACTTGGAAATCTGCAAATGTCACTCCATTATTCAAATCAGGGTCTAAACAAGATGTAAATAACTAAAGGCCTATCTCTATACTTCCTACTTTATCCAAGATACTAGAGAAACATGTTCATGATAATTTTATGAATTACCTTAATCATTATAAGCTTATTATTCAAACTCAAAGTGGGTTCAGAAAAAATCATAGCTGCGAAACCGCCATTGTACATATTATAGACAAATGGCTAAAAGCAATCAATGATGGGTATATTGTAGGGGTAGTTATGGTGGATTTTAAAAAAGCATTCGATTTGGTTGATCATAATATTCTTTTACAAAAATTAAGCATTTACAAATGTTCAAAACGTTCTTTAGACTGGTTTAAATCATACTTGTTAAGCAGAAAACAAACTGTTTGTCTAAACGGAGTTACATCTTCTGAACAGAACATATCATGTGGCGTGCAAAATAAGCAAAATTGACATGTATGCAGATGACACTACTATACATGATATCCATTACTCATTGGAAACTGTAGAAAGAAACCTTCAAACCTGTTTAAACAATCTTGAAACATGGTGTAACTCAAATGGAATGATTCTCAATACTGATAAAACCAAAGTACTATTGATTACTACTCCTCATAAAAGGGCACGGCTTACAAATAGTTCTCTGTCTTTGACTTTCAAAAATGTTGTTCTTAAATTATCCAAGGGAGAAAAGTTATTGGGAGTAAATTTCAATGAAAATCTTAAATGGGATGACCATATCAATAAAATAAGAAGAAAGCTTTCAACAAATATATGGTTATTATCTAGAATCAAATGGTATATTCCACTTCATTCTAGAATAATATTTTATCATGCCTATATTCAACCTCATTTAGAGTTTTGCAATATTATTTGGGGAAGTTCAAATACAAGCAGTGCCAATAGATTATTTTCATTACAAACAAGAGCCTGCAAAATTATATTCGGTACAGATTACGTATCTGTGTCTCAATCATTAGAGAAAATGAGCTGTCTGACTTTTTCTGACAAGGTTATTTTGCAGAAGGCCAAGTTTATGTATAAGGTATCTAAAGGATTAGTTCCGACTTATATTAACAATATGTTCGAAAACGAAACGAAAATTTACGACAGTTTACGATCATCAAGTTCAATAAATTATAAAATACCTCGCCCAAAATTAGAACTTTTTAAACAAAGTATATCATATTCAGGACCTTCAATATGGAATAAAATACCAGAAACAATAAGAACCATGAAAACTATTGATAGTTTTACTGTTAACTTTATTCGCTGGTTAAGATCTCAACGATAAGATAACATGTACTTTACTCGTGACTATTATATATCTTACACTTAAGATATATTACTGTTTGGGTTATTTGGCCGTATCTGTGTGCACTTTAAATTCATTTACAGACTATTGATGAATTTGATATTGACAAAGGCGTCATCTATAGGTTGATAGAAATACACATGTAAAATGCAGTATAATGGTTATCGTATTACCCGTATTAAATATTAAAGTTCGCCATTATTAATTAATGTGATTATGTCTACATCATTCAAAACAGTATATATTACGATCTTAGAGCTCCCATATACCTAATTTGTTTATTCAATGACAAATATGAGTATGTAATATATTTGAACATAACGAAAGTGAGTTCTAACTCCCAAAAATAGAGCAGATCCAAGTTGAAAGTTCCTTTTCGAAAATTTAATCTGGATAAACTCTGTTTGAAAGTTTTGATATGAATTCTAATAAAAGAATTTTTCAATGTGTCTGTTGATCTGTGGTTTTCGGTTTCTTACCCATTCCACTGTGTATTTAACCGTTTTATTTGTTCAAGTAGATATGAAATAATGAATTACCGTATTATCTCTATAATCGTGTACACTCCATCTTATCAACGGGTGTGTTATCCATTTTTACCGCTTTTTGAAAGTTGTAAGATCTGGATCTACACTGTTGGTATATTAAGACAGAAGGAAGGGTAAGAACACCAAAACATGCTTTTGTCATTCGTGTTGTTGTTAGAACTGTTCCAGATTCTTATTTATATTATATGTGCTCATTGCTCTTCTTATTACACTAATTATTCATGGAAATATCAGTATTACCGATACTTGAAATTGTAGTTTTAATATTCCTGAAAACTAATTGCCTTTCACCAGAAAAAAACTTTTTTCTTCTATTATTAACAAATAGAGCAAACCCATATCAGACACTTCATGCAGGAGATTCTGATTAGGGACTTCTCATTTTGTGTAAAAATATATGTTTAGAAAAGGGTACTGTACACATACAATTGATATACTATTAGTATTATTTAATATGCCTTTTAATATGCTGTTTGTTTAGAGTTGTAATAGTGTATGACATGTACTTTTTGAGGGCCTCGGGGGTAGATTAGTCTTTTGACTAACCGAGCTACTCTCGTAAAATAGTGTTTCATTCATTTCATTGACACAGGGCTCAAACTGAACGGATCCATGTAGGAAACTTCCCACAGAAGTTTCTCGCTTGTTTCAGTTCTATTTGAAACTTTGTTTATGTAGTTTGTATAAGTATGCTGATTTCATTTTGCGTTATTGAAATGGTTTAGCATAATATCATCATTGGACACATTGTTTATTATGTTCTATGATTGTTATTTTGCATATAAATGTATAAAATGTACTGATTACAAGACCTCGGGGTAGATTTAATCATTAGGCTAATTGAGCTACTCTCATTAAATAAAGTATTTTAGCTTTCATTCATTAATTTAGATTAATTGGGTTACTCTTTAGCCTTTCATTCATTCATTCTTTCAATTCGTCATAAACCTTGTGCATACAGTTTGGATCCAGATGAGACGTTGAATAATTCAACGTCTCATCAGGTTCAATTAGTTTACACTCTAACTGCATTTTTCTAATTTTGAAGCAGATGCCACTTTATTTTAACTAAAACTGAGCAAAATATTTTCTCGTAGATCTATTATAGTATTGACAGCGTGGGTAAATGACGTCACAAATATGTGGTTTTAATAGCGCGTGCATTCATCCATCTGAATCGGGGTCAAATGGCATTTATGTATTTCATTTGAGCAACAGTTAAGCTAGATCCAACGTTATATTAACTATTTGGATGCTAGTGGCAAATCAAAACTATGATAACATATTGGATCCAGATTAGACGCCAAGTTACCCGACGTTTGATAAGGATCCAATTGCGTGTCCTTGAACAGTAGATCTACAAATTGAAGCAGACAACATTTTTTAATTATACAGACGCAACATTACTTAGCGAGCAATGAGTTCATTTCTGAACATTGATTTCTTGTGCGTATGTATACATCTGTGTTTTACTGTTTTGTATTTTTGTATGAACTGCTTTTTTGTTTGAGGGCCTCAAGGTAGATTAGTCATTAGACTAATTGAGCTACCCTCGTTAAATAAAGTCTTTCATTCATTCCATTTACCTAAAATAGAAAATTGTATTTGGATGACTGCATGGGCATAGAATATCACGGAACATCGCCCACTTTTCCGGAGGAACAGGGTAACTATTTTAGATAAGTTGACAAGAAAGTTAACAAGAAAGTTTTTGAGAAAAGTGTTTCGTTAATTATAGTATGTGGTGGTAGTACATGTCACTAACAGGTCATTTTGACGCGATAAGATAAGCATCAGGTTTTCATCAAATTATTCCACTTTCCACCTATTAGATAAGTGTGTGAAATATTAACTGGAAAGCTTTTACGAAAGCTAAGTGGTAACTGTGGCAGAAAATATGCCACCATAGTCAGGTCATGTCATTTTGAAAGGTCACACTTTTCACTTTCTTAGAAAAAAATAAACGAACGTTACAACAGAAACATATGTATGTTAAATTACACATACATGCACCTCCAAATCTCTACTGTGCATGCGTACTATGCTATATAAATATTAGCACACGCTTTTATAATAAACCCCTTACTCTATGAATATTCATGTAAGAAAAAGTGACATCATGGATATTAATTACATTAGTTATTGTAATAGTACATGGACATAGGTATGTTTAGCCATGAACAGAAACTGCAAAATCACAGCTTTATTACATATGTATTACATCATCGGGCGGCTTCCGGGTCTACTCAGTTTGCAAATACGTAGAAAGTCTTATTTATTGAGTATAGGGTTAGATAAGCACAAACTGCATCTTTATATTTACTCTGATAGTTTCAAACAGTTTGACACTGACAGTATGGAATTATAGACAATTCGTCAAAGTTTTCGCTACATATCAGTAAATATTGCAATGCACATGTACTTTGATTAGTCGGCGGGCTTCTTGCAGACACTAAACCCTTGCTTGTCGCATGAGATGTCATTCCAATCTGCCTGAGGGCCCATTTCCACGCAGTTTTCCCATGCAAAATTTGGTTCCCCTGGCCTGAAATTCTGATACAAAATCTGGTTTCTGTTTGTCCAAGTCCGTTCCTGGCTGAGTGACTCGATGTACATGCCTATCCAGATGGTTTCCGTCGCGTCAACTAGACTACGCACAAACAAATTTTCCTCCTCGCTCTGTATATCCACCAAATTACTATCGAGTCCATTGCAGTATGCTTCGCTGGCTGCCCAGGATTTTGTTGTTGAAAGTACCTTGTAGCAGTGAGTTCCAAACAGAACCCAATTACTCTCGCATGCTGAAAGGGATATAAAATTAATACTAAAAACTGATTAACTTTTATACCACAGTGGAAAAAATAATGTTTGTTTAACCCCCTGTAATGCGACCACCTAAAATATGTATAATTCTGGGTGGTAGAGGCAGGTGGTAGCTTAATGCAGGAAAAACGTAATGCAGAAAGCTCCTATAAAATGCCAAAAATAACCAGAGCAGACCATGATCAGACGGCTCCTACATTGGCTGTCTGATCTGGTTCTACTCTGTTAATGCGTAAAAAGGTTTTGCATTTAGGTAAGGTTAAATAATCACTCCATATCTACGCCTTTAACATATTTACATCCAGGGTAGACACAGATCTGACAGTTCGCATACAAATCATCTGGTCAGGATATGCTCTTTGCTTATGGAATACTTTAGATCTGATTTTACAGTTTCTGCCATGGTCATTTTTTTTAAAGTAGCATCGGAAGTAGAGGTAGAACTCCTATCGTAAACCTATTCAGTCCCATGAAGACGGATCTGAGATAACATAATTATGCAATCACTTTGGATCCACTATACGCTCGTATGTGATGATTAATAACTCGGCGTTCCATCAGGATCAAACTTGTTTGCCACTCCGTTTATTTTTATATAAAAAGGATATTGAACAAGCGCCCACTCTAAGACTTGAAGCAGAGGTAAAGGTTTTCAGCAGACGACAATGCTGGGACTGAAATGATTAACCCTTTCACCGCCGCAGTCGCATAAATGCACCACGACAAATAGTGCAGTCCCAGATCAGACACCGCCTTCTCAAGGCGGTGTCTGATCAGGGACTTCACTATTTGTCTTAATCTCTATTTCTATATAATTATGTGCTTTATTCCTTTGAAATTTGCATTTATTTATTTTCTTATTTTACTGAATGATTTAACAAACTTGGATTGCAGACGACAATTAGAAATTTGGCGCTGAAAGAGTTAACAAAAATACATTGCAATCGCAGATTGTGACATGACTCGTTTTGGCAATCATATTGGATCAAGATAAGGCACCGGGTAACTCGGCGTCTCATCAGGACCCAAGCTGGTTGACACTCGGTCAGTAGTTTCTCAAAAGCTTGATCAAATCGGAAGTACACAAAAGCTGCACGTGATCAGATTTGAGCAGATATGCTTGTTTACAGCGAAATAAAGTTTGACCCTTACACGGATATTCATGGAGTAAAGGGTTAACCCTTTGCTTGTTCTATGTTTATTCCAAATTTAAATATCTACTGAATATTCATGGACTATTCATTGACAAAATAGTTGAACAAATGGATTGTGGAACATTGTAGTTATTTTAGAAAGTAAATAATCAGATCTATCAAATTCAATTAGCAAACAGACCAGACCAAGATCAGACGGCTCCTATAGGATCCGTCTGATCTAGGTCTACTCTGTTTGCAGATGCGCAAAAAGGAAAGGATTAATGAAAACACACTCTTACTGTAACGTCTGTAGTAGACATCAAACTGGTCAGATTCCTTCTTGTCGGTGCAGTCGTCGGTAAAACTGCAAAGTTTGGACCCTTGCGAGTAAGTAACCGCTTCGCAGGCACTTAGTTCTCTGCATTTGAAACAACATTCAATGTGCGACCTCGTCACCAGGGACTTGAACACATGAACAAATTCTCTGTTCCTCTCTCTTTCAAACTTTTTTGAATTAGAAATGCATGACACACTAGAGAGAAAAAAAATAAACAAAGTTGTACATGTAACCACCATGGTTTCAAATGAGAATGATGATAATGCTTCGTTTATGTAAGTTTCTATCACACCATGTAACCTAAAAGACAAATATGTGACAAGCACTTTGATTTACGTTTTAAAATATTAAATTTCCATTGATATTTCATGCACAGACTCAACAGCATTGTGCTTGTTGCATTTGTTTATATATGTCGCTGCCACATATCGTGTTCTGCATCCTTTGTTGTCTGCTTCTGTCTTTAATTTTGTCTGTTTAAATTTGTCTTCTTTCTTGTTTCAAACAGTTTAGATCCTGATGAGATGCTGGGTTATTCAGTGTGTCATATGGATTCAGACTACATAGAAACCTGGACAGCTTCGTCATTGGCAGGGAAATGGGATGTCGTCTATATAAATTAATTGATTTGTAGAATTGTTTGTCATCCAACATCCTCTAGCAATTTCACGCCTTTCATACTAAGTGGGCTCTATAGACACTGGTCGGCCATTCCACTCTGTCGACAATACTATGCTTCAAGTACCTCCGTACCGACTCAAGGTTCAGGTTAACAAAATCCAGGAAGTGCAACACATTTATTTCAGAGTTGACTGGAGCATAGTTGAGTGCAGTGGAGGAGGTGAATAATTGCAGCATAATGATAGAAAAACACAACCGACATTAATATATAAAATGTACGTGATGTCCACAATTTCTTACATGCATATTTATAGAGTAAATAGTTGATCGACAGGCTCGAAAACAATCGAGATCAAATCGAAATCGCACCAGCTTTTTAGGAACATAAGACATTATCGGCGACACCCGAGCCCGACGAAAATTAGCGCAAAGACAATTTGATTTTTATAATGACCGGACACTATCTGGTACTGAACATACCCGAAAAGGTCAAAAGGTTCTTTGAATTAGAAACCACAAAACTGGTATATTCATGCAGTGTAGCTGTACTCTAAAACGGAGAAAGCTATCTGTGGACAATATGGGTATAAGAATAGAATCGCAGTACTGTTTCTTATTTCACCCCTGTGCTTTTTCATTACAGTAAAATCTCTCTAAAACGGCATCTAAATTTAGTTAATTAGATGGTATGCAGGTGGCTGCATAAAGCAAGGTGAAAGTAAAACAGAACGTTCATATAGGAGCGTTCTGTTTTACTTTCACCTTGCATTAAGCAACCGCATGCCTTAGACACAACATACTTGATGCAATTTAGTGGCCGTTATAGAGAGATTTTACTGTAATTTAGTGGTCGTTATAGAGAGGTTTACTGTACTTTAGTGGCCGTTATAGAGATGTTTTACTGTAGTACCATTTCCGTGAGACATTAAGAAACTGAAGAACGTTTTGTATTCACTCTCAACGAGGTTAGCGATAGAATGTTGCAAGGAATGTCTGAGGGACAACGCTTGTATAGGGGTTAGTAATTCGGATCCGCTTTACTAAAGAACGTACAACTGAAATTACCCTTAAGTCTAACATACGAGGATCGCAACTTCCCCTAAACCCTTTCCCTGTTCATTATTCATGTTAGAAATAATGGCATCATGAATACATGTATTAACCCTTCGCTTGCTATTTGCGTCAATATACATACCTGTAAATAGTGAAGACCCAGATGAGACAGCTACTGCAGGAGATGTCTTATCAGGGTGTGCACTATTTACAAGTTGATTGTGCAACCAGTGTATTCCACAGCAGTGATTTCATAGCGAAATACTTGTACACAGTGAAGATATATGTAATTATACAACAGGGCATGGGTAAAGAAGGGGAAATGTATTTTAAAATTCAGCAAGCGAAGGGTTAATGAGCTTGTTGTAATAATGTTAACTCTTCAATGGAAGACTGCTTTAACAAAAACAATGGAATCAGATATATAACATTTCATAAGCAAACAAGATCAGACCGCACCTGTATGACCCGTCTAATCTGGCTCTACTCTGTTTGCAAATGCGTGAAAAGGCGTTTATATGAAGGAAAGGTTGATACATGTTAGAAAAGTTATCATGCCATCACGACCTCACACGCATTTGTGAACAGATTGATTCCAGATGAGACACCGAATAATTCGGCGTCTAATCAGGATCCACGCTGTTTGAGACACGGTCAACAGTTTCTCAAACGATTGTACAAATCAGAAGTACATATGCACGTTCTACGTCTTATGGGGGTTTATATTTCTCAACTTATTAGGTTTGCCCGAGCCTGTTCTTTGCTTGAATATTTTAACAGACGTAATTCAGTTATAACTGATAAACTTCTTAAGCAAGGTTACAGATATCACAAACTTCGGAAAACTTTTTCTAAATTTTATTCTCGAAATTTACCTCTCATTAGTAAATATAATTGCAATCTACGGACGTTACTGCGACAAGGCATTTCTCTACCAGAATTTTATGGGGATGTTATCTACAAACTTAGGAAAATTCGGGGTCATATCCATTTTCATGATTTGTTTATAAAACGCATTAAAACATTTAAAAAGAAAGGTTATGATCCTATTATATTGCAACGCACTGCATGTTTGGTTATCGACCCTTTTACAGTCGGTAGCTACGCTTCCCTCTTTGCTTGCGCGATGACAGGCCGAGGGTAGTACTCTATGATGGTATACTCTTAAACTTGGATACAGGATGAGCTTACCAGACTCATGTATTACTTTTTCCCTGTCGTGCCCTTAACGGCTTACCTGCAGGTGCTCTGATTTCAGCAAAGTCATTGAGTACATATTTGACGGATTGTCACAGTTATTATGCTATGTTTTACATGTTGTCCTGTGTTCACCGTCGTCTATGTTGTGGGTAAGTCCAGCGGGGATACCTTTATTTACAATATTTGTAAAGCTAGGGTGACTTTGAGAGAAGTGTGAGGTTAGGACGTCCGTAAACCGGTTTAAACCCCCAGTGGTGTTTTTGCTACTGACCGTGCCAAGGCGGTACTCTCCGTGCCAAGGCGGTACTCCTTTTGTTTGCCTTGCGTCTTTGTGCTTGTGATTTTGTTCATGTGTGGGGCGTTTGTCTCTGGTTCTTGTGTGTCTTTTGGTGTTTTCTGTGTTCATTTCGTGTGTGTGTGTGCGTTTGGGTGTGTGGTTATGTGTGTGTGTGTGTGTGTGTGTGTGTGTGTGTGTGTGTGTGTGTGTGTGTGTGTGTGTGTGTGTGTGTGTGTGTGTGTGTGTGTGTGTGTGTGTGTGTGTGTGTGTGTGTGTGTGTGTGTGTGTGTGTGTGTGTGTGTGTGTGTGTGTGTGTGTGTGTGTGTGTGTGTGTGTGTGTGTGTGTGTGTGTGTCATGCTGTCTATCGGTGTTTTGGTGGTGGTTGCGTCTTGTATGTGGCTTTGCCTGCTTGACTTTACTACTTTTCCATTAATATCTATTTAGTCAGTGGATATAACTGTCCGTGCCGTTACATTTACCAACCCCATATAAAAAAAAATAAAAACCAGATGCACAAGTTCCCATCCAGATAGACGTTCGTATGAAGTTTAATGACTATTTGATGTTTATTAGTAAAGAAACAATGCATACCAGAACGTTTTCGGGACGTACTAACGGACGTATGAACTGACGGACATTAAGACGGACTGGCCTACGAAATGACGAAAAGTTGAAAAGACACGAGCACAACTCCCATTAGAGACGTAAGGGGTCATAAAACCGTAAGATCCATAGTGTGGTTCAATATCTCTAAAACGACCATTCATTATAAGTCACAACGTTAGTTGTCAAAAAGTGTGAACAACTTGAAACCGATTTTAAAATTAAACAGCATAAACTTCCTACAATGTATTGGTTACCTAAACTACATAAAAACCATATAAAGCGCGTTTCATTGCAAATTCTAGCTCATGTGCAACTACTTAATTGTCTATTCAGTTCCATGGTCTTTAGTAAACCAGACTGAAATCAGTCGAGAGATTGCAGAGGCAATGCACATGTATATTGGAGAAATATGTTTGTCTGCAGATAATACCAAAGCTAATGCACCAATTATAAATAAGCAAAATGAAGTCATGTTATGGCGAAAGTAGTTCACATCTTTGAAAGATGTTTATGTTGTAAGTGAAGAGAACAACAGTGTCACAACAAACGGTACGAGCTGTTGACTACAGTTTTATCAGTATAAAATGAGCATATATGTCAGGTATTGTGGCATCTTTCTGACACAACTTAACCACTTAATTATCATGACAAATTCCCATTAAACTCCCACATAAATACTTAACTAGTTAGTTTTCACGACAACGCTCACGTCATGTTTAATATAAATAACTGAAATGGGGAACCTGAAAACTGTTCACGATGACCAGATAAATATGTTAACATGAATTATGTCGTGATGCTGCTTAAAACTATCACCACTTAATGCATTTATCTTATTACGTACCTAAATATTTATCACAGAAACTTAAACTCTCATGTTGTCATTTATCTAAAATAGAAAATTGTATTTGGATGACTGCAAAAACATAGAATATATGCCCAATTCTTCGGAGGAACATGGTAACTATTTTTAAATAAGTTAACAAGAAAGTTAACAAGAACGTTTTTGAGAAATGTGTTTCGTTAACTATATTATGTGGTGGCAGTACATGGCACTAACAGGTCATTTTGACGTGATAAGATAAGTATCAGGTTTTCATTAAATTATTCCACTTTCCACCTATTAGATAAGTGTGTGAAATATTAACTTGAAAGCTTTCTCGAAAGCTAAGTGGTACATGTAACTGTGGCAGAAATATGCCACCATTGTCAGGTCATGTCATTTTGAAAGTTCACACTTTGTACTTTCTTAGACAAAATATGAACGAACGTTACATCAGAAATACATGTATGTTATAACACATATACATGCACTTCCAATGCGTACTATGCTATATAAATACCTAGTTGTAGTCTACTTTCAGTCCGAATGACCGTTCAGCCGACTGTACATTTACTCCCCTGGTCATTCAGTCATTCGCCTACAATATTGAGCACTGTTAACATATGGCGCAATCATGCAACCGGGGTACCGGCTGTTGATATACATGTTTAAATATTAATACACACTTTATAATAAACCCCTTACTCCATGAATATTCATGTAAGAAATAGTGACATCATGGATATTAATTAGATTAGATGTTGTAATAGCACGTTGACATAGACCTGTATGTTAAGCCATGAACAGAAACTGTAGAATCCCACTTTTATTACATATATACAGTAAACCCTCGTTATACCGACATTCGCTACAACGGCACCCTCGTTATACCGGCATTCGTTACAATGGTACCCTCGCTAATACATGTAGGTGGTCGCTTAATAAATGGTTGGGTGGAAAACTAAAAGAAAACAACTACATACATGTATTTGCTCCACCGTGTACAATGATAAATATGATTTCATCATTTTCCCCTCGTAAAGACGGGTACTTCTTATTATTAAGATAATCAATGCTGATGTTACGAATAATTTCTAGTACGTATTAGCATAATATAATGCATGCTGTTGACCATATGTATTGTATATTTGTATGAGTGTGTACTGTTGGACCTATGACCTTATGTATGAATAAACTATCTATATTCCGGCATTTTGCATTGACACAAAACTACCGTTAACTCTTTGAAACAGCCACTGAATAAATAGGTTCAATGCCAATAGCATAGGTGATTGCTTAATGCAGAACACAAGAAGTGCAAAAAGCTCCCTTAGGGGGCTTTTTGCACTTCTTGTGTTCTGCATTAAGCGAACACCTGTTGGTACTAGTTTAAAATTGGCCATATGGTTCCTTTCATAGTTAAACTCGTTATAACGGCAACCTCGTTATTCCAGCACAATGTCTGAAAACAAACACCTCCTTTGTAACGAGGGTTCACTCTAGTACCATAAGCAAACGGAGCAGATCCTCATCGGACGACTCCCGGGTCTACTCAGTTTGCACGTACGTAGAAAAAGTCTTATTTATTGAGTATAGGGTTAAATAAGCACAGATTGCAATATGTATATTTGCTCTGATATTTTCAAACAGTTTGTGACTGGAAGTATGGAATTATAGAATTATATGGTAATAGTACATGGCACGAACAGTTGATTTTGACGCGATAAGATAAACATCAGGTTTTCATCAAATTATTCCACTTTCCATCTATATTAGATAAGTGTGTGAAATATTAACTGGAAAGTGGTAACTGTGGCAGAAATATGCCACCATAGTCAGGTCATGTCATTTTGAAAGGTCACACTTTTCACTTTCTAAGAAAAAAAATAAACGAACGTTACAACAGAAACATATGTATGTTAAATTACACATACATGTACATGCACCTCCAAATCTCTACTGTGCATGCGTACTATGCTATATAAATATTAGCACACGCTTTTATAATAAACCCCTTACTCTATGAATATTCATGTAAGAAAAAGTGACATCATGGATATTAATTACATTAGTTATTGTAATAGTACATGGACATAGGTATGTTTAGCCATGAACAGAAACTGCAAAATCACAGCTTTATTACATATGTATTACCTCATCGGACGGCTCCCGGGTCTACTCAGTTTGCAAATACGTAGAAAGTCTTATGTATTGAGTATAGGGTTAAATAAGCACAAACTGCAATCTTTATATTTACTCTGATAGTTTCAAACAGTTTGACACTGACAGTATGGAATTATACACAATTTGTCAAAGTTTTCGCTACATATCAGTAATCCTCTCCCCTCTCTCTCTCTGGGGCGTCCAATTAGCCCATAGTGAGCAGAAACGGACGTAATTCAACACACACACATATCAGTAAATATTGCTATGTTCATGTATTTTGATTAGTCGGCGGGCTTCTTGCAGACACTAAACCTTTGTTTGTCGCATGTGAGGTTATTCCAATCTGCCGGAGTGCCCATTTCCACGCAGTTTTCCCATGTATAATTTGGTTCCCCTGGCCTGAAATTCTGATACGAAATCTGATTTTTGTTTGTCCAAGTCCGTTCCTGGCTGAGTGACTCGATGTACATGCCTATCCAGATGGTTTCCGTTGCGTCAACTAAACTACGCACAAACGAATTTTCCTCCTCGCTCTGTATATCCACCAAATTACTATCGAGTCCATTGCAGTTTGCTTCGCCGGCTGCCCAGGATTTTGTTGTTGAAAGTACCTTGTAGCAGTGAGTTCCAAACAGAACCCAATTACTCTCGCATGCTGAAAGGGATATAAAATTAATACTAAAAACTGATTAACTTTTATACCACAGTGGAAAAATAATGCTTGTTTAAATAATTATTCAGGTCTAGTGCATTTTTGACTATTTTCGATTCGATCAAGGTCTGGAGAAGTTTTTGACCGAGTGTCAAACAGCTTGGGTCCTGATAATGGGTCCAGTTACTCGGCGTCTCATCTGGATCCAAACATAGAACAGGGAAAGGATTAGACAGCGAAAGCGTACACACATACAGTAAACCCACTGTAATGCGACCACCTAAAAGATGTATAATTCTGGGTGGTAGAGGCAGGTGGTAGCTTAATGCAGGAAAACGTAATACAGAAAGATCCTAGAGGAGCTTTCTGCATTTCTTATTCCTGCATTAAGCAACCACCTGCTTATAAAGACAGCCATATTTATTCCTTAAGTGGTCGCATTAGCTGGGTTGTACTGTAAATGTTCTAATAACTCATAAGTAAACCGTCTTGACCCTTATCATGCGAAGCGCAATCTAATTCCCATTTTTAAACAACCTGGATCCAGATGAGTTGCCGAGTAACTCGGCGTCTAATCAGGATCCAAACTGTTTGGCAATCATTCAACAGTTTCTCAAACGCTTGTGCCAATATGAAGTAAGTAAAAACGCAACAGATCAGAGTTTTGGCAGACATAATCTAATATTTTCAGCACAATAAGAGTAAAAGCCTTCACTCAGTGTATGAAAATCAGAGGGCTTTAATAACAAGTGCGTGCATAGTTATCCCTTTCCCTATTTATATAAGTTTATATCACCTCATTTATATTCATGGCCTCAATCAATAACATGGAAAAACGGATTTATGTTTCACCATGGTGAGACCTGTAAATCAGATTCATAAAATGCCAAAAAATAACCAGAGCAGACCATGATCAGACAGCTCCTACATTGGCTGCCTGATCTGGGTCTGTTGAGTTAATGCGTAATTTTAACGTTTTGCATTTAGGTAATGTTAAATAATCACTCCATATCTACGCCTTTAACGCATTTACATCCAGAGTAGACACAGATCTGACAGTTGGCATACAATTCATCTGGTCAGGATATGCTCTTTGCTTATGGAATACTTTAGATCTGATTTACAGTTTCTGCCATGGTCATTTTTTTCCTGCGATGGTCATTTTTTTTAAAAGTAGCACCGGAAGTAGAGGCAGAACTCCTATCGTAAACCTATTCAGTCCCATGAAGACGGGTCTGAGATAACATAATTATGCAATTACTTTGGATCCACTATATGTGATGATGAATAACTCGGCGTTTCATCAGGATCGAACATGTTTCAAACTTCGTTTATTTTTATATAAAGAGGACATCGAACATCGACATCGACTTGTTTATTTTTATATAAAGAGGACATCGAACAAGCGCCCACTCTAAGACTTGAAGCAGACGTAAAGGTGTCCAGCAGACGACAATGCTGGCACTGAAATGATTAACCCTTTCGGGGTCAAATTTCTTATTGTCGTCTGCAATCAAATTTTGGTAAATCATACGGTACAAAAAGGAAATGAGATAAATAAATGAAAATTTCAGAGGAATAAAGCACAGATGTAGAAATAGAGTTTGAGACAAAAAGTGAAGTCCCTGATCAGGCGCCGCCTTGAAAAGGCGGTGTCTGATCTGGGACTGCACTATTTGTCGTGGTACATTTATGCGACATCGGAGGTGAAGGTGTAATCAAAAATACATTGCAACCGAACTAACCTTTATCCAACCAATCATATTGGATCAAGATAAGGCACCGGGTAACTCGGCGTCTCGTCAGGACCCAAGCTGGTTGACACTCGGTCAATAGTTTCTCAAAAGCTTGATCAAATCGGAAGTACACAAAAGCTGCACGTGATCAGATTTTGAGCAGATGTGTTTGTTTACAGCGAGATTAAGTTTAGCCCTTACGCGAATATTCACGGAGTAAAGGGTTAACCCTTTCCCTGTTCTATATTTATTCCAAATTTCAATATCTACTGAATATTCGTGGACTATTCATTGACAAAATAGTTATAATGAACAAATGGATTGTGGAACATTGTCGTTGTTTTAGAAAGTAAATAATCAGATCTATCAAATTCCATTAGCAAACAGACCAGACCAGACCAGACTGCTCCTATAGGAGCGTTCTGATCTAGGTCTACTCTGTTTGCAAATGCGCGATAGGGAAAGGATTAATGAAAATACACTCTTACTGTAACGTCTGTAGTAGACATCAAACTGGTCGGATTCCTTCTTGTCGGTGCAGTCGTCGGTAAAACTGCAAAGTTTGGACTCTTGCGAGTAAGTAACCGCTTTGCAGTTACTTTGTTCTCTGCATTTGAAACAACATTCAATGAGCGACCTCGTCACCAGTGACTTGAACACGTGAACAAATTCTCTGTTCCTCTCTCTTTCAAACTTTTTTAAATTAGAAATGCATGACACACTAGAGAGAAGAAAAATGAACAAAGTTGTAACCACCATGGTTTCAAATGAGAATGATGATAATGCTTCGTTTATGTAAGTTTTTATCACACCGTGCAACCTAAAAGACAAATATTTGACAAGCACTTTGATTTACATTTTAAAATATTAAATTTCCATTGATATTTCGTACACATCCTCAACAGCATTTTGCTTGTTGCATTCGTTTATATCTGTCGCTGCCACATATCGTGGTTTGCAACCTTTGTTGTCTGCTTCTGTCTTTAATTTTGAATTGTCTTCTTTCTTGTTTCAAACAGCTTGGATCCTGATGAGACGCCGGGTTATTCAGTGTGTCATATGGATTCAGACTGCATAGAAACCTGGACAGCTTCGTCATTGTCAGGGAAATGGTTGAAAACATGCATGGGATGTCGTCTATATAAAATTAATTGATTTGTAGAATTGTCTGTCATTCAACATCCTCTAGCAAATATACACCTTTCATACTAAACGGGCTCTATAAACACTGGTTGGCCATTCCACTCTGCAAATTCAGCCTTGACAGGCAATGCTATGCTTCAAGTACCGGTTCAGGTTAACGAATTCCATGAAGTGCAACACATTCATTTCAGAGTTGACTGGAACATAGTTGGGTACAGTGGAGGAGGTGAATAATTGTAGCATAATGATAGAGAAAAGCACAACCAACATTAATATACGTGATGTCCTCCATTTCTTACATGCGTATTCATAGAGTAAATAGTTCATCGGAAACAATCCAGACCAAATCAAACTCGCTTTTTATGAACGGCGACACACCAGCGTGACGAAAATTAGCGCCAAGACAGTTTGATTTTTGTAATGACCGGATCCTACCTGGTACTGAACATATCCGAAAAGGTCGAAAGGTTCTTTGAATTAGAAACCACAAAACTGGTATATTCATACAGTGTAGCTGTACTCTAAAACGGAGAAAGCTATCTGTGGACAATATGGGTATAAGAATAGAATTTCAGTACTGTTTCTTATTCCACCCTGTGCTTTTTGATTACAGTAAAATGGCCACTCTAAAATGGCCACGTCATTTGTACGTCTTTGAGGTATGTCAGTCACGTAATCTCAAGTAAAACTATTCAAACTAACCATTTGATATCTGCTTCAGTCACCTATACAATATTACCTAGTGTTTGTTTTTCACTTTATTTATGTGTTGCTGTTGTTTCCTTTTTCGCCGTTGAGCTCCTTTTGATCAATATTTGGCAACGTAAACGTAACTTTACGATCCATGGGTCAACCTTATTAAAGATCGTACAACTATACTTATCGTATTAACAACACTCACTACTACTCGGATTACATCTAGTGTGCAGTAATGATAACTTACGTGTGACTGCAATTGTCATACGTTTTCACATATGACGATTCGCAATTTCCAGTTTCAACCGTCGTATATATCAGAAATTACTGTCATTTCAGTCACGTAATCTCAAGTAAGACTAGCTCTAGACCTATTTGGGATTGAAGTCAGTCACCGTAAAATAAAATCTGAGCAGCACTGATCTATCAAAGTCGCTCTGTGACGAATCTAATGACTAGCAACAATATAGGATTTGGCGGAGAATTTAGAAATTGTCTTGGCAATTTATATTTCATTTCATTATTCAATATCTTGGGTAGATTATCCTCTTGTCGTCTAATAAGATTGTAATTTGCATTAGATTCCAAAAAGGACTTATTGTCAGTTTCTGCTGTTTTGAATATTACCAGTCGTCCGTTCTGCCCTTTTGATTCCGTCGGACAGAATGATTCCCGGCAAGATGCATCAAGCACTACAATTTTGTCCATGGCATAAGGGTATCCCACCTGCACACTTTTTACATAAAATTGCAATAAAGCCTGAACCCTTATCATGCCAATCACGACCTCACACGCATTTGTGAACAGATTGATTCCAGATGAGACACCGAATAATTCGGCGTCTAATCAGGATCCACGCTGTTTGAGACTCGGTCAACAGTTTCTCAAACGATTGTACAAATCAGAAGTACGTATATTTTCAGCATAATGAGGGTTAATATCTATTTAGTCAGTGGATATAACTGTCTGTGCCGTTACATTTACTAACCCTATATAAATTTTTAAAAAAAACCAGATGCACAAGTTCCCATCCAGATAGACGTTCGTATGAAGTTTAATGACTATTTGATGTTTATTAGTAAAGAAACAATGCATACCAGAAAGTTTTCGGGACGTACTAACGGACGTATGAACTGACGGACATTAAGACGGACTGGCCTACGAAATGACGAAAAGTTGAAAAGACACGAGCACAACTCCCATTAGAGACGTAAGGGGTCATAAAACCGTAAGATCCATAGTGTGGTTCAATATCTCTAAAACGACCATTCATTATAAATGGAAAAGTAGTAAAGTCAAGCAGGCAAAGCCACATGCAAGACGCAACCACCACCAAAACACCGATAGACAGCATGACACACACACACACACACAACCACACACCCAAACGCACACACACACACACACGAAATGAACACAGAAAACACCAAAAGACACACAAGAAACAGGGACAAACGTTCCACAACATGAACAAACCACAAGCACAAAGACGCAATGCAAACAAAAGGAAGGGTGACAAAGAGAGTACCGCCTTGGCACGGTCAGCAGCAAAAACACCACTGGGGGTTTAAACCGATTTACGGACGTCCTAACCTCACACTTCTCTCAAAGTCACCCTAGCTTTACAAATATTGTAAATAAAGGTATCCCCGCTGGACTTACCCACAACATAGACGACGGTGAACACAGGACAACATGTAAAACATAGCATAATAACTGTGACAAACCGTCAAATATGTACTCAATGACTTTGCTGAAGTCAGAGCACCTGCAGGTAAGCCGTTAAGGGCACGACAGGGAAAAAGTAATACATGAGTCTGGTAAGCTCCTCCTGTATCCAAGTTTAAGAGTATACCATCATAGAGTACTACCCTCGGCCTGTCATCGCGCAAGCAAAGAGGGAAGCGTAGCTACCGACTGTAAAAGGGTCGATAACCAAACATGCAGTGTGTTGCAATATAATAGAATCATAACCTTTCTTTTTAAATGTTATAATGCGTTTTATAAACAAATCATGAAAATGGATATGACCCCGAATTTTCCTAAGTTTGTAGACAACATCCCCATAAAATTCTGGTTGAGAAATGCCTTGTCGCAGTAACGTCCGTAGATTGCAATTATATTTACTAATGAGAGGTAAATTTCGATAATAAAATTTAGAAAAGGTTTTCCGAAGTTTGTGATATCTGTAACCTTGCTTAAGAAGTTTATCAGTTATAACTAAATTACGTCTGTTAAAATCTTCAAGCAAAGAACAGGCTATGTCAGGCTATGTCACAACGTTAGTTGTCAAAAAGTGTGAAGAACTTGAAACCGATATTAAAATTAAACAGCATAAACTTCCTACAATGTATTGGTTACCTAAACTACATAAAAAAACATATAAAGCGCGTTTCATTGCAAATTCTAGCTCATGTACAACTACTTAATTGTCTATTCTTTTGACTTCTTGTTTAACGAATGTAAAAGAACATGTAAAATTCTACTGTGATAAGACTTATGAAAATTCTGGAATAAATCTCTCCTGGTCCATTAAGAACTCTTCAGAAGTCTTAAACAAACTTAAGAACAAAAGGTATCTTGCATCCACTGTAAGCACGAACGATTTTTCTACTTTGTACACAACTCTTCCTCATATTTTAATTAAAGATAAACTTACTACCTTAATGCAGAAAGTATTTGCCCGGGAGAAACATCATTCCTGGCATGTAATGATGAAAAAGCTTTCTTTACTGATGAGCAAATGAAATATTACACCAATTGGACTTGCTCAGAAGTTTGCGAATCACTAACCTTTCTTTTGGATAACAAATTTGTACGTTATGGGAATGCTATATACCGTCAGGTAATTGGTATTCCTATGGGTACGAATTGTGCACCACTTGTCGCAGATTTGTTTTTGTACTGCTATGAGAGAGATGTCATGTTATGTTTGAATCCACAATCACAAGATGTTATAAAAGCCTTCAATTAATTTTTTCAATATTTGGATGCTATTTTAACTTAGATAACCCTTTCTTAGATGCACTGATTCCTACAATTTATCCTAAAGAACTCAAATTGAATAAAGCTAACCCGTCCGACAATTATGCAGCGTTTCTTGATCTAGACCTTAAAATTGATAATGGAATGATTCCTTCTAAAATATATGACAAAAGAGATGATTTTGATTTTAATATTGTAAATTCCCCTTATCTTGACGGAGATGTTCCCCGCGCCCCATCTTACGGGGTTTATATATCTCAACTTATTCGTTTTGCTAAAGCTTGTTCATCTGTTGACGATTTTAACAGTCGAAATATCATTTTAACTATAAAGCTGCTTAAGCAAGGATATAGATACTATAAACTAAAACAAAACTTTCTCTAAATTTTACTACCGAAATCTCTCACTTATTGGCAAGTACCAATGTACATGTAATCTCAAGGCACTTCTGCTACACGGTATTTCACATTCTGAATTTTATGGTGATGTGATTTACAAACTTCGTAAAATTATTGGACATATTTTCTCACTTTGTTCATCAAATATGTTAAAAGATTCATTAAAAATGGATATGATCCCATAGAACTACAACGTACTGCATGTTTGGTTGTCAACCCTTTTACAGTTGGCAATCACGTTGGTCTCTTTGCATGTACGCCGACAAGAAAGGTTTAGTACTCAATGAAGGCGACCTCTTAAATCCAGAAACGGAAGGAGAACGTCTGATATCTGTACTATTTCGTTTTTTTCGTACCCTTTATAACTTTTCTACAGTTATTCTGTTTGCAACTCAATCATTGAGTACACTAGCGATAGGTGGATACAGTTTGTTCACTTAAATATTTTCGTTATACATGCACTTTACCACTGTATTTGCCATCGCGGTCGTTGTAAATTAGTCGGAGAGGGGATGCGTTTATTTACACTGTTTGTCTTTTAGGGTGGGGATGGAATAAGTGTGAGGTTGGGCGCCCAAAAACCGGTTTAACCCCCCCCCCCCCGCCCCAGTGACTTTTGTCGCTGACCGTTCCAAGGCGGTACATCCATCTTCCCCTATTGTATGTTTGATTTGTCTTTGTGCGCCTCTTGATGATTTTATAGTTTTGTACATTTGCTGTTTCCTTGTGTTGCTGTTCGGGCGGCTTTTGTTCTGTATGTGGTGTTTCCTGCATGACTCATTTTTGTACTTTTAGATAAATAGTACAGTCATGTAGTTTAAAATGAAAGTACCTGTGATAAACGCATATTCCCAATAACATTATAAAACTTGGTATTATTCATAAAGATTGTCAATTGGAACTTATATTTTAAAAAAATCCCATGTGGTTCAAAATAAACCGTTTTCACGATACTTATATTTTTTTGTTCTACAACCACATTTTATGGGCCTTTGTGGTTAACGAACCTAAAACGCAACTCGAATAAATATTAAAATACATTGCCGAATAAAATCGGGTCTTCGACATCAAACGCATGAAAGTTTTGTCTTCTTCGGCGTTCATTCGATTTGTTTTCTTACAATATACTTCTTTTCAGCATATAACCAGATGGTTTATGTAAACATTGAACGCATTTGTAAAACACGTTGCAGGTAGATACTATCACTTAAAGTCATGGGCTAAAGTAATACAATACTATAGAACCTGTCTTAAGCGGTTATTCATTTTATGAACATAGTAATCTTGAAAAGCAGGCAGTTGCTTAAAGCAGGGTAAAAGTAATACAGAAAGCTCCTATAGGAATTTCTGTATCACTTTTGTCCTGCATTTAGCTAACACCTGCTTTAAAAAATACTTATTTTTGATGGTCGCTTAAGACAGGTTTTATTGTACAAACTGTTCGGTTATTTTACATTACTTTCTTCTTTAATTACTCAACTTCTTTAAAATAAGAAGTCGCTGTATACTGTATTCAAAGGCACATGCAAATTAGTCGCTATTGACACAACAAATACACCTTTCTCCACCTTTTCAAACTGAGGAGACCAATATCAGACGGCTCCTATAATCAAAGTACTGAAGTACTGATGATGATTTCAGATTTAAAATTGTATTAAGTTGGGATTTAAAGAAATGAGTGAACAGAAAATGTTATTGTGGAGAAGAATTAAAAATTGCTAATAATAACTGATGAAAATAAAACTTGAAGTAAACCAATTCAGCAGTATAAGATATGAGTATACTGTGGTAAGAAACAATATTTAGACAAAATTTAAACAACTGGGTCAGTATTAATTATCTTCAAAATTTGTCTAAATGCTGTAAACTATGTATTTATTTTAAACAGATCCATGAATTTAAGCTGAAGCAGCATGTTAAACATATTCATGATGTTATAAAATTTGTACAGGAAAAAATGTGGATACTTCATTTTGATTTTCGCTACCTAGATTATTCATTGGCCTATATTTTATCTCAACTTTGGCAGAAAACATTGCATTGTGAAACGTACTGTAGATCGTCACTCACTCAAAGTCTCAAAACACATAGAAAGTATTTAATGATAAACTATGAAAACACGTAATGAAACAAGTTTTTCAAGAACTCTTATGAAGGGAATAAGAGATCCTTTGTTTGAAAACACGAGAAAAAATGTAGAATTTATGACGGTTTCTTTGGGAATGCTGAGTCCAACCTTGTACTATAAATAGAACGTCTAATTACACTACGTTACCAGTAGGCTCTACAAATTGAAAAACTACCAGACCGCTTGAGAAGACAAGTTTTCTTCCGTCTTCACGTTTCCCATCTCTCTAAAAACGTTTAAGCAGATATCTGGATTACTATCAGACCACGTAGATATCTCAGTTTCTTTTGTTTTCCTGCTTAGGATGCCGCAAGTTTCACTCTTCCCCTAGTCGCTATTTTAAGAACGGGGAGAGAATCGAAACGCGCATGCGCGATCTTGTCTTAACATGGTAGTATACACATTCCCCTCAGAGATCTCTCTTGACACTTTGTGTAGCCATCTGGGCATATTCATAATCATGCTGTCGTAAGGGTTAGAGAGTTCTTCATTGCGCCATTCTGAAAATTATCACAATGTAGTCACTACTAAAGTACATCAAAGAAAGGGTTCGAATGAGAGTTGTGTATGTTACTTGCATATCCTGCAAGAGAATGATAACAGATCATCAAATATTCTTACTAATTTTGTACAGATAATTATCATGACAAAATCCGTATTCTAAAAATAGAAAATATCCACTTACAGTCGTGTTCTAGTTTATGGACCCTTGATTCATAAATGAACTTAGTTGTAAACAGTATATTTATACGCTCGATAAAGATTTCAGTTCTCTGTACCACTGCACTTGTCATAATTTCAGTCTCCCCTTACTGCCTTATCTATATATATCTCCGGATTCATGTTCAACCAAACTTTCATGGAACTGATATTCATAAATAATGAGTGCTCTTTGATACAGCGGTTTATTTACAAATGAGTGAAAGGCACGAAAGGCATAAAATCGACCTATGACTAAGATAGTTTCAAATTCAAATAATTTGAAACCATCAAAAAATCGCCTGATTCTACATTGTTTGCCTTTGTAAAATATGTCATGCCTTCCGTAAAGATACTCTAATATTCACGGTGTCACCATTTCTAATATAATATTCATAAAACAAAGGTTAAACGGACAAAAACAACACACTCATTAGGTCGGTCTCTTGCAGACGCTTGTCATTGTGCCGGTCTCTTGCAGACGCTTGATTTGGATGCAAGACAATAATTGTCATTCCAATTGCCACCAACAGCCATTTCTGCACAATTTTCGGAATTCATATTATTATTTGGTTCATCTCTATGAAAGTTATCATACGTTTCTGTGTCTCCCGACGTCCAGCTTCGATCCCCAGCAGGCCACTCGATGTACATACCGATCCAGCAATTCTCAACCCCGGCCGCGCCAGCTTCGTTGCGTACAAATGTGTTTTCCACTTCACTGTGAATGCTGACCAAATGGCCAGATAATCCGGTACAGTAATCCTCACTGAGTTGCCAAGGTCGCGCGGTTGCTTCAACAAGATAGCAATAGTTGTTGAACCAAACCCATGGACTCTCACATGATGATTCTGTGTCAGAATCTACATAAGAGATATAAACGGTATTAGGGATATAAACATTATTAACTCTTCGCTTGCTATTCACGTCAATATACCTACCTGTAAATAGTGTAGACCCAGATGAGACAGCTCCTGCAGGAGCTGCCTCATCAGGGTCTGCACTATTTACACAAGTGGCTTGTGCAACCAGTGAACTCCACAGCAGTGATTGCACAGCGAAATACTTGTACACAGTGAAGATATATGTAATTATACAACAGGGCATGGGTAAAAAAGGAGAAATGTATTTTAAAATTCAGCAAGAGAAGGCCTGATCTTGTAAATGTACCTGGTTTGCAATTTCCCTCATGAATATTCATTTAAATAATATACTAGACTTATGGATGTTAATTAGCTTTTTATTAGTATATTAGCACAGGACGTTTTGTTATTTTATTCCATGAGCAAATAGAACATATCCTGATTAGATGGCCTCTACAAGTGCGGTCTGGTCTGAATCTACACCGTTTGCAAAGGTGTCCAAATGTGTATTTATCTAATACAGTGCTACAGATAAAGATGCGTACCCAAATACAAAAACCGCCATTTGTCCACCAAACCCTTTACTGTGACCACTCTTTAGAATCGTCTCTTCGAGTGGTCACAGTATACTGCGCATGTTATCTGGGCATTTGGCTAATACGCAATGAAGTGTTTAATGCAGTTTGCAAACCTGGATGAAACGCACTCCGAGACAACTCTATTGCAAAACACATCGTTAAATGGTGTTCAGTCAGGCCGGGTCTGCACTACATGGAGGAACAATCATTATTCAGCAGGTTTAGGATTAAAAGAAAATGTACTTATTATGTCCAAAGGTGCCCGACGCATGCTTGGACTCATTCATGGACCCCCCCCCCCCAAAAAAAAATAAAAAAAATAAAAAAATAAAAATTGAAAGGTATCTAACTACGACAGATCCGCTGCAGAAAATACAACAGTCATGTTTTTCAAAGTCTTACAGCAAAGCCAATTCAACACCGATTTTAATCATTTTGGTCTTGATCCGTTCCAAATTCCATATGCTAAGCGGCACAGTTAGTGCTTTCCTTAAGTATTGCCCCGTCTTGTCGCTGCAAGACCGCGAATTTGAAAATACGCTAGAGCGAAACGATGTGTCTCCCGCCAGGATGCATAGAAGTATATAGGGGGTCTGTATTCGTTAAACTTTTCAACAAAACCGCGAATTATGCTGAAACACATTCGAAAAACATTCAACTTACCGCAGTTAAAACGGTACTGGCTATTTGTAGTCTGCTATGAGACGCCAGTTTTCTTTCTCCTACTTTCCTTTTGAACGGAGGTGGCCAAATCGCTGTGGCCCGGATATTTGCATATCGAATAGTTTATGAGCCGGGTCACAGTAAAATGGTCGCATCCGTTCAAAAGGAAAGTTGGAGAAAGAAAGCTGGCGCCTCGTAGCTGACTGGAAATAGTAAGCACCGTTTTAATTGCGGTGAGTTTAATGTTTTTAGATAGTGTTTAACCATAATTCGCGTTTTTGTTGAAAAGATTAACGAATACAGATCCCCCTATATACGTCTATGCATCCTGGCAGGAGTCACATCGTTTCGCTCCAGCGTTTTTTCAAATTCGCGGTCTTGCAGCGACAAGACGGAGCAATATTTAAGGAAAGCACTAATTGTGCCGCTTAGCATATGGAATTTGGAACGGATCAAGACCAAACTGATTGAAATCGGTGTTGAATTGTCTTTGCTGTAAGACTTTGAAAAACATGACTGTTGTATTTTCCGCCGCTGATCTGTCGTAGTTAGGTACCTTTCAATACATATACATGTATAGACCCGATAGGAAATTTTTTCCGGGTCGTGTTTTTCTCGTTTTTCGGAGTGGTTTAAGGTTCAAATAGATAGTTTTAGGCCAGTTGAACATACTTCGATCACATTTTTTTTTTTTTTTGGGGGGGGGGGGGGTGTCCATGGATGAGTCCAAGCATGCGTCGGGCACCTTTGATTATGTCAAGATTCCCCTGCCCGTATGCCAAACTTCCTTTTCGCTTTCACAGAATTAACCATTTTCCTCTTGAATATTTAGAAAGGAAAAATGACTGCATGAATGTTACTTAGCCACAAATGTATATAGTGAAAGCCCTGGAAACCGGAATTCTAGTAGAGAAGAATTTAGATACTTTTAGACAGATGGCTGCCTAATGCAGGGTGAAAGTCATGCAGAAAGCTCTAGAGGAGCTTTCTGTATAACTTTCACCCTGCATTAAGCTGCCACCTGTCTCCAAAAATGTTATACTCATTTGGACGTCCGGTTTTAGAGGGGTTTTACTGTAATTGCAAATGAAATTTGGTCATGGCACACCGTACAAAGTTAGGTCCATTTCATGCCATAAACAAACAGTGCAGACTCTAATTAGACGGTACCTACAGGAGCTTCCTGGTCTGGATCTACTCTGTTTGAAAAGGTGTTACAATGCGTATATATGGAGTAATGGACTAATGAAACAGTCTGTAGATCTGGGGGAAGCGTACTCTGATATACAGTAAAACCTCTCTATAACGACCACTAAATTATGTTAATTAGTTGGTATTTCGGGCAGGTGGTTGCGTAAAGCAAGATGAAAGTAAAACAGAACGCTCCTATAGGAGCGTTCTGTTTTACTTTCACCTTGCTTTAAGCATCCACCTGCCTTAAACACAAAATACTTGATGTAATTTAGTGGTCGTTATAGACAGGTTTTACTGTAATATAGAGTAAAACAGCTATAAACCGGAAATTTAATAACGAATATTTCGATAGTTTATTCAGGTGACTGCTCAGTGAAAGGATGAATTACTTTCCTTTATTTCTTCTCTAAATCGACAGTGAGGTGTCAAACAATTTAATTCTAGACTGATAAGACCATATTTAATTGCGTAGTTAAACAAATACGATGCTTATCTATAAATCTTGACTCATGCATATAAATAATTGTTTGACGATGACAGACACTACAGAATCAATGCTATATTATTCCATAAGCAAAGAAATCAGACCCTTATCAGACGGATCCTCTGTCATCTGATCCGGGTCTACTGTGTTTGCAAAAACGTTCAAATTTACATTATAGCCTTTGGTATGCTGGTGCGAGTTTGTTATAAGTTACAGTTCAACTTCGATATAACTTCGAGTTATCCGTTTTCTAATCTAATAATTTCTCGAGTTCACAGCTTAATATCGGTCTAAAGAGTGAGTGAGTGAGTGAGTTGGGTTTAACGTCCGACCAACAGTATTTCAGTTATTTGCAGACGGCACCCGCATGAGACAAGTTATAGTGCTGCCTCAATGAAATACCCCTGCCGCGGGCACATGGCAAGGGCATCCCACCCAGTCACATTATCCTGTCACCGGGCCGACCAGTCCTAGAACTACACCTTTTAATGTCGGGCGCAGACAAGGGAGCTACTAGTACCAACTTTTAACGACTTTTGGTCTGTCGCGGCCGGGGATCGAACCCACGACCTTCCGTACCGCAGGATACTTTAGACCTGTATGAAGCTGTCACATGTGTTTCTCGATATCTGTAGCGATACATTATAGATCAATTCTGTACTGTCAATTTCGGAAGGACCGAACTTTTAGTTCGAGTTATCCCGAAGTTCGAGTTATCCGAGATCGAAATATCGAAGTTCAACTGTACATCTAATAACATACGCAAACAGTTTGTATCCAAGTAAATGATGCGGAATTCTTTTCACAAACTATCAAGTAAAAGTTCTAAAAGAACATTCATAATTGGTTCGATAAATTGATATGTAATGGGCAATTTTGCTTAATAGCAATTAAATTAGAAATAATGCAACAATGATTTGAGCCTGCTCAGTGATGTTTGCTTAGGTACATTTCTTGTTCTGTTATTCTGCAAAACTTTTTAATTATATTAAATCAACATTAGGCATTGATGGATATGGATTCAAAACAATACAAGTTGGATTCCTTCTAAAAGGAAGCCAAGGAGAGACCGGCAGCAGTTTTTTTTATCGAATATTTGCTATATACAGGCGCCGTTTGACAATGTTTTGGCACCGGATCGTAAATAGGTTTCTATAAATAACTATTGTGTGTATATCAAGTAGTACGTGCGTTATAATTAGAACGAAGACGGTGAATATTAAGCGCCACTGCTTAGGAGATATATAATGCTTTAATCGTTGCAAGTACATGTAATTCTTTGAAAAAAATTGAATTGGAATTTATCCAGTCAGCAAGCTTCTCTAGGGACGTAATAAAGGGATGCGGATAAACTTCAGTTTCTTAGAATAGAATAGAATATATATTAGAACATGTTTTATTACCAACCATGGACCAACTCGGGTTACAAATGAATGCATACAAAAACATTTATGATTAGCATAATTGACATGAAACTAAAAGAACGTGTATCATATCTTAGGCACATATTGGTAAATAACATATAAACAACAATACATTTTATTTATCTTGCTTCCTCGTGAAGTTCTAAGGCACATGGACACACTAGTCAAAACATTGGTTTATGCATCTAACAAGCACGTCCAAGTTAGCTAGATCCTCCTATTAGTTTTCTTCCGGTAGTATCTAGAAGGTTTATTAGGTTAGTGATAATGCTAGCCGTTTCTAAGGCATAATGATCCTTAACAATGTAAGTACATGTATTTCAATTTTCTCTAAATAAGCATATGTTGATGGAATAACGAAAAAATCACCACTAGAATTACACAAATAAGAAAAGAGAAAAAAGAGAAAAAAAATTGTGTTGGTTATAGATGGATTCGAACCCACGCCAGGTCATTCAGAACGTAAACTGAAACACATTTTTCCCCAACAGCTGAGACCGCTCGGCCACTCCGCCATCGATAGTAAACATCGCTAATTTATCAGTTTTATTAACTTAATCCACCGCTGGAGAAACGCGGTTTAATAAGAATCAAGTCGGAAAGCAAAGGTTAATGGATAAAAAGTATATGTTTCCATTCTATTCGCTTGCTAATTGAATCAAGAAGCTCTTAAAGGGGCTGGCAATGGCGTAGACCTACATAATATGTTCAGCTCCATCGAGGTCAATCTAAAAATAGAAACTGAGCCTACCGTTACTCGAATTTTATACGGAATGCAAAAATGATTGCACTTTGTTCTGGGATAAAATAATTATGTCTATTTGAATTAAAATATCGACAATCTGGATTCAACTGATCCTATTGTTCAAATTCAATCACGTTTTTAATCAATACTTTAATATTCAAACTCTTTATTGGTTAGTGATAGTTTGACTGCGTATTTCTATATAGCCAAAACTCGCGCATGCGAATAGCCACAACTCGTCCCGTAAGGTTCTTTTTACTATCCCAATTCAAAACTCCTTGAGATAAATTTTAAACCATCCCAGAATACGCCGACATCCAATTCCAACACTGAGGAGAGACCCTGAGGGGTCTCTCCAGTGAATGTATGCTATGGTTGAAATGTTAACGAGTCTGTATATGTAAAGCAATTTGGGCACTTTTCTGAGCTTAAACCTATTACAATTTCGTTCATGAAACTGTTGGCCACCTAATAGCTTGACCAATTACATTTGTACCTCATAGGCTGTTTATAGACCCTTACCACATAGGCTATTTTTAGATCCTACCTCTTTGAATAAATCTACTGAAGAGGTGCATTTACTAGAGAAAATATATGGAGCAAATGCTCTATTGATCATACTCGTTTCAAAAAGTTCCTTTTCCAAAGGCGCAAACTAAAATACCTACATGATTTTTGTTGAACTATAAACATTGCAGATCCTGATAAAAAAATTCACCGAAGAGCTACATAGTGAGTAAAAATATCACGACACCTATTTCATTTGAATGGAACCCCTCTAATGCGACCATTTAATGAATACACATGTCGGTCTTTGTAAGCAATTGGCTGCTTAATGCAGGACGAACGTTATGCAGAACACTTCTATATAAGCTTTCTGCATAACTTTCGTCCTGCATTAAGCAGCCACCTGCCTCTGCCATCCATAATTATACCCATTTTGGTGGTCGCATTAGAGGTTTTTGCTGTAATTGAAATAAAAGCTGAATGACAACAGTTTTGTACTTCTCATTGAGAATTAAACAAAATCTTGTACACCATAATAGACTCTCGGAAAACGCTTGCATACACATTGATCAATATCTCGTCGGGATCAAAACTGTTTGACACAAAATGCATTATTGGAAAACAGCACTGCGTATTTAAGCAGACGATGAAGTATGGCAACCGACGACAAAACATTGACACTGACGACGACGTATGGACACCGACGATAACGTATTGATACTGACAACAAAGTATGAACACTGACGATAGAGTTTTGTCACTGACGACAAAGTATCGCCACCGACGACACACTATTGACACTGACGACAAAGCATCGACTCCGAATACAAAGCATTCACACTGAGGCAAAGTATGGACACCCATGCCAAAGCATTTACTCTGACGACAAAGTATGGACACCGACAACACAGTATTCACACAGACAATTACAAGTTCTCGTTTTGAATGTTTAGTGAATGACAAATATAATTCAAAGGCACTAACTCTTTCGTCGCCATAGGCGAAACCATATTGACCTTTGCAAACAGTTTGGAACCAAACGAAACGAGATCCCGAGTAACTCAGGATCCAAACTGTTTGCCACTCTAATTTTCTTTTAAAAAATAATTTTAAGATAGCTCCAATTTAAAACCTGAAGCTGACGATAATCTTAATAGATGGAACTTATTATATACTTACTTTTGTAGTAAGCATCGTACTCTGTGTGACTGTTCTTGGTCAACTTGTCATTGTTCAACTCGCAAATCTGGAAACGTGGTGAGTAGTTAACAGCTGTACATGTGCTATTCCCTAGGCACCTCCGACAACACTCTATAGACGAAGTTGCCGACAGTGAATAAAAAACATGATCCAGTTTCTTGTAGCTTTCTTTGTCGAACTTCACAATTGTGGCACGTAAACGCTGTGCTAACACAAGAGTGAACAGCAAAGCTGTATATTTTCTATCCATCGCCATCATGCCAACAGGGCGTTCTGGTGTCCTATGTTTTTGCGTTACAGAAACTGGGCGTATTTCGATTAGTACAAATCAACACAATTACTCAACACATTACATGCTGAGAGACTGTCGTCAGCGAAACATATGTCAACTGCTGCAATTTTCAATGCTTATGTTTCTCCTATTTTGTTACAAAAAACTGCAGGCAGATTGTCAGGTAGTTTAGATCCCAATGAGACGCTGCGCTACCCTGTGTTTTATCTGAATTAAAACTGTAGTAACAACTCGATCATTCGCACACTCAAACAGGTAGCATTATCGATCTGTAACCCATTACCTCATAGGCTATTTTTAAATCTAACGAAAAGGAGCATTAACTAGTGACTTTCACAGAGTCGTCAAAGGTCGTCAATATTAAGACAGATGGTAGCTGAATGCGTGGTGAAGTCAAACAGAGAACTCACACAGGAGCTATATTGTATTTACTGAATACCTTCAGTATACAATAAAACCCCTTTAAAGAGATCGTTTATGTGCAGTTGAACTTCGATATCTCGAACTCGGATAACTAGAACTTCGGGATAACTCGAACAAAAAGTCCAGTCCTTCCAAAACTGACAATACATAATTGCTCTAAAATGTATCGCTACAAATATCTGGAAACACAAGTCACAAGAGGTCTAAAATATTGATGAAAGCTCATTCAGCATTACTTTAGACCTGTATTAAGCTGTGACATTGATAAATTGTTCAGATTAGAAATCGGATGACTCGAACATTTGTTATCTCGACCTAATTCGTTTGATCCCTTCAAGTTAGAGTTATCGAAGTTCATCTGTTTAAACATAATTGTCTTTCTAAACAGGTAGTTGTTAAATGCAAGACGGACGAAATGCAGAAAATTCGTACAGGGAGCCGTCTGCTTAATGTCTGTCCTGCATTAAGCTACTCCGTGCATTTAATTTCCACAATTAAGCCTCTTTAATGCAGTCGTTTTAGATGAGTTTACTATAATTCAGTGCTTTAAGCGTTCAAGAGTACATTGTAACTAACCTAGAGTAGCAAAAGTCAGCCTTAACCCATTACCTCATAGGTTATTTTTAGATATAACCTATTTGAATAAATCTACCAAATGGAACATTAACTAGAGAAAAGGGAAAGTTTAGAATTTTGTAGTTTGACACCACTGTGATAAATAGAGCATTTGCTCCTATAGGAGCAAATGCTGTATTTATCACAATGGTTTCAAGAGGTGTCTTTTACAGAGTCGTCAAAAGTCGTCAATATGAGAGAAAGAGTTAAAGAGGACGTCCCTACAATGAACGCATATTTTCAATAATATCATAAAACTTGGTATTTGTTATGCTCAATCATTATTATGAAGATTGTCAATTTGAACTTATATCGAAAAATGCCCCTGTGATACAAAATAAACCGATTCATCAATACCTATATTTTTTGTTCTACAACAAAGTATTATCGGCCTTTTCCGTTCAAATTTTCCGCGTTTTGCCGATGATTACCCGATCCCTCCATTGTTTATGTAACAGCTTTTCTCGGAAGTGGTCGGAAAGACTCGAAGACCGTGAACAGATACCAAACTAAAACCCGACCCGAATAAAACTGAAACATCGGGTAAAAATCGGGATCGTCGATAGCAAATACATGAA
The DNA here is from genome assembly GCA_963576725.1 of Azorinus chamasolen. NCBI lineage: Eukaryota > Metazoa > Mollusca > Bivalvia > Cardiida > Solecurtidae > Azorinus > Azorinus chamasolen. The sequence continues at coordinate 51,019,975 of OY755239.1, read as the reverse complement.
TATTTTGCCATTTTCAACGTTTATCTAATAGCTTTTCTTGCGATATACTACTTTTCAGCATATAAACAAATGAGTTTTGTATATTTTAGGTATTTCTAAAACGCGTCGAATGTAGGGACCTCCCCTTTAAAGTTTATTGCTGCACACTACATGTTGCAATTGTTCCGGCCATCCCAGTAGTCGTACAATTAAGACGATAATTCTGTTTGTACGATCTTTAACCCTTACAACGCTGACTTTTCAAATGGACTATTCCAAAATTCAAACAGGTCAAGCTTACGGTGAATGTTTAGGGATTTTCTAAAGAAAGGTGTAACATGACAAACAGTGCAGACCCTGATGAGAGAACTCCTTTAAATAATGGTATCATGAATATTTATTAGCTCAGATTTTATAATGTTAACTTTTCAAGGATTTTTTGCTTTGATCGAACTGCAGAATGGATCATACATAAGTGACTTTAAAACAAAAAGTATTCGTGCTTACATACAAAGCTATATCGTCTAATTTATCAGTTTTATTAACTTAATCCACCGCTGGCGAAAAAGAATCAAGTCGGGAAGCAAATACTATTAACGGATAAATAGTAAATGGTTTTTTTTCACTTGCATGATAATTGTTTTAGCGTTTTGTTATATTCGTAGACAGTTCTTCATGGAATGGAAATCATTAACAGCCCGTGCACTGAATTTTACATCTAGTTTGGTCAAATGTAGAGGCATTGTAATAAGACTGTATGCCAGTCCACGGTATAACTAATGAATATACAGTTTACTACTAAATACTAGCAGGTGCGCTGAACATTACAATATAACATTGTTCCTGATTGGTGAAACCTCTAGAACAAGAATGAAACTAGATAGTTGCTGCTGAAAAACAAAACCAACATCACAAGAATCTCTGCCACAACCTCACGGATGTTGTGAAAGCCTTCCATACAATATGTCTTGAGTGGTAGAAAAGTAGCACCGCAGTCCTCGGGAATAAATTAGGTCGGACAACACCCGAGGGTATTATTCTGGATGTAGAATGCTGTTAATCCTTTACTTTATACATGTATAATTATACTCCTTTCTTCGCCCTTGTAGGAGCCGTCTGATCACGATGCCATAATTTCTTTCATGAATATTCATGGAGTAAATGGTTGATAGCCTATTCTCTCTAATCAGTATCTCTAATCACTGTCAACTCAGCAAATGAGTTTTTTGTTGTTGATTTTTTTATGATCTATTTATATAGCACGTTATTAGATAAACTAATTTTTATCTTTTCTAGCGCATCAATAGTTAGTTCATTATAAGTATTTTGTCTACACATATTCGTTAGTTGATTGATATATTGATTGATGTTTCTCATCGCATAGTATATGTTCACATTTCGTCCAATAATTTTATTCGTGGCCTTTTTTACCTTTTCCTTTACAATTTCATACCGTTTCTACCGACTGGACAGTTCTAGCCGCTTTCTATGACCACTTTATACATGTACACCGGACCCACTTTGGCCCCTTGCTAAATAGGTGCGGTGCGCCTTTTAACCCTTTCCCTTTTCTGCATCCATGTAAAAATAATGGCATCATGAATATTTATTAGCTCAGATTTTATAATTTTAACTTTCCAAGGATTTTTTGCTTTGATAAAACTGCAGAATCAGACCTGTATCATGCCAAAAGCACACAGAGTAGACCCTGATTAGACGGCTGCTATAATCTGTCTGTTTGCAAATGCGTGCAAAAGGCGTTTATGTCAGGGAAGCGGTTAATCTACAACATGAATATTCATGTAAGAATAATGATTTCGTGAAAATTAAATAGATTAAATTTTGCAATTGCACATTCATATAGGATTTTTATCATGACAAAATCAGGCGGTTCCTACAGGAGTCGTCTGTTCTGTGTCTACTTTGATTACAAAGGCGTAGACAAAGGTATTTATGGGGGAAAGGGTTAACGCTTTTGCTAACAGAGTAGATCAGATCAGACGGCTCCTATAGGTATGTCCTGTCTACCTATGACATAATATAGATCTAATTCTACAGCTTCCCCCATAACCAAAAAGTGTTTGTGTTCATATACCGCTATAAAAAAATCAGCTAATTAATATTCATGATGTCGCAATTTCTTGCATGCATAATTTAATAATACATGTAATGATAATAGTTTACATTATCACGCCCATCATGCATTTTATGTTTATTCTTTTCCCTTTTTCTGTTGCGTGCAGAATATAGTTATGTTTGTATAGTGGTGATCTGTTATGCTTAAACCAAAATTTAACCATTCGCTTGCTGTTCACGTCAATATACCGACCTGTAAATAGTGAAGACCCAGATGAGACAGCTCCTGCAGGAGCTGTCTCATCAGGGTCTGCACTATTTACAAGTTGATTGTGCAAACAGTGCACTCCATAGCAGTGATTGCACAGCGATACACTTATACACAGTGAAGATATATGTAATTATACAACAGGACATGGGTAAAGAAGGAGAAATGTGTTTTAAAATTCAGCAAGAGAAGGTTTAAGCAATATGTCACCGGTATGTTATTTTATGCTATTAGATATGCTCGAAGCAATAGAGATCAACTCGTATCATCAGACATGCTCGGCGACACTCGAACGCGACAAAAATTAGCCAAGCATATTTGAGTTGTAAAATTATGCCTGACACTAGGGCAATAGATTTTTAACCATTCGCTTGCTATTCACGTCAATATACGTACCTGTAAATAGTGAAGACCCAGATGAGACAGCTCCTCCAGGAGCTGTCTCATCAGGGTCTGCACTATTTACAAGTTGATTGTGCAACCAGTACACTCCACAGCAGTGATTGCACAGCGAAATACGTGTACAGAGTGAAGATATATGTAATTATACAACAGGGCATGGGTAAAGAAGGAGAAATGTATTTTAAAATTCAGCAAGAGAAGGGTTAAACTGTGTCATGCCACTTGGTCAATAACTTCTCCAAAACACGTGTGTATCGGTAGTACATTACTAAAGATGTGTTATGCGCATTTTTCGTATCAATCAATCAACACCAGAAGCTGTACACGTATAAATGACAATAATGCTTACAACCCATTTTCCGACAGGATATATTTGTTCAGCTAAATATTACTACTGGATTCCTTAAAAGGAGCCTCCTTTTTAGAAACGGGAATTTCGTACGGAAATCAGCGGACATCTTCGGTCAAGTTCTGAAATACTCCGATTCTATTTCGAGCTATGCTTTGAATATTAATTACTAGGTTGTTATCACATGTACAATGGTTGTTGACCTACACATACATCGAATGATTATTTCCGCTGGTTTCCGTAGTATTTTTTTCGACAGAAACAACCATTTACTTACCGTGCTGTTTAGTGTTAATTAAGTGTTAAGGTACATAGATTCCGATTCTGAAGTCAGTTTGAAACGCAAAAATCGCGGAAATTTGCGCAGCATACATTTTTAGAATAGCATCAACTTGCAATATGAGCGGATATTTATTTTCGTAGCGGAGTACGATTTTATCGAACGTAAAGCTTAAACGATAAAAATCATTTTTATTGTACAGACAAACCTCTATAAACCGGAAGTTCAATTTAGTACACATTTCGGTCATGGAGACAGGTGTCAGCTTAATGCAGGTTGAACGTCTGCATAAATCAGCCACCTACAGGAAAGTATCTAAATCTATTTAACTAGAATTCCGGTTTAGAGAGGTTTTTACTGTACTACGCACTCATCGATTATCGTTTGTTATTGTACTACACAATCAAAGATTATCGTTTTTGATTGTAATATGTGCACTCAATGATTATCGTATTTTTCCGACCCTTGACAGTCCATTTCTGGACAAATTGTAAATCCTTCCAGTATTGGACATTAAGTAACTCGGCGTCTCATCAGGATCCAATCTGTTTGACACTCGGTCAACAAGTAAGTTAGACATACAACAGATCACAGAGTTCTCACTTTTTTCAGCATGATAAGGACTATTATCTGCTTATTCATGTAATATAACTGTGATGTTAGATGAACTGGTCCAATATAAAGACCCCGATACATAAGGTATCACCCAGATAGAAATTTATATGAACTTTTATGACTGTTTGATGTTTGTTAGTAAAGGAACAATATGTACCAGAAGTATTTCGCGACGGACGGATGGAGTAATGAGCTGACGTACATATAGACGGATGAACGGACGTACAGACGAGACGATACAAACAAATGCATGTATACCACCACAAACACATGCGTCACCATAAAAGCGTCAAATCCCTAATGCAGTTCAACCTCTCTAAGACAATCATTCATTATAAATCATAATGTTAATCGTTAACATAATGCTTGTTTAATGTAGAGACTAAAATAATAGAGACTGTCCGGGCTTTTCTATTCATTACTTTCTCCTTAAACTAGTCAGCTCCTTTCAAATAAGTAGCCAGTACTCATCAGACATGAGTACATTAAATGGACAAGCATTATACACTGCCATTAAGTCGGTCTTTTGAAGACGCTTGTCATTCTGCCGGTTTCTTGCAGACGCTTGATTTGGATTCAAAACAATAATTGTCATTCCAATTGCCACCAACTGCCACTTCGACACAATTTTCGGAATTCAAATTATTATTTGGTTCACTTCCTTGAAAGTTATCATAGGCTTCTGTGTCTCCCGACGTCCAGCTTCGAGTCCCAGCAGACCAATCGATGTACATACCGATCCAGAAATTCGGAACCCCAGCCGCGTCAGCTTCGTTGCGTAAAAACGTGTTTTCTTCATGACTGTGAATGCTGACCAAATGGCCCGATGATGTGGTACAGTAATCCTCACCGAGTTGCCAAGTTCGCGCGGTTACTTCAAAAAGGTAGCAATAGTTGTTAAACAAAACCCATTGGCTCTCACATGATGAATCTGTGTCAGAATCTACAACAGAGATATAAAAGTTACAAAAAAAATTAATTGATGCAACGCACCAATGTAGCCGGAATTCATTATTCAGCTTCATGTTGTGTACAGAGCAGTGCAATCGTTGTACAGCAAACTGTGTATGATTATTTAACCATTCGCTTGCTATTCACGTCAATATACCTACGTGTAAATAGTGAATACCCAGATGAGACAGCTCCTGCAGGAGCTGTCTCATAAGGGTCTGCACTATTTACAAGTTGGTCGTACAACCAGTGCACTCCACAGCAGTGATTGCACAGCGAAATACTTGTACACAGTGAATATATATGTAATTATACAACAGGACATGAGATATGCATTTTAAAATTCAACAAGAGAAGGGTTAAGGCTAAAAGGAGGACATGACTGCTTATTTCTATTAGGACTCTTTAATGAAATTTCATTTCGTGCTTGCAAGCCTTCTGCTGAAGAAAATCTTCAAAAAAACATTCATCGTGCTGAGGAGCACAGAGAAAGGTGGATATGGTCGCATAAGTATATTTTATTTGAAATTTTATTTATAGTTTTATTCAAGTGCTTCAAGTTTTATTTTCCCTGCTGAATATATAGTTGTAATGGATTTTATATCCCAAGGATATGGGAGGTTTTATCTCCCATGGATATGAAGGACAGTGAGAAAGACCGGATATGACCTTTTTAAAACCCTTTTAAAGAGTACTAATGTAAATGTCAATCTATGCAAAAGTGTGTCAATATTTCTAAACCTTCACCAAGTAAAGGGTTAAACGTTGTTTCAACAGTTATCTCTCTGAGGCGTTCTCATACACATAAATTAACGTCTATTATCCTTCAGTTGTCACGATTTATATATACTTTGTTTATTTTAAAAACCTGTCTCATCTGGGTCCAAACTGTTTGCAAAATTAAAGATTTACCTGTCCTCACCAGGCTAAAGGTTTATATGCAATATAGTACGGGGAGTAATCCCGAAAACGTAATCAAGTAGGTTACAAACATTTTTTTATTATTATTAAATTATGCAAAGAAAAATATATGCAGAAAATTTTAAACGATAATCGATTTAATGCACATGCCATTGCTGTAGATTAATATGATATTATCGAGGTATGCAACATTTCAAGCGCTAGTTGATCTTTATAGACCATGATTTGTATATGAAAATGAACTAATTTATTTGTATAACAGATAGTTATAATAGAAACAGAGATTTTTTCAACAATTATTAATCAACTTGTTTTGGTTCATATCCGGTGTTTATCCTTCCAATGGATATTCATGACTGTCTTACATGTATCCGATGAAGATGGATCAATTTTATCCAGTCACCAATCTTCTCTTGAGACTGACGTAATAAAGGATGTGCATATACTCTTAGGTTTACTAGGTTAGTAGAAGGTTTATTAGCTTAGTAGACGTTTCCAAGGCGTAATGATTCTATAACCATGGACATATTTTAATCTTCTGTAAATATGCATGTGCTGACGGAATATGTTGAGTACACAGAATGATAGAAATAAGAGAAAATAGGAAAACAAACTGTAATAGCGTGGCCAAAGGAGGATTCGAATCCACGCCGGACCATTCAAAAGTGCATTTAAACGTAATACTGAACGCTTTTACCCACTACACTATAGGGACCGAGGTTATAAATTCCGCAATTTTGTGTGCCCGCTAATTTGATTGCTTTTGCGATTATCTTGTGTTGCTTTAATATATGCTTTTTGTATATTATAAAATCTTGTTGAACGTAAAGACAAACAAAAAAAGTCATGAACAAAAATAGTTTTTGATATTGTATTTCGGACACCAATCATATGGTCTTTGTACTCAGTCAATGCCTTCTTCTCCCATAGACTTTTCCAAAACAAAATAAAAAATAGAGGGTCGCCACGGCGACCCAATAATGTTAGTAAATGTAAGTGGTCTATAATAGTTGCTTTCGTTGTGTGTCAAAGTGTCTTTTCGCCATTACGGATTTAACTCTTTCGACGCCAAATTATGTCTAATTATGGGTCTGTAAGGCAGATGGTTGCATAATGCAGGTCAAAAGTAATGCAGAAAGCTCTTATGCCCGCTTCAGTTCAAATGTAGACCTAGGGAGTAATGTGTTAATTTGAGAAATAGTCTGCAAGCCTAAATGAAACCACTCTGACACATTGTAGTTACAAACATCGTTAAAAATGTGTTTAATCAGGGTCTGCTCTACATGCAGGAGCATCCATTACGCAGCTTTATATTTTAGTATGTACAGTTGATAACCCGAACTTTAAGGGACCATCCAAATTCGGTCGAGATAATAGAAGTTCTAGTCATCCGATTTCTAATTTGGACAATTTCTCAAAGTCACAGCTTAATACAGGTCTAAAGTAATGCTGAAAGCTCCTGTAGCAGCTTTCAGCATTATTTTAGACCTGTATTAAGCTGCCACATGTGTTTCCAGACATCTGTAGCGATATATTTTAGAGCAATTATGTATTGTAAGTTTTAGAAGGACTGAACTTTTTGTTCGAGTTATCCCGAAGTTCGAGTTATCCGAGTTCGAGATATAGAAGTTTAACTGTATTTGTTATGTCAAAATTTCTTTCAAAATTAGAGTAGAACCTGTCTTAAGCGACACGAACACCGAACTTTTACATCTACTTTTCCTTAAACTCGAGTTATTTGCTTTCGAGATATCGACATTCAACTGTCTTTCTAAGACGAAATACTCATTATAAGTTCTGATAGTAGGAGATCCTTCGGAAGCAAAAACAGCAATGTGAAAAGAGAGCACTGAAGAATCCGTTTTGTTGAGTCTGTTCTTAAGCAGTTATCAGAAATTCAACATTACTCATGCCTCTAGTAGCGGCTTAAGTGGTATTCAATTTTAAAATAGTAACATCGAAACCAAATATCCCTAAAAAAAGAAAATATAATAACACTGAGAATGAAGTATGGGGCGACTTTTTACGGCCGCCACACACGCACTTAACATCTGCGATTTCAACTGCAGTTTAAATATATCTCTTTCGCCGCCATAGTCGAACACGAGTAATTCTGCGTCTCGCCCAGATCTATCGTGTTTGGCACTCTAATTAATATGTTTTTAAAACGAAATTGGCCTTTAGCCTGATATAAAAAAAAAAGGTCTGCTTAAGCTCCGATCTGTTGCCGTTGCTTCTGAATCGTTAAAGCTTTTGAGTTACCATTGATATAGTGTCAAACAGCTTGGATCCTACGATTTGCAAACAGCTTGGGTCTAGATGAGACGCCGAGTAATTCGGCGTCTCATCTTGACCCAAGCTGTTTGCAAATGTCAGTTATGAAGCGCTTAGCAGGCTAAGGGTTAAAGAGATTTAAAACCTGACGCAGACGATAATCTTAACAGACGAAACTTATTTGGCGGCGAAAGGGCTAAGTAAAACTTGTATAACCTTACTTCTGTAGTAAGCATCGTACTCTGTGTGGCTGATCTTGGTCAACTTGTCATTGTTGAGCTCACAAATCTTGAAACGTGGTGAGTAGTTCACTGCTGTGCATGTCTTGTCCCCTGTGCACCGCAGACAACACTCTATAGACGAATTTGCCGACAGGGAATAAAAAACATGATCCAGTTTCATGTAGGCTTCTTTTTCGAACTTCACAAACGTTGCGCGTAAACGCGTTGTTAACACAAGAATAAACAGCAAAACTGTAGATTTTCTATCCATCGCCATCTTGCCAGCAGAACGGTCTGGTGTCCTATGTGTTTACGTTACAGAAACAGACCGTGCTTCGATTAGTACAAATCAACATTTACTCAACTCATTATATTAGAGCCACTGTCGTCAGCGAAAATATTTCAACTGATGCACTGTTCAATGTTAATCGTTCTCCAATTATTGTTACAAAACACGCAGGCAGATTGTCAAACAGTTTGGATCCTAATGAGACGATCAGCCACTCGACGTCTGATCTGAATTCAGACTATTTGCAAATTGAATTACAAATCTTCCGCTAGCGTGACACTGCCTTAACCATAACCAACTATGGGCTAGTGTACTGTAAGTAAACCATAGTCATCTACGGGCGAGCATGCATTGAATTATGCTTAACCATCTACGGGCGAGCGTGCATTGAGGTGATTTTAGCCATCTACGGACGAACATGCATTAAGTATCACCCATTTTCAGAATATATTAACCATCTGCGGACGAGCGTGAATAGGGTGAATATTAACCATCTGCGGGCGAGCGTGTTTTGAGTTAATCTTAACCATCTATGGGCGTGCGTGTATGAAGTTAATCTTAACCATCTACGGGCGAGCGTGTATTGAATGAATCTTAGCCATCTACGGACGAGCGTGCATTGAGTTAATCTTAACCATCTTCGGGCGAGCGTGTAATGAGGTAACCTTAACCATCTAAGGGCGAGCGTGCATTAAGTTAATCTTAGCCATGTTCGGGCGAGCATGCATTGATTTAATATTAACCACCTACAAGCGAGCGTGTATTGAGTTAATCTTAACCATATACGGGCGAGCGTGTATTGAGTTAACCTTAACCATCTACGGGCGAACGTTCATTGAGTAAATCTTAGCAATCTGCAGACAAGCTTGCCTTGGTTAATCTTAGCTATCTACGGGCGAGCGTGTATTGGGTTAACTTTAAGTAATCTATGAGCGAATGTGCGATAAGCTAATCTTAGTAATCTAAGGCGCTAGTGTGCATTTAGTTAACGCCAGCAATCTACGTTCGAACATTCAATGGGTTAACCATAGACATCTTCGACATTCCCGAAAAGGAGCATTTACTAGAGAAAGGGAAACTTTTAGAATTATGTAGTTTTGAAACCATTGTGATAAATAGAGTTATTTTCTCCTTATGTATTAAATGCTCTATTTATCACAATAATTTTGTTTTAAAAAAAAAGATGACTTTTTACAGAGACGTCAAAAGGTGTCAGTAAGAGGGAATGGGTTAACGATATACATATTTAGTGTACTAGACGACTTGAAAGTGGTAAATACGAATGGAATTCGACTTCGTGTGGTAGACCCCGATCTAGTAAAAACGAACGAAAATAGTGACTTAGGAGCGCCTCCTAAAGCTGAATTCGACACAATACTGATGAGTAGCACTGTGCACAATTCCTGTGTACACCAGAATCACATGATTGATTAACACAAGAGGCTGTTAAAGAATTACTTCATAGGCTATTTTTAGACACAACCTCTTTGAATTAATCTACCGAAAAGGAGCATTAACTAGAGGAAAGGAACATTTTAGAATTTTGTAGTTTGAAACCATTGTGATAAATAGAGCATTTGCTCCTATAAGAGCAAGTGCTCTATTTATCACAATGGTTTCACATAGTGACTTTTACAGAGTCGTCAAAACACAATACTGAGTCGTCAAAAGTCGTCAAATATGAGGGAAAGGGTTAAAGGCATTTCGAAAGGAATGTTGACCCATTAACCCCATGCTGTGTATTTTGGGACCCGACTGTCAGGTATCTGATACACAAATTGATAAGGCGGGCTACCATCACAGAGGATCAATGTATAATTGCATAACTTTATCTCTTATGGCTATGGACCCTGACTGGACACTGCAGGAGCCCAGCTGGATACCGTGTATATAGGGGGGTCACTTATATAAGGAGCTTTGAAATGCCTTTAAATAATGTGGTTTATTATTGCAGAACGAAGGTGACGCATGAGCTGGCAGCATCATTTTTTAAAATCTAAAACTTAGACTTGTTTTGTGTTGTCGTATTATCGATACTTTACTGTATCACATACGATAGCGCCCGTCATTTGACTAATTGAACACACAAATCGATTGATGGCGCTCCGAATAATTGTGAGAAACCCATTCAGTTAGTAATAGGCAGTGTCATTAGTTGTCAAAATAAATTTGAGCATTGTGTAATGGGATTAAAAACCAGGCTCCGATGTTTATCAAACGATTTGATTGAGTCAGAGTACATTGTCATAAACCCTCATTCCACTTTCAGCTACATGACTCGTATAGTAAACACGCGATACTACAGAATATTTGTAATGAAGTATGTATGCCTTTGTAGGCAGGTGTCTGATTAATGCAGGATGAAAGTCATACAGAAAGGTCCTGTAGGAGTTTTCTGTGTGACTTTCACCCTGGATTAAGCCGCCACCTGTGTTTAAGATCAATAATGGTACGTATTTGAGTGGTCGTAGATTTTACTGTATTTGCAAACAGACTAGATCTTGTTGAGACGCCGAGTAACTTTGAGTGTCTCTTTAGGATTCAGGCCCCGAGGTTATAAAACATTTTGCTTGAGTCTGAGATCATTCTCAAGCATCTGATTGGTCAGATTCTGAGCTGAGATCATTCTCAAGCACTTGATTGGTCACCATGCTTTGTCAACTGTATGGTAACATATCATTCAAAATAGACGCACCTGAATGCTTTCGATCTTGTATTGACAATTAAAATCAAATGTACTCTGTATCGGCAATACTACATTTACATCGACATTTATTTTTGCAGTAAACCCCCTCTAAACAGGAAGTTAAAAACTATAGGAGCAAATGCTCTATTTATCTCAATGGTTTCACACAGTGACTTTTACAGTGTCGTCAAATGTCGCCAATATGAGGGAAAGGGTTAACATGTTTGTAGATGGTTGCTTAATGCAGAATAAAAGTAATGAGGAAAGCCCCCGTATATGTTTTCTGCATGGCATTCGTTCTATACAGTAAACCCTGTGTAAACCGGAAATCTAGTAGAGAAGAATTTAGATACTTTGAAGCAAGTGGCTACTTAATGCAGGGCAATAAACATTACACAGAACACCCCTCTAAACCGGACGTTACATTTAGTATATCATCGGCCTTTAAGCCAGGTTAATGCATGGTGAAAGTCATCCAGAAAGCTAGCTTTCTGTATGACTTTCATCCCGCATTTTGTAGCCACCTGCCTAAAATTATCTATATCCGTCTCTACTATAATTTCGGTTTAGAGGGGGTTTACTGTTTTTTGCAAATATTATAACAACTATTCACATGTTGTGTGTTTAAACCTGATAAATATTCCATTGATGTATTGAACTCGTTTATCGCATTGTTTTACAAGATCATTTCTGAGAATAAACAATGTCATCGTCAGATATCAATATTTTCAATAGTTCTATAGTCGCATGCTAAATAAGCGATTCGGAACGTATGCAGTTCGAAAGTTTAGTGTAAATCTAGTAACCCCATACTCCATAAATACACTTTTCAATCCCCTTGAAAACAGAGTAGAGCGAGATCAGAAATCTCCTGTAGCAAACGTCCGATCAGGGTCTGCTGTATTTGCCTTTGGAATTACATAAGGCTGACCGATCCGCGATTACCTGTGCAAACAGTTTGGATTAAGATGAGACGTCGAGTAACTCAGCGTCTCAGCAGGATCCAATCTGGTTGATACCCTGATTATTGCAAACTGATTATAACTTTAATTATCAAAATGTAGTGGGTGAAAAAGTGTGCAAAAAATAATTTGCTCAGCAGACTTAAGGTTAAAGTAAAAACAAATCACTTGTTCATATTATGTACACAATTTCAGCTACAGTAAAACCTTTCTCTATAACGGCCATTAAATTGTGTTAATTAGTTGTTATTTAGGGCAGGTGACCGCTTAAAGCAATGTGAAAGTAAAACAGAACGCTCCTATAGGAGCGTTCTGTTTTACATTCACTTTGTTTTAAGTAGCCACCTGCCTTTTACACAAAATACTTGATGTAATTTAGTGTCAGTTATAGAGAGGTTTTACTGCAGTACATATTCATGATGACATTAATTCATTACATCTACACATGATTACCTCTGCTGAGTGTTTTGGGGATCCATGTTGACACTATAACATTCAGAAAAAAATGAAAGAAAATAATAACTGAAAAACAAACAAATTCAGCTGCATGCCTTCTATTGATGAATGTCAACCGGTATCCTGACAACCGCGATCTAGATGAGACACAACATTACCAATGTTATATTATTATCATATCACATTTATATAGCGCTCTCTTCACACAGGATATGTGCGTTTAAAAGCGCTTCACATAGATACATTTTATATACAAAGCAGGGTATATTCAATGTGTAATTATAGAACATTTAAAATAAAATATATTTAATACTTATATATAGATAAGAATAATAATAAAAAAGAATTTATTTAGAACATAGGTAAACCAATTTCATCCCTTCCGTAAGTTTATCTGTCTGTGTCATATTATGCTCTATTATATTGTGTCAGCGCACTACATCATAAAAAATGAATGTAACATTCTATGCACAGTTCCAGTACGTCACACAGTTTTGACCCAGACCCAACAGAATTGGGTACATATTTTGGCATACAACACTACACATAAAATATTGCTGGAAAATTGGGTAACAGAACAGATCAATTTGAAGTTCATGTATATCAACCAAGTAATACAAATATACAACTGTAATATACGCGCAATATGCAACCCCCAGTCAAACACTATTCGACCCGCCATGGCAATGAGGGAGCACACAAGGGATAATCCGTATTTTAACGGAGTTGTAATAGGGTATATCCGAAATTTAATTACAGAGTAAAATGTCCTATTATGGGAACCCGAAAAGCCCAGACAAAGTAAAACTAAAGAGGGTATCCCGTATACTGTTCCTACAACATATCCCACCGGCTGCGATGGAACGGATTCCTATTGGACAAATCGAGATTGACTGAGACACGTGATGCTGCATCGGACCGTGCATGTTTAACCTGCCCACTGCCCATATATTACTCGACACAGTTCACTGGTAAGCAAAAATAAGGAAACTGGGTTAGCTTAACAGGAATCCCTGGCAATGGCTGAGGGCAGGGTAGCAAGTCATGCCAGCAAGACTCCCAATGTACCAGTGGGGTATAGGGATGCCCTGTTCCACTACGGTGCTCCCTCCGGCATTGGAACTGGAGTTACCAGAGGTACCAAGAATATAGGGATGCACCGTTTGACAACAGCACTCCCTCGGAATCCAACTCCTGGACAAATGTTACCGACGTCTCACTAGGATCCTAGCTGTTTGACACACGATCAAAGTTTCTCAAAAGCTTGACCGAATCGGAATTTACCAAAATTGCACCACATCCAAATTCGAGCAGACATTATTTTTGTTACAGCAAGATAAGGCTTGCCACTTGTTTGGCGATACAATGTACAGTGAACCCCCTCTAAACCGGACATTAAATTTAGTATAAATATCGGTCTTGGAGACAGGTAGCAGCTTAATGCAGGGTGAAAGTCATACAGAAAGCTCATAGCGGAGCTTTCTGCATGACTTTCACTCTGCATTAAGCAGCCACCTGCTTAAAAGTGTCTAAATTCTTCTCTACTAAAATTCCGGTTAGAGCGCTTTCCTGTATAGTCAGTTGTATATGTGTTTGCCATCCTTTTGTGTACGAGTAATTAGAGTGTGAAATGCAAATAAATAGCTCCCTGAGGCCTAAATGGTAGAACAATATAACATATAAGATTTTTGCTGGGACCGAGACAATAAATCCGCAAAAACTAAAATCGGAAAAATAAATTATACCATTTTAGACCCCATACCGCAAAAATTTGCACCCGCAAAATTATCCAGTTATACGGTATGCTATTTGAAATATTAACAATGTTTCAGGATTCCCTCCCTATCTTGTTAACACAGATACAGTTTTCTTTGAAACGACTTTTCGTCTGCCAAATCTTCACGTGCTAGCGGGTAGATATACCCTAATTCTGTGTCTTAAAGCCATATGGTAGCTTAATGCTGGACGAAAGTTATACGGAAAGCTCTCTTTCGTGAGATTTTTGTATTACGTTTATCCTGCATTAACCCATCATACATGTACTAAGCATGACAAAATGAAAGGCAGAGTGACTCGTCGTCTCATCAGGATCCAAGCTGCATGACACTCGGCCAACATGTTCTCTTACGAATCAGAAATAAGTAAAACAAGCAACAGATCAGAGTTTTGGCAGACATAATTTTTTCAGCATAAGGGTTAAGCTTTTAAAGTTACCAATATATTTTGTGGACACTCTAGATGGTTCCTACTGCAGTTTAAACTTACAATGTATAACACTAATTGACCGGATGCTGGCCAACCATTCGTCTGACCAATGTCCAATATGCAGATAGCCGAGTTATTGAACGTAGTAGGGAAATACTAGATAATAGGTCATGAGCAAGAGGTAACCGGTACCATCTAGGGGAAAGATGTCGTCAATTATTTTTGGCAATCTAGAATAAGACCATATACGATAGCAGTGAATCGGTGGTAGCTTTTCTTATCTTTTCAGCAATTTTAATCATGTAAAATTTAAATTTTAAAAAAGGCTTGTAGTTGAAGTTGCATAATTTATATATTAGCATTTTTGTTGATATTGTCCACCAAAACGATGGCATATAAATTATAATGTGAATTCCTTCTCATACGTACATGCAAACATGTTTACATTCATAATGTATTTTTCACAAGTAAAACATTTCTTAAAGTTGTGCGTACCTTCGTCATCTTTATAAACTGGTTCACAAAACTAGAACTCTCAGATATCTAGAATTCTTTTATTCGAATTGTCAGAGTTATATCCCTTTTAAAACTTCCATTCACACAAATACATGTGTTGCCCAAACTGCAGCATCTTAAGAGTTAGCCCCATGAAATTTCACATGTATGTAACTATTATTATATTTATATACATGTAGGTTAAAAATATATAATTAATGACATAGTATATGACGAAAACCCTTTGTGCCAGAGTCCAATAATAGTTTTGGCCAAATTCCGTCCCTTTGAAACTTGTAACTGGTACAATATTATTATCCGATCAACTCTTCATATCTAGTCTATTGAACTCTTATACATTTATTATTCCTCATAAGCATTACAACTTAAACAAGAATTGTGTTCATAGGACACGGAACACCCCCCCCCCCGCATTTTGTTTTACATACCCTCTCCTCCTTCCCGTCCTTGTCCTTCTATGGATATGGTCGCTAAATCAAGTATGTATATGAGTGAAAAAGAACCAGTAAAAAGGCAGTTATAAAATCTTTTAGTTAAAATGTTTGTTATACTTTAGGACTATTTTCACATTGAGTTGTTTATCTATAAAACATTTAAACATATCTGTTTTATAGTAAAATTGCTAAGTGCTAAAAGTCCTTAAAAATGGCTGGAGCAATTTTTGTCGATTAACGTCCGTTTCTGCCAACTATGGGGTAACTGATAGGAACAAACATTTCCTTCTTTACGATCATCTTCACCATTAACTGTTGTCCATTTGTGAACGTTTGAAGCAAAATCACCCATTGGTGTATTAGGAGTTGCACACACAAACATTGCGGGACGTACTTTGGGAGCATAAAAAAGTTGATCGCTATATCAATTAGGCTGATACAGAAACATTCCTTTTTCACGACAGGAATTCATTGCTTTTGTCTGACCATCTGTTTATCCATCGGTACACAGGGGGCCATTTCGTGGGTCTACATGGTCTAAAAAGTCAAAAAAAAATGATTGGGTCGATTTAGTGTTATATTATATACAAGGGGTCTAACTAACCATTCGCAGATTTGACGACCGATTCGAAATAACGCCCGGTTTTGGGCTATCAAGATAAAATACCCATTAATGTTTGGTACGAACGTGAAGCTGGGACCTTGTACTTTTCAAAATAATATAACTTTTGATACATTCCGACTAAGCCGTAGCCAGTGCCGACGTGAAAGTTTTAGCCATTAGATGCTAAGCCTTACAATCAAACAGTTTAGGGGTCACTGGATGATATTTTTAAATAAAACATTTCAACCATTTAAATGGTAGTTAGATGAAACCAATTGCATCAGGAAGATGCAGCAAATATTTAATGACAATGAGATGGTCCCAACATTTCAGTACTAACTGGAAGAAGCAGATGAGCCTGATCAGAGGACATACAATACTTCTTAATGCCCTTGACTTTTTATGCTAATACAGTAGAACCCCTCTAATGCGACCACTTAGGTTGTCTTTATAAGCAGGTGGTTGCTTAATGCAGGGCAAACGTAATGCAGAAAGCTCCTCTAGGAGTTTTCTGCATTACTTTTGTCCTGCATTAAGCTACCACCTACATCTAGCACCCAGAATTATACCTCTTTTAGGTGGTCGCATTTTCGGGGTTTTACTGTACTTATATAACTTGTGTCTTACTACATTAGAAAAGCGGGACTAATATACTGGTTTTTTCCACGACATCATTAAGATTACCGCCACTGTTAAAACGAATCTAGGACATTTGCCCCCCCCCCCGGACACTTGCCCCCGGACCTTTGGTTTAGCTTGGGCGGACATTTGCCCCCAGGGGTCTTGAGAGCATATGTATTGTGTGACTTGATCTCAGAAAACCCAGAGAACTTCCATAGAGGTTCATTAGAAAATGCTCTAATACAGAAACGTAGCCATTTTTAATAATTGCTTAGATCTAAATTGTGTAAATTACTTTTTGTTGTTAAATCGGTAATTTTGTATTCAAATAACAAACAGATGTGTATTACCTCCAGATCTTGTATTTTTATTGTGGAAAATTGTGTCGGATGAATCAAAGTCAGCAAAATTCGTAGCTTTCAAACAAATATTTATCATAAAAGCTTAGCCGACATGAATTGCGTAAGTGTAGAATTTTTCACTGCCTATAGGCTAGTCAAACCCCTAATCCAATTAACACTTGCTGTGTTAAAACAACATAATGGTTGTCACATTGTTTCAATAAGTGAAAGGTCACGTTCTGCTGCATACACCTTTAGCCTGGCTTATAACCTCTGACCTCGTTATAATCCTGGATAATGATGTGTTTATGACGTACTTCCTGTCCAATGTTTACAATTTTTGCAAATGGCTGCCGAATTAAATACTGAGGCATTTACACGCATCAAATCATTGCAAAAAAGGCAAATGGAGGCCTCGATTTAACTCGTTTGTAAAAGCTTGGGAAACCCCATGCATGATTAGTCGCTATTTGAAGGTAATTTTTAAATATAAACACATTGTTGTTTTAAATGCCCAACTTCCTGTAAAATGTGTTAGGGATGCTGATTATGCAAACAATGAATAAGAATGACCAAAGGTCCATCCTGGAGAAAATTAACAGGGGGGCAAATGTCCGCCCAAGTCTATTAGGGTTGGGGGGGGGGCTTATGTCAGGGGGCAAATGTCCGCCCAAGCTAAAACACCAGGGGGCAATTGTCCGCCCATGCTCAAATAGGGGGGCAAAGGTCCGTGGGGGAAGTGTCCGGGGGACAAATGTCCGTAAACCGTTAAGACATAGGTTCATGTGCAACTTTGTCACCGGCATGTGCTTAATTACAAAGGTATGACAAGCAAAGTGGAATTATTGACCAGCAACACAAAACCCCTGCGCACATTCCCTATATCGATAGCTTTACCTTTCATAAATTATTTAGTCTCGAAATACGATTCCAAGTACAGTATACACTTATATAAACCATGATAGCACACAGAAAGTTACCATCGATTCAATGTTATCACGTAATTTCTAACTCTATAGATGTATATCCTGTAAAAGATACAATGGGATTTATTCCCCAGAAGTGGTACCGACCAACCGTTCTGGCTCATCGACTATAACATTCGTGGACCATTGTCATCATAGGGATAATTTTACACGAGGTGTTATATTTTGACGCACATTAATTTACAAACATGAGTAGAAAGGCAATGGTGACGATTGTGTTAATTGCTTGTCTTATTGTAAGCTGCTCGTGCAATCCGTTCGAAAAGTTCACAAGAGAGAGGGATGCCAAACTCAATACTGTGTTTTATTCGTTTAAGGCACTGTCACCCATAAAGTGTTGTTACCGATGTCACGAGCACAGTTCCTGTACAGCTGTCAATTACTCACCAGATTTCAAGATTTGCGAACTTAACAACGGGTCGGCGAAGAGTGATTCCCAGCAGCACGAGGTCTACTACAAGAATTATCGTAAGGATTTATTCTATCTTGTAGAATGGACCATTCTGTGGTAATAGTGCCCCTTAATCTCTCCAATTAGGGCATTCGCCATTGGGTGAATATGTGATTACTTTTGCAAGTAGTTTGGATCCAGATGAGGCGCCGACTAACGCAGCGTCTCATTAGGACAAAAGCTGTTGGGCACTTATGTTTCAACCCTTACACCGCTGAATGTTCAAATGGACTATTCCAATATTCAAACAGGTCAAGCTTATGGTGAGCATGTAGGGATTGTTTAATCCTTAAAACGCTGAAGTTTCAAATGGATAATTCCAATATTCAAACAGGTCAAGCTTATAGTGAAACTTTAGGGAGTTTTCTAAAGGAGAGTGTAACATGACAAACAGTGCAAACCCTGATGAGAGGGATCCTTTATATGGCTTCTCATCTGGGTCTACACTGTTTGCAAAGGACATTAGTGATTCGCGATCCGCACTGTAAGGGTTAAGAAAAAAATTAAATGCCAATATGAAGCTTAAGTCAGACGAAATATGTTGGTTAACCCTCTGAATGCTGAATAGTCAAAGTGGAATCGCCCATCAGTGCTCTCGAACCTGTGTACTATATCGTTTTTGTCGTACCCTTTATTACTTTTCTCCAGTTACTCTGCTGGCGGCTCAATAATCGAGTACACTAGCGATAGCTGGATCTAGTTTGTTACACTTAAATATATTTTCGTTTCACATGCAATTTTAGCACTTTATTTGCCACCGCGGTTGTTGTAGATAAATCGGAGAGGGGTAAGTTCATTTACACTGTTTGTCTTTTAGGGCGGGGTGGAATAAGTGTGAGGTAGGGCGCCCCTAAACCGGTTTAACCCAGTGACTATTGTCACTGAGTTTCAAGGTGGTACTTCCATCTCCCCTTTTGTTTGTTTGTTTTGTCTATGTGCGTCTCTTTGTGTTTTGATAGTAATGTACATGTGCTGTGTTGTCTTATGGTGCTGCTCGGGCGGCTGTTTGTTTTATATGTGGTGTTTCCTGACTCCTTACACAAAACAGTACAAACGTTATGCAAGAACTTTCTTTAAAACCAGATGATTGCTTAATGCTGGACGAAAGTAATGCAGAAAACCCCGTTTGTCCTGCATTAAGCAACCACCTGCCTCTAAGACCCAGACTCATACCTCATTTGAGTGGTCGTATTGAAAGTGCGGAATTGAAAATCGTATGTACATTTACAATCCAATAATAGACTATGCGAACATGCCCTATAATCTGTTATTTAGTTTTCATATTCACTTTTTACATTCTTACTTTACAGTTTTTATTAACGTACATTAAGTTATATTTGAAACTCTTTTATGGTAACACTAATAAACTTTGAATTGTGTACAAAGGTAAATTTTACACATAAAGTTAGATCTAAAAACAACAACAAAACCTTTGAAAGAAAAACTGAATTTACAGAAGAAGTTTAAGGTTTGAGTAAAACTACTTGTTTCTGGCAGTTCAAGTACTAACATACTCGAGGTACCAGATGGGTATGTTTAAACCCCAACCAATCACTAACACTATTACCTATATTTTCAAGGAATGCATTTACAATATGGTATGTTTCAAGAAAATACAAGGATAGTTTCTAAAAACATTTGGCCGAAATGGGTCAGAGTAGAAACTAACTTAAATGCACTAAATGGGGACATATTAAAACACGTCAGACCAGACACCCTGAACACCCTGTGCCTCACAAATTATATTGTATTTGTAAGTTCGACAAATTAGTTCTTGCAAAACATCATTTTAAATGAAAAGTACAGTAAAACACCTCTATAGTAACAAGTACATAAATAAATGTGGTTTCTTTACAAACAGGTGGTTGCTTAACGCAGGACAAATGTAATGCAGCAAATTCTTTTGACCTCCCGAAAGTTGCATGTAGCACATGTATATAAGACCCAGAATTAGATCTCTTTCGTTTGGTAACTTTAGAGAGCTTTACACCATTCCCTAATATAAACGATTTTCGTGCCTATGCAAACATAGCTATCCCCTATTAAGCGGTTCCTTCCGGAGTCGTTTGATCTGAACCTGTCCTGTTTACTAATTAAAACATAATAGGTGAGACTACCAATACCAAACTATCCTGTATAGATGTGATTATATATTATAATATTTACATTAGCCCTGCAACGTCCTTATATAACCTTATTCTAAAAAGAAAGTTGCATAAGCTCATGAGCACCGGAAGCACGTCATTCATTTCTTAAATATAAGAAATACAATGGAATATAAATATAAGAAATAAATGACGTGCTCCCGGTGTTCATGGGTTATGCAACGCATAGCTTTACGAGCAAAGATTCACGTGAAGCCCTTCGGGCTTCACTAACTTTGCTCTTAAAGCTATGCGTTGCATAACCTCATGAACACCGGAAGCACGTCATTCATTTCTTAAATAATATCCATGATGTCATTATTACGTACATTTTTATTCAACAGGCAAATGGTTAAAATGAAGATTGGAAACACTTTAGCTTGGTCTGCTGTCTGTGATTATTGAAAATATATTATAGAGACAATGCACCATGGCATAGCAAAGATTGACACTGGGCATGTGCAGTATTTACACAGGATTCATTGGGTCTACCTGTTTTAGCATGGCCATGACATGGTATACATTGCATTTATTGACAAGAGTATATGCATAGACAATGCGCCATATCATAGTCGCAGAATACGAACAGCGATTGACACTCAGTATCTGCACTCTCTATCCAAGGTTTCCTGAGTCTCCGTTCACCTCTATTAAACCTTTACTCCGTGAATTCTGCATGGAAGTATTAACGACATCAGGAATATTAATTAGATTTATTGTTATAATAGCACATGGACACAGGCCATGGTAGAAACTGTAGAATCAGATATATTTTATATCATAAGCAAATAGAGCAGACCCTGATCAGACGGCTCATACAGGAACCGTCTGATCTCGGTATACTTTGTTTGCAAAGGCGTAGCATGGTGTATTTATGAGGTAAAGAAATACGTGTGGACTCGTCATGTTTTGACAAAATATGTGGCAAAATATTTGAAGTTTTGTTTATTATTGAAAGGCTTGACAGAGATTAATGTTGTGAGTTAGAGTGTAAGAGAGTGCAGCACCTGTAGCAGACTGTATTATATCACCCAGCATGACAAATGACTTAACGTTACAAGTATATTACAAATATACTAACACTAAACTTCGTGTTTAAAATATTCTAGCAAGTTTAAGCATTTCATATTGAGTGGACTCTATAATTAACACTGATAGTTAGCGTTGAAATCAGCGTTGAAAGGGTTACACTGATAAAATGTTCCATCATTTCAACTAAAAATCTTTCAGAGTTGAACATTCTAGCAGCGCTGAATTTTCAGAGTTGACCAGTCTATGAGTGTAATCCTTTCAATGCCTAATTTTCAGAGCTGAACCGTCTATCAGTGTTAATTACAGAGACCACTTGATAGTAGATTATGACTGACGAAGAGTGCAGAACCTGATCTGAGTCTCAGTCTTCTGATCTAGGTCTTTACTGTTTGCAAATAGACGGGAACATGCGTATCTGCTTCAAGTGCCAGAGTGTACTTCCCTTCAATTTCGTCTCTAAAACGTTAGTGGTATTTGAAACAGTTTTGATCCTGATGAGACTACGAGTTACTCAACTTCTCATCTGGATCCAAACTGTCTCCAACAATTAACAGTGATTCGCCTATTGCAGATAGCACTCTGAGTCAAAAGATTATTTTCAAAATAGTTTGTCTCATTATACAGTAAAGCCTCTCTAAAACGACCACTAAATTGTGTTAATTAGTTGGTATTTTGGGCAGGTGGTTGCTTAAAGATGTATTATGCGCATGTTTCGTATTAATCTATCAACACCAGAAGCTGTACATGTATACATACAATGAAAATAATGCTTACAACCCATTTTCCGACAGGATATATTTGTTCAGCTAAATAGTATCGCTATTCGAATACTGCTAAATTCTTTAAAAGGAGCTTTCTTTTTATTAACGGAAATTTTGTACGGAAATCAGCGGACATCTTCGGCCAAGTTCTAGTGGTTTGTTATAGAGAGGTTTTACTGTACATAAATAACATTTTCGTACCTTTTCAGCGTGTGAGGATCAATGGGTTTTGTTTGGGAGCCACTGCTATAGGTTAATTTCAACCATGACCGACTGGCAGAAGAGCGAGGCCCAATGTAACGAGCTGAACGGCCATTTGGTCGATATTCAAAGCGAAGATGAAAATACGTTCGTTCGCAAAATGGCTGATTCAGGCGAACTACCCGGTCAAAAAGTCTGGATTGGTATGTACATCGAGGATGGGGGCCGTCAACGAAGCTGGACAGTCGGGAGCCTTGTCGCCTATCAAAATTTCGCTACTGGGGAACCAGGCAGTCACGAAAACTGCGTGGAAATGTTGAGACAAAAGAAATGGAACGACAGCATATGTGAACATCTGAAGATTAGTATTTGCAAGAAACCTGCACCGTAATTCCAATACAGTAAACTATAGCTAAATCCCCGACGTTGTGAATAAACGTTGTAAATGGTTTAATATCTGTAAAAGTATGTGGATGCTCGATACAGGATGAAAGTTATGCAGAAAACTCCTGCATACCATTTCTATATCACCTTCATTCTTTATCATGCTTCCATCTGCATTTAAGACCAACTTTCTGTATTATAAACAAAATGGAACACAGCCATATATAAAAATCAGAAAAACCGGGCGGGTTTTCGGCGGGCGGCGTGCCGTCGTTAACAAATATAACTTCTGAATTACTTAAGGTTCCACAGTATGTTAGAATCACAAAAAAAAGACATTTTTATATTTTTGCATTAATGAATAGTCATTAGTCTGTTTTATCCATTGCATTGACGAAATACTATAAAATATACCACAAACGCCGTATAAACCCCTTTTACTTTATTACCATCGAGCTTTTCTCTGACTTAGCCAGTCTGCCATTTACGAGGAAGGCTTATCAGGGGCACCTAGGGGGAAACTGATAATTATGGCACATACGTGATAAAGCAATACAGTGCTCCCTCTCTACAACGACACCCTTTGGGATACGAAGATTGTATGTGTTGTTCAGAGGGAGTTGTTATAGAGAGGGAAAATCAAACACAATTAGCTTGTTTGCAGATCCCCAGATAAGGTGTATTTCGAGAACTAAAACCGTTATGCCTCTAACAAACCCTATGATGTGACCACTCTTTAGAATCGTCACAAAGTGACGATTCTAAAGAGTGGTCACAACATAGGGTTTTATGGAGGCATAAAGAAAATACGATGGAAAAAAGTTGTTTCTGGAACCTTGTTGTTTCGGAAACAGTGACATGCGTTGTTATAAGGAGGGAATCGTTATTGAGATGGCCGTTGTAGGGAGGGAGCACTGTAGGCGACTGTTTATCCGCATGTTTGGCCACATGACTAGAGAAGCTTTCTGATGGGTGATTTAAGGGAAACCGGCAGCTTTTTGAATTGATCGGATGGAAGAAAGGGGAGGAGCTTAGTGGAAAATATCACACATTATTATAAGCCCTCCGTTGGATCTAAATTTAATTGAAAGTTATAATTATAATATTACGCAACACAATGGGGATCTTTCTATTCCGTTTCATGTTTTCGACAAATGCAGATTTAAAGGAGTCGGCTTTTTCAAACAATCATAACTTCTGTAATGTGTGTCCGAATTATACGCGGTTTGCGGCATATCAAAGAGCATTGTCTTAGCCAGGGATCCGTTCCCAGTTATATCTTGCTTCGATCGTCTAAAATCAAAAGAAACGTAGCGGGATGCAGAATTTAAGGGGTCTTAAAACTAAAATATTGCATAACTCCCAAACGGAGAGTTTTATCAAATTTCTGTGACACGGTTCCCTGGATATGCTAATGATTCACATATTGGCCAATTACAATAAGTTTAGTCCAAAAGACTACCTTGTAATCGCTGTTTGAAAAAATATAACTGGCACGTTTAAATAGATTTCAAATGCCGGTATTGATAGGATTATCGATGTTTCTGATAAATAATCAAACAAATTAATACAACTAACCAACGAGGCTAAACAAATGACTCTAGGGAGTTTTAAATATGATTTTTCGATATCAGGGGCTAAACTATCTCGCCGCCTTAAGCTAGAAAAATCATATTTGGTATGCAGATCGCTTGGGTAAAGGTCTATCACTTGATACAAGGATACATGAAATCAGATCAAGGTCAAGGTCACTATTTCGAAAACTTTGCCGTTTAACAAACTTTAACATTGTTATAACTTCTGAACTACAAATGCTAGGCAATTTATCTTTGGTATACATATGGCTTTCAGTTGATATAAAGATATTTGAAATTAGGTCAAGGTCACTGTTTTGACAAGTTGGCCATCATTAAAAAAACTGTTTTTCTTAACTTCTGAACCACATATGCTAGACAGTTCATATATGGTATGAAGATAGCTTTGGCGAATGCCTTTTAGTTGATTTAAGGATACATGAAATTTGGTCAAGGTCAAGGTAACTATTTTGAAAACTTGTCTGTTTTAAAAAACTTTTAACATTTTGCTATAAATTCTGATCCACGAACGCTAGGAAATTCACCTTTGGTATTCAAATAACTTTGGCATGGACCTAACAGATGACATAAAGATACCTTGAATCAGGTCTAGGTTAAGGTCAAGGTCACTATTTTGAAAACTTGGATGTCTTTGAAATTTTGTTATAACTTCTTAACTACATATGCTAGACAATTTATCGTTGGTATGCAGATAACTAGGGTGAAGGTCTTTCAGTTGGAAAATCCGGCTTTAATGCGGGTTCCGCATTTTTGCTTGTTCCTATTCTTTTTTCTTTATTTTTGTTTCAAAAACAGTTACAGTAACAAATAGTTTGGATCCTGATGAGACGCCGAGTTATCATCTGGATCCAAACTGTTCGCAAAGGTAATGACGACAGATTCGACAGTGACATTTAAAGAGTTAACTATATCTATGTTTATTCATAATGTGGTAGCTTCAGAAGGGTGATACTGTCATTATTTTCTATTTCTTTACTAAAAAGTATAAAATGACGAATTGACTATATGTAAATGACCGGCAGGGACAGAGAATTTCCCAGATTTTTTGTAACCAATAAAGGTAATAGGTATCACCAATCATAGATTCTCGGGTAGAATGCGCACTTGTTTCCGTGTTTCCACTTAAACAGTTTTGACTGGAATTATAAGGACTGGATTAACTTTCTTGCGTGCATGTATATATTAAGGCCCTGGCATGATTATTCAAGCGTTCATGCCACCATGAATGCCATAAATTCAATTCTGAATCAGCAGAGCAACATGTAAAGGTGCATATTCAAATACCAATACAGTAGAACCCCTCTAAGCCGGAAAACTAGTAGAGAAAAATTTAAAAAACTTTTAGGCAGGCGACTGCTTAGTGCAGGGTGAAAGTCCTAGAGGAGCTTTCTGTGTGACTTTAACCCCGTATTAAGCTGCCACCTACCTCCAAGTCCGATGGTTATGCGAAATTGAACGTCCGGTTTAGGGGGTTTCACTGTATCGTCTTTTCTGCACCAAACCCTGTGTTGTGACCGAAACAATTCTAAAGAAAGGTCACGACATCGGGTTTGGTTGAGAAATGACGTTATCCTTTTTTAATTTACGCATCTTACTTGGACCTGGTTAATCAAATAGAAACAGTTTGTATTTATACATGAAAAAGAAGCATACAGTGTATTTTGAATCGATCTATCTTATCAATCGTAACTAGGGAGGACCTTTTCAGTGACACAGCAAAATAGAACCAATCCCAACTCAAGTATCTACCCATATAGCATGGTGTGAACGAACAAAATGCCAATTAATATCATATGCAATAAAACGTTAAATTTAGTATAAATATCGACATATAAGACAGGTGGCAGCTTAGTGCAGGGTGGTGTACTTCATGCGGAAAACTCCTCTGGGAGCTTTCTTCATAACTTTCACCCTGCATTAAGCGTATACTTCATTATTAGAACTAGATGAATAAATTAGCATGTAGTTCCATTGTTAGTTTTGTTACACATTGTTGTTCTACTGTTTAGACTCGGCCAGCTCCAGTGTCACAAATACGTTTTCTCATTAGCGTCTGAACTGTTGAAAGAATTGAAATTACTGTATTATTAAACCTTTTCGATAATAAAGTCGCCTTTTAATAATATGTGTCTTTAACCCTTTCCTCCATAAATACGCTGTTTACACTTTTCTACGCCATATCCAGATCAAATAATGTTGTCATTATCTCTTACATAAATATTCTTGGATTAAAGTACTAAGACTGGTGCAGCAGTATGATACAAGGTGATAGTCATGCCGAAAATTCCAACAGCAACTTTCTGCATGCCATTCACTCGGCATAAGCAGCCACCTGCCTAAACACTAAATATTCTTCTTTTATTCTTCGCGACAATAAAATCTAACTAAAAAGGCCACTCAACAGAAAATTTGTTTACCATTTACCTGATGAATATTTATGTAAAAAATTATATAATGAATATTTATCAGCTGCGTTCTGATAAAGGAATGTGAACACGAAATGTTTCACTATGGCAGAAACTCTAGAATCAGATCTATATAATTCCATAATCAAACAGAACAGACCCTAATTAGACTGCCCCTGGTGCATTTGCATATAGAGAAGACCCAGATCAGACGGCCCCTGTAGAACGCGTCAAATCAGGACGGATCTGTTTGCTTACAAATTAATATACGAGATATAATCTGATTATCAAGCTTATCCCATGTTCATGATGCCAATAGTTAATGCAGCTAATTAATATCCATGGATCCATTATTTCTCTCGTGCATATTCATAAAGATTAATATGTTTTTATCCACCTAATATGAAGCAGTGTTTCTTAGATGGATGCTGATCTGTAGCTCCACTATCTGCACATCCACAAAAGTAGAGTAAAATTCCCCCAAACCGGACGTTTAATTTAGTATAAATATCGGTTTAAGGGGTAGGTGGAAGCTTAGTGCATGGAGGAGTATTCTGCATGGCTTTCACCCTGCATTAAGCAGCCATCTGCCTAAGAGTATGTAAATTCTTCTCTACTAGAATTCCGGTTTAGAATGGTTTTACTGTACGACATATCATGAACATTAGGCTCTATTATCATGACCATGTACTTGCATTGATATAAAATCTTCTAAGTCCAATTCGGAGCATAGTTTCTTTCTTTGTCTGAAAAGACGTAAGCAGAGTGTCAATAAATTGGATCTTAATCATCAAGATACATTGCAAACAGAGTAGGGACCGTCTGATCAGGGTCTACTGTTTGCTTGTGAAATGATTTATGCTGTGTATATGATTCTATAGTATCTGTCATGGTAACATACTCCTTTGTTTGGTGTGGTTATATTGCGTTTCACGTCATTTTAGCAGTATTTCAGTCACTTTTTTACAAAATGCAGTTAACTCTTTACTCCATAAATACGCATTTCTACGCCTTTGCAAACAGAGTTAACCCAGACCAGAATGCTCCTATCGGAGCCGTCTGATCAGGGTCTGCTCTGCTTGCTTATGATATAATATAGATATAAGTCTACAGTTTCTGCCAGTGTCAAACGTTCGTGTGTCCATGTGCTTTTATAACAAGTTTATCTGATTAATATTCATGACGCCATTATTGATTTCATTAATATTCATTGAGGAAAGGGCTAAAACGTTTATCACAAATCAACATTATATCTATAAAATGGCGAACTTAAGTCCTCATCCTGCTGTGCTACAATGTCGGCTAAAATTTGATTCGGTGCCATGTTAACTACTTCCAACCCGACCAAACTTTTGAGAAACCACCGACCGAGTGTCAACAGCTTTGACCCTGATGCGACGCCGAGTGACTCGGTGTCTCATCTGGATCCAAGCTTTTAGTAAAAGCAAGTCGACAAGTAAATAGCAAGATGAGGTACAATTGAAAGAACGTACCCCATTGGGTTGTTCAAATACTGGTATAAAATGGCTTTATGATATGTAACAGCTATTGATCAGGCATGTAAACATGTCAAACAATACAGATTAAGTGCGTAGAGATATATCGAGGGTATATGGCCCAATATTATCGAACATCCGCTGTCATTAAAATCCGGATCTGCTCTGTTTGCAAAGCTTTTATTAATATGAAAGAACGTCTACAAATTAACATGAGTATACATTTCCTAAAACATGTTACGGGTTATGTATACATTTATCAAAAAGATCAATTCTGCAATCCGTAGTAAATATTTGTTTTAAAACATATGTTCTTTGGTCAGTAAATAAAGGTCAGGCTAGCTAACTCCATTATAGTGTGTTCGGAACCATGGGTGGACACATACTGGTTACAAATTTCTTAATTATTCTTCTTACTTCGTCTTGCATGTGCATTTCGTCCAATAAGTTTACACGGGAGAGAAATATAAAACTGAATGACGTGTTTTACTCGCTTGATGTAAAGTCTTCCGTTCAGTGTTGCGTCCAGTGTCGAGAAAACAGCTTTTGCACAGCGGTCAACTATTCACCAGACTCCAAGATTTGTGAACTTAACAACGATAAATCGTCGAAGAGTGTTTCCCAACACCATGACGTCTACAACAAGATCTATAGTAAGAATGGTTATTTTTTGGTAATTTTAACCTTGCCCTATCGTGAGATGATACATTTTCTTTATGCTCTCTATAGTGATCAATTAATAACCTTGGGTACTATTAACCCTTAACCCATTATAGCTCGAACAATTTGACCTGGACCCTGACCTACTTAATTTGCATAAATAAAAATTCGTGACATTGCACGGGTTTATCCTCGGCCCGTGTCCCGGTAAGCAACTATGCAAGGACACACTCTAGATTGTATTGTTTACATATTTATATACACGGGTTAATTTCAGCGAGTATAGACTTCACGATTTACCGGCGGAGTTTATACAGTGTCACTTCTCTCATTAAGTATTCTGCATAAAGGTGAAGGTCCAGGTCAAATTGTTCGAGCTAAGCTATTGTTATTTACCCCATCTCTGATAATATTTTGGTGAAACCGATGTTAATTATTGGTTGCATTCTGTCACGTAGAAATTCAATACACGGTCAGTAACTAGGTTACTTCCACTGCCAGCGTAGAAGCAAATGGAAAAGTAGTAAAGTCAAGCAGGCAAAGCCACATGCAAGACGCAACCACCACCAAAACACCGATAGACAGCATGACACACACACACACACAACCACACACCCAAACGCACACTCACACACACGAAATGAACACAGAAAACACCAAAAGACACAAGAAACAGGCACAAACGTTCCACAACATGAACAAACCACAAACACAAAGACGCAAGGCAAACAAAAGGAAGGGTGACAAAGAGAGTACCGCCTTGGCACGGTCAGCAGCAAAAACACCACTGGGGGTTTAAACCGGTTTACGGACGTCCTAACCTCACACTTCTCTCAAAGTCACCCTAGCTTTACACATATTGTAAATAAAGGTATCCCCGCTGGACTTACCCACAACATAGACGACGGTGAACACAGGA
This sequence comes from Azorinus chamasolen, assembly GCA_963576725.1. Classification (NCBI taxonomy): domain Eukaryota; kingdom Metazoa; phylum Mollusca; class Bivalvia; order Cardiida; family Solecurtidae; genus Azorinus; species Azorinus chamasolen. Next base: position 50,989,491 of record OY755239.1, on the reverse strand, counting down.
CAACATGTAAAACATAGCATAATAACTGTGACAAACCGTCAAATATGTACTCAATGACTTTGCTGAAGTCAGAGCACCTGCAGGTAAGCCGTTAAGGGCACGACAGGGAAAAAGTAATACATGAGTCTGGTAAGCTCCTCCTGTATCCAAGTTTAAGAGTATACCATCCTAGAGTACTACCCTCGGCCTGTCATCGCGCAAGCAAAGAGGGAAGCGTAGCTACCGACTGTAAAAGGGTCGATAACCAAACATGCAGTGTGTTGCAATATAATAGGATCATAACCTTTCTTTTTAAAAGTTTTAATGCGTTTTATAAACAAATCATGAAAATGGATATGACCCCGAATTTTCCTAAGTTTGTAGATAACATCCCCATAAAATTCTGGTTGAGAAATGCCTTGTCGCAGTAACGTCCGTAGATTGCAATTATATTTACTAATGAGAGGTAAATTTCGATAATAAAATTTAGAAAAGGTTTTCCGAAGCTTGTGATATCTGTAACCTTGCTTAAGAAGTTTATCAGTTATAACTAAATTACGTCTGTTAAAATCTTCAAAGCTTGACGTAATTAATGCATGGTGTTTTTGTCATGTAAATGCATATATTTCCATATTAGGTAACCCGAACATCGTGTAACGTTTTTATTCTACCGATTACCTCTTATTTTGACGAAATAGATTTAAGGCGACCGCTTTCATTGAAGATTATAACATGACGCCATCATTATCTGAACATCAGTATATGACGTCATGTTTACCATTAGCGACGTCATGTTTACCGCCAAATGGCGCCCACTTTCAGGATATATCTACTTCATAATGTTCAGCAGATGTTAAGTGCTTGTGTGGTGGCCGTAAATAATGTCGCCCGTGCTTCATTCTCAGTGTTGTTAAATTTTCTGGTCCTTCGGGATCATTAGTTTTGATGTTATTAGTTTTGAAAATTGAATACTGCTTAGGCCGGTGCTGGGGGGCGAGAGTAGTGTTGCACTTTTAATTACTACTCATGAACAGACTCAATAAAACCGTGTCTGCAAGTTTGACTCTTTTGCATTGCTACTTTTGCTTTCGAATGATCTCCCACTTTCAGGATATATTTATACTGGACAGTGGATGGGAAACTATTAATTTAAAGTCCTTATCTCAAGCACTGATTGAATATACACTGGTCATCGGTGGGGGTAAGTTCGTCACATAGTCATGTAGTAACCGGTTACGGGGTGACACCTGGTCACTACATGACCATGCAACGAATAATTTTACCTCTTTGAGTGTAGAGTGCACTCTATTGTTACAGCACTTATGCATTATGAAAAGGAGCATTGACTAAATAACATGAAACTTTTAGAACTGTGCAGTTTTGAAACCTTTGTGATATACAGCATTTGCCCTGTGCAGGCAATGCTCTATTTATCACAATGGTTTCAAAAAGTGACTTTTCTAGAGGCGCCAAAAGACGTCAATATGAGGGAATGGGGTAACATGCTGAATAATTAAAAGTATATCACCCCTTTCTGAATATTTATTAAAAAGTTGTATCAAAATTTATCACTGACAAAAATGTTTTATCACAAACAGTGCTGATCCTGGTCAAATGTTTCCCCAGGAGCTGCACCTATACTGCTGGCAAATGTCTTATAATGTCTTATTCGGGTTTCCCGCACATTAAGGGATAAAAACAGATGTCTACTTACTACAGCACAGAGGTAATGACATTTTCCTGCACTCCTTTGTCGCCACAGTAAGCTGCTTTACGTGATAGATGTTATTAAGATATAACTTAATGTATAAAATGTATTCTTATTAATACGTTTATGATAATCTAACTCGCACTTTTTAATTGGCATCGAATGTTCCTAAATTGCGTCATTAGTCCTTATACGTAGCTCGTGTATAATGTGGTAGTGTTTAGGATATGGTAAACGTGGTATTTATTTGCGCAAACACGTATGAGAGGTTTAATCCTTTCGGCTCTCAATTTCTAATTGTCTTCTGCAATCCATTTTTGTCACAATAAGGAACTGAGATAAATAAATGCAAATTTCTAAGGAATAAAGAACAGATATAGTACTAGAGTTTGAGACAAAAAGCGAAGTCCTTGATCAGATGCCGCCTTGAAAAGAACTGATCTGGGACTGCACTATTTGTCTTGGTGCATTTATGCGACATCGGCGTTGAAAGGGTTAATGATCACTTTACTCCATATATACGTATACATATGCCTTTTAAAAGATTTTATAAAAAGAGTAGAACCAGATCAAACGACTCATGGAGGAGCTTTCTGATCAAGGTCTGTTCTGTTTTCTCATGGAATAATATTTATATGATTCCACCATGGCCAAAAAGCCCATTGTTAACCTCTCATTATAAACAAATTTTGAACTTCTAATTAATAATCACAATGTCATTATTTCTTACGGGAATATTCATGAAGGGGCGGGTTAACTCTGTTCCGTCAACTTATATTAAAATCGTATCAAAACTCTAAATTCAACAACTCGTACCAACCTATTAGAGTATATCTAAAAGCAACAGTTACAGTGAATTTTTAAATCGCATGTTTATTCCGAAGTTCAACTCCTACTAAATATTCATCCATAAAATACTTCTAACCAAATGTGGAAGGTTGAACATTGTAGCCATTGTAACCCTTTACCTCATAGGCTAGTTTTAGATACAACCTCTTTGAATAAATCTACCGAAAAGAATCATTAACTAGAGAAAAGAAATTTTTTAGAATTTTGTAGTTTGAAACCATTGTGATAAATAGAGCATTTGCTCCTATAGGAGCAAATGCTCTATTTATCACAATGGTTTCACAAAGTGACTTCTACAGAGTCGTCAAAAGTCGTCAATATGCGGGAAAGGGTAAGAAGTAAAGACACAGATCTCTATCAAAATCAATTAGCAAACAAAGCAGGCACTGAGTCTACTCTGCAACTGCGTGGACGCCGATATATATATCTCTATGAAATATGTAATTTAGTGGTCGTTATAGAGAGGTTTTACTATACATAAATAACATTTTTTCTTAACTTTTTAGCCTGTGAGGATCCATGGGTTTTGTTTGGCAGCCACTGCTACAGGTTAATTTCAACCATGACCGACTGGCAAACGAGCGAGGCCCAATGTAGCGAGCTGAACAGTCATTTGGTCGATATTCAAAACGAAGATGAAAATACGTTCGTTCGCGAAATGGCTGATTCGGGCGAACTACCTGGTCAAGAAATCTGGATCGGTATGTACATCGAGGAAGTGAGCCGTCATCGAAGCTGGACAGCCGGGAACCTGGTCGCCTATCAAAACTTCGCTAGCGGGGAACCAGGCAGTCACGAAAACTGTGTGGAAATGTGGAGCCAAAAGAAATGGAACGACAGCACATGTGCACGTCTTATGATGAGTGTTTGCAAGAAACCTGCACAGTAATTCCAATACAGTAAACTATAGCTAAAGCCTCCGCGTCGTGAATAAACGATGTTTTTTTTAATATCTGTAAAAGCACGTGGATGCTCGATACAGGATGAAAGTTATGCAGAAAACTCCTGCATTACATGTCTACATCACCTTCGTCGTTGATCACCCATTTTCAGAATTATTACGCTTCCCCCTGCATTTAACCCTTCGCTTGCTGAATTTAAAAATACATTTCTCCTTCTTTACCCATGCCCTGTTGTATAATTACATATATCTTCACTGTGTACAAGTATTTCGCTGTGCAATCACTGTTGTGGAGTGCACTGGTTGCACAATCAACTTGTAAATAGTGCAGACCCTAATGAGACAGCTCGTGCAGGAGCTGTCTCATCTGGGTCTTCACTATTTACAGGTAGGTATACTGACGTGAATAGCAAGCGAAGGGTTAAGACCCATTTAATTACAAAAACACTGGAACACAACCCTATATAATAATTAGAATGTGTAAAGTTTTCTAGAACAAATTCCAATATGTTCTTATATATAAAAAGTAAACCTCCGTCTAAAGCGGCCATCAAACGAAGTCTTGGGTGTTCTTGGTGTTAAACGCAGGTGGTAGCTTAACACAGGAAGGAACCTATGCAGAAAGTTCATGTAGAAGCTTTCCTTTTGTTTACTTTCGTCCTATATTAAGCAACCACCTTCTTTAACCCTTTCCCTCATAGTCTAATAGACACGCATTTTCATGCATTGCAAACAGTGTAGACCCATACGGCTCCTTTCTAGTTGACATTATACAGATCTGATTCTACAGTGTCTGTCAAAGCCAAAACAGCATGTGTTAACTCTTTCGCTGCCTTATATTGTCGCCTGCAAATTTTGTCGTCTGCTACAAATTCAGGTTTTATTAGCCGGAATTTTCGAGAAAAATCTCGGCTTATAGTTTGGCGAAAACTATGTGGACGGGCGGTTGGTTCGGCGGGCGGCGTACCGTCCGTAACAAATATAACTTCTGAATTAATTACTTAAGCTAGACAGTTCATATTTGGTATGCAGATAGCTTGTGTGAAGTCCTATCACTTGATACAAGGATACATGTACATGAAATCAGATCAAGGTCAAGTTCACTATTTCGAAACCTTTGCCGTTTTTAACAAACTTTAACATTGTTATAACTTCTGAACTAAAAATGCTAGGCAATTTATCTTTGATATACATAAGGCTTTGGTAAAGGCCTTTCAGTTGATATAAAGATATTTTAAAATTAGGGCCAAGATCAAGGTCATTATTTTGACAAGTTGGTCATCATTAAAAAAAAAATCAACATTTTGTCTTAACCTCTGAACCACATATGCTAGACAATTCATATATGGTGTGGATATAGCTTTGGTGTAGGCCTTTCAGTTGATATAAGGATACATGAAATTGGGTCATGGTCAAGGTCTCTATTTTGAAAATGTGTCTTAATTTAACATGCTGCTATAACTTCTGATCCTAGAAAGCTAGGCAATTCACCTTTGGTATTCAGATAGCTTTGGTAAGGACCTTACAGATGACATAAAGATACCTGAAATCATGTCAAGGTCAAGGTCACTATTTTGAAAACTTGGCTGTCTTTAAAATTTTGTTATAACTTCTGAACTACATATGCTAGATAATTTATATTTGGTATGCAGATAGCTTGGATAAAAGTCCTTCAGTTGGAAAATCCAGCTTTAATGCGGTTTCCGCATTTTTGCTTGTTTTTATTCTTTTTTCTTTATTTTTGTTTCAGTTACAGTAACAAACAGTTTGAATCCTGATGAGACTTACTCGGCGTCTCATCTGGATCCAAACTGTTTGCAAAGGTAATGACTGGTTCGACACTGGCAGCGAAAGAGTTAACTATATCTATGTTTATTCATAATGTGGTAGCTTCAGAAGGGTGGTAATTGTCATAATTTTCTATTTCTTTATTAAAAAGTTTAAAATGACGAATGGACTACATGTATATGTAAATGGCCGGCATGGACAGAGAATTTCCCAGACTTTTGTAACCAATAAAGATAAGAGGTAAATCACCATCGTAGATTCTCGGGTAGAATGCTCACTGCAACTAGTCATAGTCAAAACAGGGTCAATGTTTCGTTAAGTTAACTGATTCTCTAAATTAATATAGACCCTGAATACACTGTTTTCAATGTCCATACATGTATGTCCCCTTTCGGATGATGCGTATCACTAGACAACCCTTATGCGATTTGATCAACATATTAGATCAGTATGAGACTTCGAACTACTCGGCGTTTTATCAGGATCAAAGTTGATCGACTCTTTGTCAATAGTTTCTCAAACACTTGATCGAATCGGAAGTAATCAGGGTCCCTGCTTATAAAACTTTTAGTTGAGTCTGAGTTCGTTCAGAAGTTTTTGATTGGTCAGATTTGAGCCTTTGGCTCAAATCTGACCAATCAAAAGCTTGAGAACTCAAATCTGACCAATCAAAAGCTTGAGAACGAACTCAGACTCAACTAAAAAGTTTTATAAGCAGGGACCCTGAATTGCACCAGATCCAATTTTGAGGAGACATTACAGTTTTACAGCAGAGTAACGATTAAGGTTTGTAATCTTTGGTAAGCCGATGACGCAAGTAGCTGAAAGGTTACATTCATTTCTCGATGACATTATTGGAACCGTAGGTATACGTTGCGTTGATCGACTACAATCCCCCCCCCCACCCCAAAAAAAAAAGAAAAAAAAGAGAAGAGAACATGTCCTTAGCAACATCCAAACACCATAACTTTTCATAGAAGTCATTTTCATAAACCCCAAGCATGCACCGAGAATTTTATAACACGACATCTCATTGGTCTACGGCGGAGGTGTGTCTGGGCCCAGCTTACAGCTTACCACTGAGGGGTCGTGTTATAAAATTCCCGGTGCATGCTTGTAGACCCAATATGATCGCTGCTTGTCGAAATCAAGATATCGCCGAGAAAAAGGTTCCTTATGTTTCTTTTAAAATATTTTTTGAGACATTGAGCGTTATTTTATAGACTTGAGATTATTTTATAGACTTGAGACGACTGTTGCTAAAATCAGGCGTATTCATCGGGTTTTAGCTGTGTTTTTCCGTGGTAGATATACCGACACAGTGCAATCATAATTCTTCCGATTTCCACTTGATGGCTGTTTGAGGTTGATATTTATTGCGATTTGGAAAGTATCAAAATGACAGTAGTATTCCCGTAACAAATATTCATTTTTTATTATTATTATTATACAACATTGATATAGCGTTCTTTTCACACAGGATATGTGCGTTCATTTCTCTAACAGTCGATACCTGTTTTGTTAAAATCGGTTGAAAATTGTTGGATTAATGATATGAAAACCGAGAGGGGTGTGCGTTTTCTGTAGAAACTGAAAGTAGAGTTCATTACCATTATAATGCTTATAGTACACTTTTTGTTGGGGTTTATGGAAATGAGTCCTATGAAAAGTTATGGTGTTTGGATGTTGTTCAAGGACATTTGGGAGGGGGGTGTTGTAGTCAATCATTGCAACGTATACCTATGATTTGGAACTACTTACACGCACTCAACTACTCGTTTTATTCCGTTAGTGTTCGGAATAGTTTATTTCGTAGAAAAATAGATGAGATGTTCCGAGTGTACTTACACGACATGCCTGTGTTGTAACCATAGCAACGAATTATGAACTACAGTATCAATATAAACTTACCGAAAATATAATTCTCTGAAGCAGTGGATGTACGTTTTGTTGAAATATGTATTGCCTAACATTTCTACTGTGTTGGTTCTGTTGGTGATTATCCTACCCACCGCAAATTCGTCATCCCCAGTTCAAAGTATCGAAATCGCCAGTAGAGTTGTCAAAGGAGTCTTAAAGCAGAAATCTCAATTATTCGATCACTCAAATACATATCAGTATCAGAATATCAGCTAGGTGACAGCTTAGTGCAGGGTGGAAATCATGCAGAAAGCTCCCCTGGGGATTTTCTGCTTGACTTCCATCCTGCATTAAACAATTACTTGCCTAAAATGGTCTAAATTCTTATGTATTAAAATTTTGGAGTATCGAGATTTTACTGCGTTTACAATATAATGATTAACTCCTTATACCTCCAATATGAGGCAAATTTGTCCAAATCAAAATTTAGATCCTATCCATATTTCATGGGGGAGAGGTCCTGCGAAAGAAATGCCCAGGTCACAATTTTTGACATTGATTGGCAGAGCAAACAGGGGCTTACCCTGCTTTTAGGACTCCTTCAGGGGTTATATGATCTGGGTCTACGCCTTCTTGTCTATGTCCCATCATGCATGTATTGAAGCAGGGATGGCGATGGGTTAAATAGGAATTGAAATGGGCCAATGCGTTTTGTTTTTCAAGAACATAATATATATAGTAACACATCATCTAGTTTAACCCAAATGAGCTTTATGCATGACTTTTGCCCTCCATTACGTAGCCACCTGCCTAAAAATACTTTTTTTTTAAAAAAAATTACAATCCCGGACAAGAGGGGATTTATTGTGTATGTTATATTTTATCATATACAAAAAGCGTTTAACTCTTATGTAACCTTAATTTGTTTAAGTGCTGGTTTTTCAAATGGACTATCCCGAATTCGAACAGGTCAATCTTATGGAGAATATTTAGAGATTTTTCTGGAGGAAAGTTTAACATGGCAAACAGTGCATGCCCTGATAAGAAAGATCCTTTAAGTAGTCTAAGTCTATTAGCAGGATGCGGAACTACGCAACCACCAAATAGATGTATTTTTATGGGTCGTATAGGCAGGTTGAAAGTTATTCAGGTAGCTTCCATAGGGACTCTCTTCATTAATGTGCTTTTATTAACACTCATATGTATTTATTAATCCTTCATTCAGTGAATAGACATGACTATTGATTAGATTAAGTTTTATAATAATACATGGACACGGGACGTTTTGGCCATAGTAGAAACTGCAGAATCATAATTCTCTATATTACATCATAAAACAAACATAGCAGACTCAGATCAGGCGGCTCCTACAGGAGTATGCTCTGTTTGCAAAGGCGTAGAAAGGCATATATATGGAGTAAAGTAAAATCATTCGCTAAAATAAGGAAATGAGACAAACTAAAAGCAAAATTCAAAGGAATAAAGCATAGATATAGAAAAAGAGTTTGAGACAAAAAGTGAAAGCCCTGTTCTGGGACTGCACTATTTGCTGTGGTGCATTTTTGCGACATTGGTGGTGAAAGAGTTAAGGGTATTGCTGTAGAGGGTTTTTACTTTATTGTATTAACATTTTTGGCTACTGACCGTTCCAAAACGGTACTCCTGCATTCACCCTGTGGTATACTTAGCTATTTTATATGTTGTTTATGATGTTTTTATGTCTTGGTGTGCGCTCCGTCTGTGCTGTTTCAGTTTTGGCGGTGTTTGGTTCCTTCGACCGTGTTTCCATTTAAACAGTTTTGAGATTGGACTGGAATTATAATAGTTGAATTAACTTTCCTGCGTCAATGTATATATTAGCACGAACGCTGGACAAGTCCTATAAAGGTCCTAGCATGATTATTCAAGCGTTCATGCCACCATGAATTCCATAAATTCATGTTTGAATCAACAGAGCAACAGGTAAAGGTGCACATTCAAATGCTAATACAGTAGAACCCCTCTAAACCGGAAAATAGTGGAGAAAAAATTAGATACTTTTAGGTAGGCTACTGCTTAGTGCAGGGTGAAAGTCCTAAAGGAGCTTTCTGAGTGACTTTATCCCCGTATTAAGCTCCCACCTGCCTCCAAGTCCGATATCTATGCTCAATTGAACTTCCGGTTTAAAGGGGTTTCACTGCATCGTCTTTTCTGCACCAAACCCTGTGTTGTGACCAAAACAATTCTAAAGAGTGGTCACGACATCGGGTTTGATGGAGAAATAAAGTTATTCTTGTTTTAATTTACACATCTTACCTGGACCTCTGGTTAATCTAATAGAAACAGTTTGTATTTCTATGAAAAAGAAGCATACAATGTATTTTGAAATGTTCTATCAGACCAATTGTAACTAGGCAGGACCTTATCAGTGGCGCAGCACAATAAAACTCACTTATTCAAGTATTTACCCATATAGCGTGGTGTGAACGGACATAATGCAAATTAATATGATATACAATAAAACGTTTCTACACCGGAGGTTACAAGTTTGACCCTAGTCGAGTCATGTCAGACTTCCAAAATGGTTCTAAGGTGGACTCGTTGACACGATGTCAGGTAAATGTTATTGGGTATGGGTTACAATTTTCTGTGTCCGATTCCGACTCCAATGGATCTATAGCACATGATGAAAAACTACGGACCTATAAACAACCAACCAAGCAACTTATAAAGTTCAAGTAACCTAAAAAAATCTTTTCTCGGGTACTGTTAATACATTGGGCAGCAACGACAGAGTTGTGAGTTCATATTTAAACATTGACAAGTAATGAAGAGGTAATCCGTGTTTTAGCTAAATGAAGTTTCATAATGATACATTGCATTCTAATGTGGGTTCATTGGTAAGATATCAGGTAAATGTTACTGGGTATGGGTTACACTTTTCTGTATCCGATTCCCTCTATCGGATTCCGTCTCTAATGGATTCATAATACGTGATATTTAATATGAAATCTTCAATAGAACATACAAGGACACATCATGAGAGGGAACCTCCGAAACAACCAATCTGTGGTCCAATGAAAACATAAAGGCTGAAGAAAATTCATATGTGATATGGAGCCAGAAAATAGTTAAATCAAGTGGTATGATAACATCCATTGGCAGATAACTATGTGCATGGTCGCATTATACTTATAATATGTCAGCGCATTCTATCAACACTGGTCCTATATCTGCTACACACAAGCAACAGTAATCCATTGTGCAGTTTTGCAGAAGACATTTACTAGTTTAAACTATGTCCAAGTACATGTTATCGTGTTGCAGTAGTAGATACTGTAGAGTTTGATCTTAACCCTTCGCTTGCTATTCACGTCAATATACCTACCTGCAAATAGTGAAGCTCCTGCACGAGATGTCTCATCAGGGTCTGCACTATTTACAAATTGATTGTGCAACCAGTGCACTCCACAGCAGTGATTGCACAGCGAAATACTTGTACACAGTGAAGATATATGTAATTATACAACAGGGCATGGGTACAGAAGGAGAAGTGTATTTTAAAATTCAGCAAGCGAAGGGTTAAAGGGAAATTAATTATCAATGTGCTGTGACATATTTGATCATGGCAGTGACAGAATACACACTATGTTTGAACCATATAGGGAAACGTCGGTCAGGAACTCTAGGAGATGACATCGATATAGAGGTTTTAGCCATTAGATGCTAAGCCTTACAATCAAACAGTTCAGGGGTCACTGGATGAGATTTTTAAATACAACATTTCAACCATTTCAATGGTAGTTAGATGAAACCAATTGCATTAGGAAGATGCAGCAAATATTTAATGACAATGAGATGGTCCCAGCATTTCGGTACTAACTGGAAGAAGCAGAGTTGTTACAGGTAGGGAAAATCAAACATAATTAGCTTTTTTGCAGATCCCCAGATAAGGTCTATGTCTAGAACTAAAACTGTTATGCCTCAATCAACCCTATGTTGTGACCACGCTTTAGAATCGCCACAAAGTGACGATTCTAAAGAGGGGTCACAACATAGGGTTTGATGGAGGCATAAAGAAAATACGATGGAAAAGTTGTTTCTGGGGTCTTGTTGTTTCGGAAACAGTGACATGCGTTGTTGTAAGGAGGGAATGGTTATTGAGAGGGCCGTTGTAGGAAGGGAGCACTGTACTTCTTAATGCCCTTTGCTTTTCATGCTAATACATATAAGTTGTGTCCTACTACATTAGAAAAGCGGGACTAACATACTGGTTGGTTCCACGACATCATTAAGACTACCACCACTGTTAAAACATAGGTTCATGTGCAGCTTTGTCATCGGCATGTGCTTAATTACAAAGGTATGACAAGCAAAGTGAAATTATTGACCAGCAACACAAAAACCCTGCGCACATTCACTACATCGATAGCTTTACCTTTCATAAATGATTTAGTCTCGAAATACGATTTCAAGTACAGTATACATTTATATAAACCATGATAACTCACTGAAAGTTACCATCGATTCAATGTTATCAAATAATTTTTAACTTTATAGATGTATATCCTGTAACATATACAATGGGAATTATTCCACAGAAGTGGTACCGACCAACCGTTCTGGCTCATCGACTATAACATTCGTGGACCATTGTCATCATAAGGATAATTTTACACGAGGCGTTATATTTTGACGCACATTAATTAACAAACATGAGTAGAAAGGCAATGGTGACGATTGTGTTAATTGCTTGTCTTATTTTAATTTGCTCGTGTAATCTGTTTGAAAAGTTCACAAGAGAGAGGGATGCCAAACTCAATACTGTGTTTTATTCGTTTAAGGCACTGTCACCCGTAAAGTGTTGTTACCGATGTCACGAGCACAGTTCCTGTACAGCTGTCAATTACTCACCAGATTTCAAGATTTGCGAACTTAACAACGGGTCGGCGAAGAGTGATTCCCAGCAGCACGAGGTCTACTACAAGAATTATCGTAAGGATTTATTCTATCTTGTAGAATGGACCATTCTGTGGTAATAGTGCCCATTAATCTCTCCAATTAGGGCATTCGCATTGGGTGAATATGTGATTACTTTTGCAAGTAGTTTGGATCCAGATGAGGCGCCGACTAACGCAGCGTCTCATTAGGACAAAAGCTGTTGGACACTTATGTTTCAACCCTTACACCGCTGAATGTTCAAATGGACTATTCCAAACTTCAATCAGGTCAAGCTTATGGTGAGCATGTAGGGATTGTTTAATCCTTAAAACGCTGAAGTTTCAAATGGACAATTCCAATATTCAAACAGGTCAAACTTATAGTGAAACTTTAGGGAGTTTTCTAAGGGAGAGTGTAACATGACAAACAGTGCAACCCTGATGAGAGGGATCCTTTATATGGCTTCTCATCTGGGTCTACACTGTTTGCAAAGGACATTAGTGATTCGCGATCCGCACTGTAAGGGTTTAGGAAAAAATGAAATGCCAATATGAAGCTTAAGTCAGACGAAATATGTTGGTTAACCCTCTGAATGCTGAATATTCAACGTGGAATCGCCAATCAGTGCTCTCGAACCTGTGTACTATATCGTTTTTGTCGTACCCTTTATTACTTTTCTCCAGTTACTCTGTTGACGGCTCAATAATCGAGTACACTAGCGATAGCTGGATCTAGTTTGTTACACTTAAATATATTTTCGTTTTACATGCAATTTTAGCACTTTATTTGCCACCGCGGTTGTTGTAGATAAATCAGAGAGGGGTACGTTCATTTACACTGTTTGTCTTTTAGGGCGGGGATGGAACAAGTGTGAGGTAGGGCGTCCCTAAACCGGTTTAACCCAGTGACTATTGTCACTGACAGTTTCAAGGTGGTACTTCCATCTCCCCTTTTGTTTGTTTGTTTTGTCTATGTGCGTCTCTTTGTGTTTTGATAGTAATGTACATGTGTTGTGTTGTCTTATGGTGCTGCTCGGGTGGCTGTTTGTTTTATATGTGGTGTTTCCTGACTCATATTTGTACCTTTACACAAAACAGTACAAACGTTATGCAAGAACTTTCTTTAAAACCAGATGGTTGCTTAATGCTGGACGAAAGTAATGCAGAAAAAACTTTTGTCCTACATTAAGCAGCCAACTGGGTCAACTAAGACCCAGACTCATACCTCATTTGAGTGGTCGTATTGAAAGTGCGGAATTGAAAATCGTATGTACATTTACAATCCAATAATAGACTATGCGAACATGCCCCATAATCTGTTATTTAGTTTCCATATTCACTTTTTACATTCTTACCTTAACATTTTTATTAACGTACATTAAGTTATACTTGAAAGTGTTTTATGATAACACTAATAAACTTTGAATTGTGTACAAAGGTAAATTTTACACATAAAGTTACATCTAAAAACAACAACTTACAAAACCTTTGAAAGAAAAACTGAATTTACAGAAGAAGTTTAAGGTTTGAGTAAAACTACTTGTTTTTTTTTGGCAGTTTAAGTAATAAAATGCTCGAGGTACCAAATGGGTATGTTTAAACCCCAACCAATCACAAACACTATTACCTTTATTTTCAAGGTATGCATTTACGATTTGGTATGTTTCAAGAAAATACAAGGATAGTTTCTAAAAACATTTGACCAAAATGGGTCGGAATAGAAACTAACTTGAACGCCCTAAACGGGGACATATAAAAACACGCCAGACCAGACACCCTGGACACCCTGTGCCTCACAAATACATTCTAGTTGTAAGCTCGACTAATTTGTATCTTGCAAACGCCATTTTAAATGAAAAGTACAGTAAAACACCTCTAATGTAACAAGTACATAAATAAAGGTGGTTTCTTTACAAACAGGTGGTTGCTCAACACAGGACAAATGCAATGCAGCAAATTCGTTTGACCTCCAGAAAGTTGCATGTAGCACATGTATATAAGACCCATAATTAGATCTCTTTCGTTTGGTAACCATTAGAGAGCGTTACGCCATTCTCTAATATAAACGTTTTTCGTGCCTTTGCAAACAGAGTTACCCCATATTAAGCGGCTCCTTCCGGAGTCGTTTGATCTGTGCCTGTCCTGTTTGCTAATTAAAACATAAAAGATGAGACAACCAATACCAAACTCTCGTGCATAGATGTGATTATATATTATAATAATATCTATGATGTCATTATTTCGTACATTATTATTCAACAGGCAAATGGTTAAAATGAAGATTGACATATTTAGCTTGGTCGCGAAAAACTGCTGTCTGTGATTATTGAAAATATTATATACAGAGACAACGCACCATGGCATAGCAAAGATTGACACTGGGCATGTGCAGTATTTACTCAGTATTCATTGGATCTCCCTTTTTCAGCATGGCCTTGACCTGGTATACATTGCGATTATTGACAAGAGTATAGAGTATAGACAATGCGCCATATCATAGTCGCAGAATACGAAAAGAGATTGACACTCAGTATCTGCAATCACTATCAAAGGTTTGCTGAGTCCCCGTTCACCTCTATTAAACCTTTACTCCGTGAATTATTCGTGGAAGAATGAACGACATCATGAATATTAATTAGATTAATTGTTATAATAGCACATGGAAACATGACGTGTTGGCCATGGCAGAAGAAACTGTATGATCAGATATATTTTATATCATATTAAGCAAATAGAGCAGACCCTGACCAAACGGCTTATACAGGAGTCGTCTGATATGGGTCTACATGTGGACTCGTCATGTTTTAACTATATATTTGGCACACTATTTGGATTATTGTTTATTATTGAAAGACGACGACAGAGATGAATGTTGTGAGTTATATAGAGTGTAAGGAAGTGCAGCATCTGTAGTAGACTGTATTATATCACTTAGCATGACAAATGACTCAACGTTACAAGTATATTACTAACACTAAACTCCGTTTTCAAAATCTTCTAGCAAGTTTAAGCATTTCATACAGAGTGGACTCTATAATTAACACTGATGGTTAACTTTGAAATAAGCGTTGAAAGGGTAACACTAATAGAATGTTCAACCATTTCAACTATTTTTTTCAGAGTAGAACATTCGAGCAGTACTGAAATTTCAGAGCTGAACATTCTATGAGTGTAATCCTTCAATGCCTAACTTTAAGAGCTGAACCGTCTATCAGTGTTAATTATAGAGATTATGCCTGACTAACAATGCATAACCTGGTCTTAGTGATCCTCTAGGAGTCTTCTGATCTAGGTCTTCACTGTTTGCAAATGACGTGAGCATGCGTATCTGCAAACATGCCATCTGCCTCAAGTGCCAGAGTGTATTTGCCAGAGTGTACTTCCCTTCAATTTCTTCTCTAAAACGTAAGGGGTATTTGAAACAGTTTTGATCCTAATGAGACGACGAGTTCCCCAACTTCTCATTTGGATCTAAACTGTCTCTAAAGGTTAACAGAGATTCGCCTATTGCAGTAAGCACTGTGAGTCAAAAGATTATTTTCAAAATAGTTTGTCACATTATACATAAAATAACATTTTTCTTAACTTTTCAGCCTGTGAGGATCCATGGGTTTTGTTTGGCAGCCACTGCTACAGGTTAATTTCAACCATGACCGACTGGCAAACGAGCGAGGCCCAATGTAACGATCTAAACGGTCATTTGGTCGATATTCAAAACGAAGATGAAAATACGTCGTTCGCAAAATGGCCGATTCGGGCGAACTACCGGGTCAAGAAATCTGGATCGGTATGTACATCGAGGCAGTGAGCCGTCATCGAAGCTGGACAGTCGGGAACCTTGTCGCCTATCAAAACTTCGCTAGCGGGGAACCAGGCAGTCACGAAAACTGTGTGGAAATGTGGAGCCAAAAGAAATGGAACGACAGCACATGTGGACATCTTAAGATGAGTGTTTGCAAGAAATCTGCACCGTAATTCCAATACAGTAAACTATAGCTAAAGCCTCCGCGTCGTGAATAAACGATGTTTTTTTTAAAATCTGTAAAAGCACGTGGATGCTCGATACAGGATGAAAGTTATGCAGAAAACTCCTGCATTACATGTCTACATCACCTTCGTCGTTTATTACGCTTCCCCCTGCATTTAACCCTTCGCTTGCTGAATTTAAAAATACATTTCTCCTTCTTTACCCATGCCCTGTTGTATAATTACATATATCTTCACTGTGTACAAGTATTTCGCTGTGCAATCACTGCTGTGGAGTGCACTGGTTGCACAATCAACTTGTAAATAGTGCAGACCCTAATGAGACAGCTCGTGCAGGAGCTGTCTCATCTGGGTCTTCACTATTTACAGGTAGGTATACTGACGTGAATAGCAAGCGAAGGGTTAAGACCCATTTAATTACAAAAACACTGGAACACAACCCTATATAATAATTAGAATGTGTAAAGTTTTCTAGAACAAATTCCAATATGTTTTTATATATACATGTATAAAGTAAACCTCCGTCTAAAGCGGCCATCAAACGAAGTCTTGGGTGTTCTTGGTGTTAAACGCTGGTGGTAGCTTAACACAGGAAGGAAGCTATGCAGAAAGCTCATGTAGAAGCTTTCCTTTGTTTACTTTCGTCCTATATTAAGCAACCACCTTCTTTAACCCTTTCCCTCATAGTCTAATAGACACGCATTTTCATGCATTGCAAACAGTGTAGACCCATACGGCTCCTTTCTAGTTGACATTGTACAGATCTGATTCTACAGTGTCTGTCAAAGCCAAAACAGCATGTGTTAACTCTTTCGCTGCCTTATATTGTCGCCTGCAAATTTTGTCGTCTGCTACAAATTCAGGTTTTATTAGCCGGAATTTTCGAGAAAAATCTCGGCTTATAGTTTGGCGAAAACTATGTGGACGGGCGGTTGGTTCGGCGGGCGGCGTACCGTCCGTAACAAATATAACTTCTGAATTAATTACTTAAGCTAGACAGTTCATATTTGGTATGCAGAAAGCTTGTGTGAAGTCCTATCACTTGATACAAGGATACATGTACATGAAATCAGATCAAGGTCAAGTTCACTATTTCGAAACCTTTGCCGTTTTTAACAAACTTTAACATTGTTATAACTTCTGAACTAAAAATGCTAGGCAATTTATCTTTGATATACATATGGCTTTGGTAAAGGCCTTTCAGTTGATATAAAGATATTTTAAAATTAGGGCCAAGATCAAGGTCATTATTTTGACAAGTTGGTCATCATTAAAAAAAACTTCAACATTTTGTCTTAACCTCTGAACCACACATGCTAGACAATTCATATATGGTGTGGAGATAGCTTTGGTGAAGGCCTTTCAGTTGATATAAGGATACATGAAATTGGGTCATGGTCAAGGTCACTATTTTGAAAATGTGTCTTAATTTAACATGCTGCTATAACTTCTGATCCTAGAAAGCTAGGCAATTCACCTTTGGTATTCAGATAGCTTTGGTAAGGACCTTACAGATGACATAAAGATACCTGAAATCATGTCAAGGTCAAGGTCACTATTTTGAAAACTTGGCTGTCTTTAAAATTTTGTTATAACTTCTGAACTACATATGCTAGATAATTTATATTTGGTATGCAGATAGCTTAGATGAAAGTCCTTCAGTTGGAAAATCCAGCTTAAATGCGGTTTCCGCATTTTTGCTTGTTTTTATTCTTTTTTCTTTATTTTTGGTTCAGTTACAGTAACAAACATTATTTTGAATCCTGATGAGACTTACTCGGCGTCTCATCTGGATCCAAACTGTTTGCAAAGGTAATGACTGGTTCGACACTGGCAGCGAAAGAGTTAACTATATCTATGTTTATTCATAATGTGGTAGCTTCAGAAGGGTGGTAATTGTCATAATTTTCTATTTCTTTATTAAAAAGTTTAAAATGACGAATGGACTACATGTATATGTAAATGGCCGGCATGGACAGAGAATTTCCCAGATTTTTGTAACCAATAAAGATAAGAGGTAAATCACCATCGTAGATTCTCGGGTAGAATGCTCACTGCAACAAGTCATAGTCAAAACAGGGTCAATGTTTCGTTAAGTTAACTGATTCTCTAAATTAATATAGACCCTGGATACACTGTTTTCAATGTCCATACATGTATGTCCCCTTTCGGATGATGCGTATCACTAGACAACCCTTATGCGATTTGATCAACATATTAGATCAGTATGAGACTCCGAACTACTCGGCGTTTTATCAGGATCAAAGTTGATCGACTCTTTGTCAATAGTTTCTCAAACACTTGATCGAATCGGAAGTAATCAGGGTCCCTGCTTATAAAACTTTTAGTTGAGTCTGAGTTCGTTCTAAAGTTTTTGATTGGTCAGATTTGAGCCTTTGGCTCAAATCTGACCAATCAAAAGCTTGAGAACTCAAATCTGACCAATCAAAAGCTTGAGAACGAACTCAGACTCAACTAAAAAAATTTATAAGCAGGGACCCTGAATTGCACCAGATCCAATTTTGAGGAGACATTACAGTTTTACAGCAGAGTAACGATTAATGTTTCTAATCTTTGGTAAGCCGATGACGCGATTAGCTGAAAGGTTACATTCATTTCTCGATGACATTATTGGAACCGTAGGGGTATACGTTGCGTTGATCGACTACAACCCCCCTCCCCCCCCCCCCCAAAAAAAGAGAAGAGAACATGTCCTTAGCAACATCCAAACACCATAACTTTTCATAGAAGTCATTTTCATAAACCCCAAGCATGCACCGAGAATTTTATAACACGACATCTCATTGGTCTACGGCGGAGGTGTGTCAGGGCCCAGCTTACAGCTTACCACTGAGGGGTCGTGTTATAAAATTCCCGGTGCATGCTTGTAGACCCAATATGATCGCTGCTTGTCGAAATCAAGATATCGACGAGAAAAAGGTTCGTTATGTTTCTTTTAAAATATGTTTTGAGACATTGAGCGTTATTTTATAGACTTGAGATTATTTTATAGACTTGAGACGACTGTTGCTAAAATCAGACGTATTCATCGGTTTTTAGCTGTGTTTTTTCCGTGGTAGATATACCGACACAGTGCAATCATAATTCTTCCGATTTCCACTTGATGGCTGTTTGAGGTTGGATATTTATTGCGATTTGGAAAGTATCAAAATGACAGTAGTATTCCCGTAACAAGTATTCATTTTTTATTATTATTATACCACATTTATATAGCGTTCTTTTCACACAGGATATGTGCGTTCATTTCTCTAACAGTCGATACCTGTTTTGTTAAAATCGTTTGAAAATTGTTGGATTAATGATATGAAAACCGAGAGGGGTGTGCGTTTTCTGTAGAAACTGAAAGTAGAGTTCATTACCATTATAATGCTTATAGTACACTTTTTGTTGGGGTTTATGGAAATGAGTCCTATGAAAAGTTATGGTGTTTGGATGTTGTTTAAGGACATTTGGGAGGGAGGGGGTGTTGTAGTCAATCATTGCAACGTATACCTATGATTTGGAACTACTTACACGCACTCAACTACTCGTTTTATTCCGTTAGTGTTCGGAATAGTTTATTTCGTAGAAAAATAGATGAGATGTTCCGAGTGTACTTACACGACATGCCTGTGTTGTAACCATAGCAACGCATTATGAACTACAGTATCAATATAAACTTACCGAAAATATCATTCTCTGAAGCAGTGGATGAACGTTTTGTTGAAATATTTATTCCCTATCATTTCTACTGTGTTGGTTCTGTTGGTGATTATCCTACCCACCGCAAATTCATCATCCCCAGTTCAAAGTATCGAAATCGCCAGTAGAGTTGTCAAAGGAGTCTTAAAGCAGAAATCTCAATTATTCGATCACTCAAATACATATCAGTATCAGAATATAAGCCAGGTGACAGCTTAGTGCAGGGTGGAAATCATGTAGAAAGCTCCCCTGGGGATTTTCTGCTTGACTTCCATCCTGCATTAAACAATTACTTGCCTAAAATGGTCTAAATTCTTATGTATTAAAATTTTGGAGTATCGAGATTTTACTGCGTTTACAATATAATGATTAACTCCTTATACCTCCAATATGAGGCAAATTTGTCCAAATCAAAATTTAGATCCTATCCATATTTCATGGGGGAGAGGTCCTGCGAAAGAAATGTCCAGGTCACAATTTTTGACATTGATTGGCAGAACAAACAGGGGCTTACCCTGATTATAGGACTCCTTCAGGGGTTATATGATCTGGGTCTACGCCTTCTTGTCTATGTCTCATCATGCATGTATTGAAGCAGGGATGGCGATGGGTTAAATAGGAATTGAAATGGGCCAATGCGTTTTGTTTTTCAAGAACATAATATATATAGTAACACATCATCTAGTTTAACCCAAATGAGCTTTATGCATGACTTTTGCCCTCCATTACGTAGCCACCTGCCTAAAAATACTTTTTTTTTAAAAATTACAATCCCGGACAAGAGGGGGTTTATTGTGTATGTTATATTTTATCATATACAAAAAGCGTTTAACTCTTATGTAACCTTAATTTGTTTAAGTGCTGGTTTTTCAAATGGACTATCCCGAATTCGAACAGGTCAATCTTATGGAGAATATTTAGAGATTTTTCTGGAGGAAAGTTTAACATGGCAAACAGTGCATGCCCTGATAAGAAAGATCCTTTAAGTAGTCTAAGTCTATTAGCAGGATGCGGAACTACGCAACCACCAAATAGATGTATTTTTATGGGTCGTATAGGCAGGTTGAAAGTTATTCAGGTAGCTTCCATAGGGACTCTCTTCATTAATGTGCTTTTATTGACACTCATATGTATTTATTAATCCTTCATTCAGTGAATAGACATGACTATTGATTAGATTAAGTTTTATAATAATACATGGACACGGGACGTTTTGGCCATAGTAGAAACTGCAGAATCATAATTCTCTATATTACATCATAAACAAACATAGCAGACTCAGATCAGGCGGCTCCTACAGGAGTATGCTCTGTTTGCAAAGGCGTAGAAAGGCGTATATATGGAGTAAAGTAAAATCATTCGCTAAAATAAGGAAATGAGACAAACTAAAAGCAAAATTCAAAGGAATAAAGCATAGATATAGAAAAAGAGTTTGAGACAAAAAGTGAAAGCCCTGTTCTGGGACTGCACTATTTGCTGTGGTGCATTTTTGCGACATTGGTGGTGAAAGAGTTAAGGGTATTGCTGTAGAGGGTTTTTACTTTATTGTATTAACATTTTTGGCTACTGACCGTTCCAAAACGGTACTCCTGCATTCACCCTGTGGTATACTTAGCTATTTTATATGTTGTTTATGATGTTTCTATGTCTTGGTGTGCGCTCCGTCTGTGCTGTTTCAGTTTTGGCGGTGTTTGGTTCCTTCGACCGTGTTTCCATTTAAACAGTTTTGAGATTGGACTGGAATTATAATGATTGGATTAACTTTCCTGCGTCAATGTATATATTAGCACGAACGCTGGACAAGTCATATAAAGGCCCTAGCATGATTATTCAAGCGTTCATGCCACCATGAATTCCATAAATTCATGTTTGAATCAACAGAGCAACAGGTAAAGGTGCACATTCAAATGCTAATACAGTAGAACCCCTCTAAACCGGAAAATAGTGGAGAAAAAATTAGATACTTTTAGGTAGGCTACTGCTTAGTACAGGGTGAAAGTCCTAAAGGAGCTTTCTGAGTGACTTTAACCCCGTATTAAGCTCCCACCTGCCTCCAAGTCCGATATCTATGCTCAATTGAACTTCCGGTTTAAAGGGGTTTCACTGCATCGTCTTTTCTGCACCAAACCCTGTGTTGTGACCGAAACAATTCTAAAGAGTGGTCACGACATCGGGTTTGATGGAGAAATAAAGTTATTCTTGTTTTAATTTACACATCTTACCTGGACCTCTGGTTAATCTAATAGAAACAGTTTGTATTTCTATGAAAAAGAAGCATACAATGTATTTTGAAATGTTCTATCTGACCAATTGTAACTAGGCAGGACCTTATCAGTGGCGCAGCACAATACAACTCACTTATTCAAGTATTTACCCATATAGCGTGGTGTGAACGGACATAATGCAAATTAATATGATATACAATAAAACGTTTCTACACCGGAGGTTACAAGTTTGACCCTAGTCGAGTCATGTCAGACTTCCAAAATGGTTCTAAGGTGAACTCGTTGGCACGATGTCAGGTAAATGTTACTGGGTATGGGTTACAATTTTCTGTGTCCGATTCCGACTCCAATGGATCTATAGCACATGATGAAAAACTACGGACCTATAAACAACCAACCAAGCAACTTATAAAGTTCAAGTAACCTAAAAAATCTTTTCTCGGGTACTGTTAATACATTGGGCAGCAACGACAGAGTTGTGAGTTCATATTTAAACATTGACAAGTAATGAAGAGGTAATCCGTGTTTTAGCTAAATGAAGTTTCATAATGATACATTGCATTCTAATGTGGGTTCATTGGTAAGATATCAGGTAAATGTTACTGGGTATGGGTTACACTTTTCTGTATCCGATTCCCTCTATCGGATTCCGTCTCTAATGGATTCATAATACGTGATATTTAATATGAAATCTTCAATAGAACATACAAGGACACATCATGAGAGGGAACCTCCAAAACAACCAATCTGTGGTCCAATGGAAACATAAAGGCTGAAGAAAATTCATATGTGATATGGAGCCAGAAAATAGTTAAATCAAGTGGTATGATAACATCCATTGGCAGATAACTATGTGCATGGTCGCATTATACTTATAATATGTCAGCGCATTCTATCAACACTGGTCCTATATCTGCTACACACAAGCAACAGTAATCCATTGTGCAGTTTTGCAGAAGACATTTACTAGTTTAAACTATGTCAAAGTACATGTTATCGTGTTGCAGTAGTAGATACTGTAGAGTTTGATCTTAACCCTTCGCTTGCTATTCACGTCAATATACGTACCTGTAAATAGTGAAGACCCAGATGAGACAGCTCCTGCACGAGCTGTCTCATCAGGGTCTGCACTATTTACAAATTGATTGTGCAACTAGTGCACTCCACAGCAGTGATTGCACAGCGAAATACTTGTACACAGTGAAGATATATGTAATTATACAACAGGGCATGGGTAAAGAAGGAGAAATGTATTTTAAAATTCAGCAAGCGAAGGGTTAAAGGGAAATTAATTATCAATGTGCTGTGACATATTTGATCATGGCAGTGACAGAATACACACTATGTTTGAACCATATAGGGAAACGTCGGTCAGGAACTCTAGGAGATGACATCGATATAGAGGTTTTAGCCATTAGATGCTAAATGGAAAAGTAGTAAAGTCAAGCAGGCAAAGCCACATGCAAGACGCAACCACCACCAAAACACCGATAGACAGCATGACACACACACACACAACCACACACCCAAACGCACACGCACACACACGAAATGAACACAGAAAACACCAAAAGACACAGCCTTACAATCAAACAGTTCAGGGGTCACTGGATGAGATTTTTAAATACAACATTTCAACCATTTCAATGGTAGTTAGATGAAACCAATTTCATTAGGAAGATGCAGCAAATATTTAATGGCAATGAGATGGTCCCAGCATTTCGGTACTAACTGGAAGAAGCAGAGTTGTTACAGGTAGGGAAAATCAAACATAATTAGCTTTTTTGCAGATCCCCAGATAAGGTCTATGTCTAGAACTAAAACTGTTATGCCTCAATCAACCCTATGTTGTGACCACGCTTTAGAATCGCCACAAAGTGACGATTCTAAAGAGGGGTCACAACATAGGGTTTGATGGAGGCATAAAGAAAATACGATGGAAAAGTTGTTTCTGGGGTCTTGTTGTTTCAGAAACAGTGACATGCGTTTTTGTAAGGAGGGAATGGTTATTGAGAGGGCCGTTGTAGGGAGGGAGCACTGTACTTCTTAATGGCCTTTGCTTTTCATGCTAATACATATAAGTTGTGTCCTACTACATTAGAAAAGCGGGACTAACATACTGGTTGGTTCCACGACATCATTAAGACTACCACCACTGTTAAAACATAGGTTCATGTGCAGCTTTGTCATCGGCATGTGCTTAATTACAAAGGTATGACAAGCAAAGTGAAATTATTGATCAGCAACACGAAAACCCTGCGCACATTCCCTACATCGATAGCTTTACCTTTCATAAATGATTTAGTCTCGAAATACGATTTCAAGTACAGTATACATTTATATAAACCATGATAACTCACTGAAAGTTACCATCGATTCAATGTTATCAAATAATTTTTAACTTTATAGATGCATATCCTGTAACATATACAATGGGAATTATTCCACAGAAGTGGTACCGACCAACCGTTCTGGCTCATCGACTATAACATTCGTGGACCATTGTCATCATAAGGATACTTTTACACGAGGCGTTATATTTTGACGCACATTGATTTACAAACATGAGTAGAAAGGCAATGGTGACGATTGTGTTAATTGCTTGTCTTATTTTAATTTGCTCGTGTAATCCGTTTGAAAAGTTCACAAGAGAGAGGGATGCCAAACTCAATACTGTGTTTTATTCGTTTAAGGCACTGTCACCCGTAAAGTGTTGTTACCGATGTCACGAGCACAGTTCCTGTACAGCTGTCAATTACTCACAAGATTTCAAGATTTGCGAACTTAACAACGGGTCGGCGAAGAGTGATTCCCAGCAGCACGAGGTCTACTACAAGAATTATCGTAAGGTTTTATTTTATCTTGTAGAATGGACCATTCTGTGGTAATAGTGCCCCTTAATCTCTCCAATTAGGGCATTCGCCATTGGGTGAATATGTGATTACTTTTGCAAGTAGTTTGGATCCAGATGAGGCGCCGACTAACGCAGCGTCTCATAAGGACAAAAGCTGTTGGACACTTATGTTTCAACCCTTACACCGCTGAATGTTCAAATGGACTATTCCAAACTTCAATCAGGTCAAGCTTATGGTGAGCATGTAGGGATTGTTTAATCCTTAAAACGCTGAAGTTTCAAATGGATAATTCCAATATTCAAACAGGTCAAGCTTATAGTGAAACTTTAGGGAGTTTTCTAAAGGAGAGTGTAACATGACAAACAGTGCAAACCCTGATGAGAGGGATCCTTTATATGGCTTCTCATCTGGGTCTACACTGTTTGCAAAGGACATTAGTGATTCGCGATCCGCACTGTAAGGGTTCAGAAAAAAAATGAAATGCCAATATGAAGCTTAAGTCAGACGAAATATGTTGGTTAACCCTCTGAATGCTGAATATTCAAAGTGGAATCGCCCATCAGTGCTCTCGAACCTGTGTACTATATCGTTTTTGTCGTACCCTTTATTACTTTTCTCCAGCTACTCTGCTGGCGGCTCAATAATCGAGTACACTAGCGATAGCTGGATCTAGTTTGTTACACTTAAATATATTTTCGTTTTACATGCAATTTTAGCACTTTATTTGCCACCGCGGTTGTTGTAGATAAATCGGAGAGGGGTACGTTCATTTACACTGTTTGTCTTTAAGGGCGGGGTGGAATAAGTGTGAGGTAGGGCGCCCCTAAACCGGTTTAACCCAGTGACTATTGTCACTGAGTTTCAAGGTGGTACTTCCATCTCCCCTTTTGTTTGTTTGTTTTGTCTATGTGCGTCTCTTTGTGTTTTGATAGTAATGTACATGTGCTGTGTTGTCTTATGGTGCTGCTCGGGCGGCTGTTTGTTTTATATGTGGTGTTTCCTGACTCCTTACACAAAACAGTACAAACGTTATGCAAGAACTTTCTTTAAAACCAGATGATTGCTTAATGCTGGACGAAAGTAATGCAGAAAACCCCGTTTGTCCTGCATTAAGCAACCACCTGCCTCTAAGACCCAGACTCATACCTCATTTGAGTGGTCGTATTGAAAGTGCGGAATTGAAAATCGTATGTACATTTACAATCCAATAATAGACTATGCGAACATACCCTATAATCTGTTATTTAGTTTTCATATTCACTTTTTACATTCTTACCTTACAGTTTTTATTAACGTACATTAAGTTATATTTGAAACTCTTTTATGGTAACACTAATAAACTTTGAATTGTGTACAAAGGTAAATTTTACACATAAAGTTAGATCTAAAAACAACAACAAAACCTTTGAAAGAAAAACTGAATTTACAGAAGAAGTTTAAGGTTTGAGTAAAACTACTTGTTTCTGGCAGTTTAAGTACTAACATGCTCGAGGTACCAGATGGGTATGTTTAAACCCCAACCAATCACTAACACTATTACCTATATTTTCAAGGTATGCATTTACAATATGGTATGTTTCAAGAAAATACAAGGATAGTTTCTAAAAACATTTGGCCGAAATGGGTCAGAGTAGAAACTAACTTAAATGCCCTAAATGGGGACATATGAAAACACGTCAGACCAGACACCCTGAACACCCTGTGCCTCACAAATTATATTGTATTTGTAAGTTCGACAAATTAGTTCTTGCAAAACGTAATTTTAAATGAAAAGTACAGTAAAACACCTCTAAAGTAACAAGTACATAAATAAATGTGGTTTCTTTACAAACAGGTGGTTGCTTAACGCAGGACAAATGTAATGCAGCAAATTCTTTTGACCTCCCGAAAGTTGCATGTAGCACATGTATATAAGACCCAGAATTAGATCTCTTTCGTTTGGTAACTTTAGAGAGCTTTACACCATTCCCTAATATAAACGATTTTCGTGCCTATGCAAACATAGCTATCCCCTATTAAGCGGTTCCTTCCGGAGTCGTTTGATCTGAACCTGTCCTGTTTACTAATTAAAACATAATAGATGAGACTACCAATACCAAACTATCCTGTATAGATGTGATTATATATTATAATAATATCCATGATGTCATTATTTCGTACATTTTTATTCAACAGGCAAATGGTTAAAATGAAGATTGGAAAATTTAGCTTGGTCTGCTGTCTGTGATTATTGAAAATATATTATAGAGACAATGCACCATGGCATAGCAAAGATTGACACTGGGCATGTGCAGTATTTACACAGGATTCATTGGGTCTACCTGTTTTAGCATGGCCATGACATGGTATACATTGCATTTATTGACAAGAGTATATGCATAGACAATGCGCCATATCATAGTCGCAGAATACGAACAGCGATTGACACTCAGTATCTGCAATCTCTATCCAAGGTTTCCTGAGTCTCCGTTCACCTCTATTAAACCTTTACTCCGTGAATTCTGCATGGAAGTATTAACGACATCAGGAATATTAATTAGATTTATTGTTATAATAGCACATGGACACAGGCCATGGCAGAAACTGTAGAATCAGATATATTTTATATCATAAGCAAATAGAGCAGACCCTGGTCAGACGGCTCATACAGGAACCGTCTGATCTCGGTATACTTTGTTTGCAAAGGCGTATAGGAGCGTTCTGTTTAACGTTTGCCTTGCTTTAAGCAACCACCTGCTCAAATACCAATTAATTAACACAATATAGTAGTCGTTATTGATAGGTTTTACTGTACTAACACCAAACTTCGTGTTTAAAATATTCTAGCAAGTTTAAGCATTTCATATTGAGTGGACTCTATAATTAACACTGATAGTTAGCGTTGAAATCAGCGTTGAAAGGGTTACACTGATAAAATGTTCCATCATTTCAACTAAAAATCTTTCAAAGTTGAACATTCTAGCAGCGCTGAATTTTCAGAGTTGACCAGTGTATGAGTGTAATCCTTTCAATGCCTAATTTTCAGAGCTGAACCGTCTATCAGTGTTAATTACAGAGACCACTTGATAGTAGATTATGACTGACGAAGAGTGCAGAACCTGATCTGAGTGTCTCAGTCTTCTGATCTAGGTCCTCACTGTTTGCAAATGACGGGAACATGCGTATCTGCTTCAAGTGCCAGAGTGTACTTCCCTTCAATTTCGTCTCTAAAACGCAAGTGGTATTTGAAACAGTTTGGATCCTGGTGAGACGACGAGTTACTCAACTTCTCACCTGGATCCAAACTGTCTCCAACAATGATTCGCCGATTGCAGTTAGCACTCTGAGTCAAAAGATCATTTTCAAAATAGTTTGTCACATTATACAGTATAACCTCTCTAAAACGACCACTAAATTGTGTTAATTATTTGGTATTTTGGGCAGGTGGTTGCTTAAAGATGTATTATGCGCATGTTTCGTATTAATCAATCAACACCAGAAGCTGTACATGTATACATACAATGAAAATAATGCTTACAACCCATTTTCCGACAGGATATATTTGTTCAGCTAAATATTATCGCTATCCGAATACTGCAAAATTCTTTAAAAGGAGCCTCCTTTTTATTAACGGAGATTTTGTTCGGAAATCAGCGGACATCTTCGGCCAAGTTCTAGTGGTTTGTTATAGGGAGGTTTTACTGTACATAAATAACATTTTCGTAACTTTTCAGCGTGTGAGGATCAATGGGTTTTGTTTGGGAGCCACTGCTATAGGTTAGTTTCAACCATGACCGACTGGCAGAAGAGCGAGGCCCAATGTAACGAGCTGAACGGCCATTTGGTCGATATTCAAAGCGAAGATGAAAATACGTTCGTTCGCAAAATGGCTGATTCAGGCGAACTACCGGGTCAAAAAATCTGGATTGGTATGTACATCGAGGATGGGAGCCGTAATCGAAGCTGGACAGTCGGGAGCCTTGTCGCCTATCAAAATTTCGCTACTGGGGAACCAGGCAGTCACGAAAACTGCGTGGAAATGTGGAGCCAAAAGAAATGGAACGACAGCATATGTGAACATCTGAAGATTAGTATTTGCAAGAAACCTGCACTGTAATTCCAATACAGTAAACTATAGCTAAATCCCCGACATTGTGAATAAACGTTGTAAATGGCTTAATATCTATAAAAGTATGTGGATGCTCGATACAGGATGAAAGTGATGCAGAAAACTCTTGCATACCATTTCTATATCACCTTCGTTCTTTATCATGCTTCCATCTGCATTTAAGACCAACTTTCTGTATTATAAAAACAATGGAACACAGCCATATATAAATATCAGAAAAATCGGGCGGGTTTTCGGCGGGTGGCGTGCCGTCGTTAACAAATACAACTTCTGAATTACTTAAGGTTCCACAGTATGTTAGAATCACAAAAAAATCATTTTTTATATTTTTGCATTATTGAATAGTCATTAGTCTATTTTATCCATTGCATTAACGAAATACCATAAAATATACCACAAAAGCCGTATAAACCCCTTTTACTTTATTACCATCGAGCTTTTCTCTGACTTAGCCAATCTGCCATTTACGAGGAAGGCTTATCAGGGGCACCTAGGGGGAACTGATAATAATGGCACATACGTGATGCAATAGGCGACTATTTATCCGCATTTCCATCTCGGTAGCCTCAAACTATGTTGGCCACGTGACTAGAGAAGCTTTCTGATGGGTGATTTAAGGGAAACCGGCAGCTTTTTTAATTGATCGGATGGAAGAAAGGGGAGGAGCTTAGTGGAAAATATCACACATTATTATAAGCTCTCCATTGGATATAAATTTGATTGAAAGTTATAATTATAATATTACGCAACACAATGGTGATCTTTCTATTCCGTTTCATGTTTTCGACAGATGCAGATTTAAAGGAGTCGGCTTTTTCAAACAATCAGAACTTCTGTAATGTGTGTGCGAATTATACGCGGTTTGCGGCATATCAAAGAGCATTGTCTTAGCCAGGGATCCGTGTCACAGTTGTTTTTATATCTTGCTTCGATCGTCCAAAATCAAAAGAAACGTAGCGGGAGGCAGAATTTAAGGGGTCTTAAAACTAAAATATTGCATAACTCCCAAACGGAGTTTTATCAAAATTCTGTGACACGGTTATCTGGACATGCTAATGATTATCATATTGGCCAATTACAATAAGTTTAATCCAAAAGATTACCTTGTAATCGCTGTTTGAAAAAATATAACTGGCACGTTTAAATGGATTTCAAATACCGGTATTGATAGGATTATCGATCTTTCTGATAAATAATCAATTAAATTAATACAACTAACCAACTAGGCTAAACAAATGACTCTAGGGAGTTTTAAATATGATTTTTCGATATCTGGGGCTAAACTATCTCGCCGCCTTAAGCTAGAAAATTCATATTAGGTATGCATATCGCTTGGGTAAAGGCCTATCACTTGATACAAGGATACATGAAATCAGATCAAGGTCAAGGTCACTATTTCGAAAACTTTGCCGTTTAACAAACTTTAACATTGTTATAACTTCAGAACTACAAATGCTAGGAAATTAATCTTTGGTATACATATGGCTTTCAGTTGATATAAAGATATTTGAAATTAGGTCAAGGTCACTGTTTTGACAAGGTGGCCATCATCTAAAAAAAACTGTTTTTCTTAACTTCCGAACAACATATGCTAGACAGTTAATATATGGTATTGAGATAGCTTTGGCGAAGGCCTTTCAGTTGATTTAAGGATACATGAAATTGGGTCAAGGTCAAGGTAACTATTTTGAAAACTTGTCTGTTGTAACAAACTTTAACATTTTGCTATAAATTCTGATCCAAGAACGCTAGGAAATTCACCTTTGGTATTCAAATAACTTTAGCAAGGACCTAACAGATGACATAAAGATACATTGAATCAGGTCTAGGTCAATGTCAAAGTCACTGTTTTGAAAACTTGGATGTCTTTGAAATTTTGTTAAAACTTCTTAACTACATATGCTAGACAATTTATCGTTGGTATGAAAATAACTAGGGTGAAGGTCTTTCAGTTGATAATTCCGGCTTTAATGCGGTTTCCGCATGTTTCCTTGTTCTTATTCTTGTTTCTTTATTATTGTTTCAAAAACAGTTACAGTAACAAACAGTTTGGATCCTGATGAGACGCCGAGTTATCATCTGGATCGAAATTGTTCGCAAAGGTAATGACCACAGATTCGACACTGACAGTTAAAGAGTTAACTATATCTATGTTTATTCATAATGTGGTAGCTTCAGAAGGGTGATACTGTCATTATTTTCTATTTCTTTATTAAAAAGTATAAAATGACGAATTGACTATATGTAAATGGCCGGCATGGACAGAGAATTTCCCAGATTTTTTGTAACCAATAAAGGTAATACCGGTATTACCCATCGTATATTCTCGGGTAGAATGCGCACTTGTTTTCGTGTTTCCACTTAAACAGTTTTGAGATTGGACTGGAATTATAAGGACTGGATTAACATTCTTGCGTGCATGTATATATTAGCACGAACGCTGGACAAGTCATATAAAGGCCCTGGCATGATTATTCAAGCGTTCATACCACCATGAATGCCATACATTCAATTCTGAATCAGCAGAGTAACATGTAAAGGTGCACTTTCAAATACTAATACAGTAGAACCCCGCTAAACCGGAATTCTAGTAGAGAATAATTTGGATACTTTTAGGCAGGTGACTGCTTAATGCAGAGTGAAAGTCATGCAGAAAGCTCTTACAGGAGCTTTCTGCGTGACTTTAACCCTGTATTAAGCTGCCACCTGCCTCAAATACCGATATTTATTCTAAATTAAACGTCCGGTTTAAAGGGGTTTAACTGTATGGTCTTTTCAGCACCAAACCCTGTGTTGTGACCGAAACGATTCTAAAGAGTGGTTACGACATTGGGTTTGGTGGAAAACTTGTTTTAATTTACGCATCTTACCTGGATATCTGGTTAATCATAGAAACAGTTTGTATTTATATGAAAAAGAAGCATACAGTGTATGTTCTATCTTATTAGTCGTAACTAGGGAGGACTTTTTCAGTGACACAACACAATAGAACCAATCCCAACTCAAGTATCTACCCATATAGCGTGGTGTGAACGAACAAAATGCAAATTAAAATCATATACAATAAAACGTTTCTAACTCGGACGTTAAATTGAGTATAAATATCGGCATAGGAGACAGGTGGCAGCTTAATGCAGGATGATCCCGTGGGAGCTTTCTGCATATATATCACCCTGCAATTTAGCAGCCACCTGCCTAAGGTATCTGAATAATTCTCTACTGGAATTTAGAAAGGTTTTACTGTACAGTAAAATCCCTCCTCAGTGACCATTTCATGAATAAACATAGATGACTTTCAGAGTCGGCGGTTGCTGCACAACTTTCGCCCTGCATTACAATACCACCTACACATAGGATCAATATTTATACCTTTTTGGTGGTCGCTTTAGATATTTCTTTTTCTGTGCAGTAAAACCTCTCTTAAGCGACTGGCAGTAACAGCTCTAATTCTGGGTCATGGGTCAGATGGTAGCTTAATAGCAAGACGCAAATAATGCAGAAAGTATTCTGTATTACGTTTGTCCTGCATTCAGCAACCGCCTGCATTTAAAGATACCCATGTTTATCCTTTAAGCGATCGCTTAGAGATGTTCAGCTATATTAATTTAGTTTGGTATGACATGTTTATCGAGAGCTGAACCAAGTACCTTCTGAACAGAAGAACATCTTGAGCATAGAACGGAACTTGGGTAGCATATTTATTCTACCTGTCGTCGTATTTAATCACAGGGTTGGGCACGATGCGAATAGTACTAATAGGTACGCGTGAGGTTTATAGTCTGAAATATATGTGTGCATAATTATATTCTTCCGGCTGTAACATTGTACCCCACTATCACTGGGATAAATCTTCCGTATACATGTACATTCGGCGCATAAGGCATCCATCGCATATTGGCTTATTTCCCTCACACATACCCATTTGTATACCTGGATGGAGAGGAGCAACGTGAGTATTTGTTTTAGAAAGAATTCCATTGTTCCAGACAGGATTCGAACCAGGGATCCTCTGATCCAAAGTAATGTGTCCTATCACTGGACCACCACTCCAAATAGATGTGTCCATCCGTACAAACATATAGATATGTGCCGGTTTCACACGAATTGAATAACCATAAACTCTACAACCTATGCCGTCGAGGTTTTTACTCGTATATAGTGCATTTTGCATGTGTATTCATTTAAGAAATGAATGACGTGCTTCCGGTGTTCATGAGGTTATGCAACGCATAGCTTTACGAGCAAAGTTAGTGAAGCCCGAAGGGCTTCACGTGAATCTTTGCTCGTAAAGCTATGCGTTGCATAACCCATGAACACCGGGAGCACGTCATTTATTTCTTATATTTATATTCCATTGTATTTCTTATATTTAAGAAATGAATGACGTGCTTCCGGTGTTCATGAGGTTATGCAACTTTCTTTTTAGAATAAGGTTATATAAGGACGTTGCAGGGCGAATGTAAATATTATAAATTGCTTTTATGAAACGAGCTTACTATAGTAATATGACAAAATCTTTAACGAGTGTAATATTTATTGTAGTAAACGTGTTTCATGAAAGCAATTCGTAATGAACACGAACGTAAGATTCTTTTTCTCACATAAAAGTACAAAAATGAGTCATGCAGGAAATACCACATACAGAACAAACACTCGCCCGAACAGCAACACAAGGAAACAGCAAATGTACATGGGTAGAAAAAACAACAAGAGACGCACAAAGACAAAACAAACATTCAATAGGAGGAAGATGGAAGTACCGCCTTGGAACGGTCAGTGACAAAGTCACCGGGGGTTTAAACCGGTTTATGGGCGCCCAACCTCACCCTTATTCCATCCCCATCCTAAAAGACAAACAGTGTAAATAAACGTATCCCCTCTCCGACTAATCTACAACAACCGCGACAGCAAATACAGTGGTAAAGTGCATGTATAACAAAAAAACATTTAATTGAACATACTGTATCCACCTATCGCTAGTGTACTCAATGATTGAGCTGCAAACAGAGTAACTGTAGAAAAGTAATAAAGGGTACGACAAAAATGAAATAGTACAGATATCCGACGTTCTCCTTCCATTTCTGGATTTAAGAGGTCGCCTTCATAGAGTACTAAACCTTTCTTGTCGGCGTACATGCAAAGAGGCCAGCGTGATTGCCAACTGTAAAAGGGTTCACAACCAAACATGCAGTATGTTGTAATAATACAGGATCATATCCCTTTTTAATGAATTGTTTTATATATTTGATGAACAAAGTGAGAAAATGGGTATGTCCAATAATTCTACGAAGTTTGTAAATCACATCACCATAAAATTCAGGATGTGAAATACCGTGTCGCAAAAGTACCTTGAGATTACATTTGTACTTGCCAATAAGCGAGAGATTTCGATAGTAAAATTTAGAGAAAGTTTTTCTTAGTTTATGGTATCTATATCCTTGTTTAAGCAGTTTTTCAGTTAAAATGAGATTTCGACTGTTAAAATCGTCAATAGATGAACAAGCTCTAGCAAAACGAATAAGTTGAGATATATAAACCCCGTAAGATGGAGCACGGGGAACATCCCCGTCAAGATGAGGAAAATTTACAATATTAAAATCAAAATCATCTCTTTTGTCATATATTTTAGAAGAAATCATTCCATTATTAATTTTAAGGTCTAGGTCAAGAAACGCTGCATAATTGTCGGACGGGTTAGCTTTATTCAATTTGAGTTCTTTAGGATAAATTGTAGGAATCAGAGCATTAAAGAAAGGGTTATCTAAGTTAAAAATATCATCCAAATATCGACAAGTATCATTGAAGGCTTTTATAACATCTTCTTGTGATTGAGGATTCAAACTCAACATGAAATCTCTCTCATAGCAGTACAAAAACAAATCTGCGACAAGTGGTGCACAATTCGTACCCATGGGAATACCAATTACCTGACGGTATATAGCATTCCCATAACGTACAAATATGTTGTCCAAAAGAAAGGTTAGTGCTTCGCAAACTTCTGAGCAAGTCCAATTGGTGTAATACTTCATTTGCTCGTCAGTAAAGAAAGCTTTTTCAGCATTACATGCCAAGAATGATGTTTTTTCTCGGGCAAATACTTTCTGGATCAAGTTAGTAAGCTTATCCTTAATTAAAACATGAGGAAGAGTTGTGTACAGAGTAGAAAAGTCGTACGTGCTTACAGTGGATGCAAGATACCTTTTGTTCTTAAGTTTGTTTAAGACCTCTGAAGAGTTCTTAATAGACCAGAAGAGATTTATTCCAGAATTTTCATAAGTCTTATCACAGTAAAATTTTAAATGTTCCTTTACCTTCGTTAAGCAAGAAGTCAAAAGTATAGACAATTTAGTAGTTGTACATGAACTAGAATTTGCAATGAAACGCGCTTTATATGGTTTTTTATGTAGTTTTGGTAACCAATACATAGTAGGAAGTTTATGTTGTGTAATTTTAATATCGGTTCCAAATTGTTCACACTTTTTGACATGGTCTGAAATGATGGTCTTTTCGTCAGTGGTAACTGAAATGTATGACTTGGTATTAGTAATTTCCTGCTTCAAGACATCGATATAATGTAATCGTCAAATAATAATCACATTATTTGATGCCTTATCAGCAGGAACAAAAACGTATTTTGAATGGAAATCCTGTAAACCCTTTTTAAGATGTCTAAATGAAGTTCTAGGTTTAGGTGGAAGAAGGTGTTTATTAGAGCTGTAAAAGGAAATGCGTTTATCAATTATATCAAAAATTAGTTTTTTCCAACAAGAAAGGGCAGTAGACTCAACATGTTCTCTTCGACACCATTTAATACTAAAATTTTGTAAAGCCTCCGCAATCTGAACTCGACAAGAGTTAAAATCTATCAAGGATGGTATTCTATATTTGGGACCTTTATTCAAAAGAGATCGTAGACGTTTATCTTTAATTATCTCAAAATTACCAGTAATCACATGACCAGCCGGAGAATAGCAAAATTTTGAGGTGGCGCAATCTCAATTATCAGGAATATTATCATTAATATTAAGGTCGGCCACAATTTTATTGTAGTTGAAAATTGTATTTCTGATGGGTTTGTTATATTTGTAGCAGATGATAGGTGGTTCTGTATTTTTAAAGTATTTAGGAATAGTGTCAATTACATTTTTGTCTCTAAAAATACTTTGTAGGTCAATAAAATCAATACCTTTATTAATAAAAGGAATTTTCAAGAAGAATCTTTGGTGTTCAGATAATTTGTCGATGTGCGGTCTGAGAACATGTAGAGTAAAGCTTTGTATCAAACTAGCAGTTCCTATGAGAGGATCTGATCGAAAAATAATTTTATCGGCTTGCTCGTCAATTTCTTTTAATGAACATATAGATAAGGAGGAAAGTCTAGAAAGCATGGCATGTTTACCCGAAATTAGGCGTAAAGTATGTAGATCAAGAAGAGTCAATTTCAAACGAGATTTTCGTTTAACATTACCATTCTTGCGAATGCCATGCGATCGAGATTTGCGTTTTCTAATAGAAAAAATTGAAAAAATATCTATATCTGGTTCTTTTGAAATATTTCCAGTCTGGTAAATATTATCATTCAGTCCTAAAGGAAAAGGTGTTTGCAATTTTTTGATCCAATTTAATTCAGATATAAATCTAGCTTTCGATTTAAAGCTACTAGTCGCCTCCTTATCGTATGTTATATGCTCAACAATTTGTACTAAAACATCTTTAAAAGAATGGCCAGATTTCCGAAAGTGTTGGTATAAAAAATTGTTTAGTTTACGATTTCGACACTGATATGCATGCTCACGAAATCGAGTTTTCAAAGCACGTCCTGTTT
The DNA here is from genome assembly GCA_963576725.1 of Azorinus chamasolen. Lineage (NCBI taxonomy): Eukaryota > Metazoa > Mollusca > Bivalvia > Cardiida > Solecurtidae > Azorinus > Azorinus chamasolen. The sequence goes on along the minus strand of OY755239.1, from coordinate 50,952,785 downwards.
GTCCTACGTACTGTATACCGCAACTAGGCGCGTTTCAAGTTAAAACATAAATAACGTTAGTAGTAGTACAATCAACGTCTGAGTTTATCTTGACATTAAATGTTCTACCATTAACTGTAGATTTTATAGTGGAATTACAAGAAATGTTACTACAACATATGCACCTCTTAGCAAAGCACTTTTGGATAATTGGATACACTCTGTGTCGTCTGCATAAGGACCGTTTACGAATAGAAGAAACATTTTGGATAACAGATTTTAAAGGTGAAAGTACAACTCTTGGTCCATTGAAAAAACATTTATTAATAGAAAGAGATGGTATGTGAAAAGATGAAGCCGACTGAAGATTAAGTTGTTTTAAACGAACAAAAGGTTGAAGGGAAGAGAAATTAGAAATATTTCTGGGTACTTGTACAGACGACACAGATTGCATATTTAAAGCTTTTAGTTCTATTCGAGGTATTTTAACTTTATTCATATTGGAAAGTGATAGAGGGGCACCTGTATTGTGTTCAACAACACGTCAATTACATAAGTGTAGCTACCAAGTGAATCAAATTGTTGGTGAACACAACACCTACCACGAGGTGCATGACATACTTATGATGATGTAAGAGGCGAATGAGAGTTGTGTATGTTACTTGCATATCCTGCAAGAGAATGATAACAACATCGATTACGTGTACGGGGAGACTTTTTACGGCCACCACACGGCACAAGCAACACTGTTGTGATAATAAAAGTACAAAAATGAGTCATGCAGGAAATACCACATACAGAACAAACACTCGCCCGAACAGCAACACAAGGAAACAGCAAATGTACATGGGTAGAAAAAACAACAAGAGACGCACAAAGACAAAACAAACATTCAATAGGAGGAAGATGGAAGTACCGCCTTGGAACGGTCAGTGACAAAGTCACCGGGGGTTTAAACCGGTTTATGGGCGCCCAACCTCACCCTTATTCCATCCCCATCCTAAAAGACAAACAGTGTAAATAAACGTATCCCCTCTCCGACTAATCTACAACAACCGCGACAGCAAATACAGTGGTAAAGTGCATGTATAACAAAAAAACATTTAATTGAACATACTGTATCCACCTATCGCTAGTGTACTCAATGATTGAGCTGCAAACAGAGTAACTGTAGAAAAGTAATAAAGGGTACGACAAAAATGAAATAGTACAGATATCCGACGTTCTCCTTCCATTTCTGGATTTAAGAGGTCGCCTTCATAGAGTACTAAACCTTTCTTGTCGGCGTACATGCAAAGAGGCCAGCGTGATTGCCAACTGTAAAAGGGTTCACAACCAAACATGCAGTATGTTGTAATAATACAGGATCATATCCCTTTTTAATGAATTGTTTTATATATTTGATGAACAAAGTGAGAAAATGGGTATGTCCAATAATTCTACGAAGTTTGTAAATCACATCACCATAAAATTCAGGATGTGAAATACCGTGTCGCAAAAGTACCTTGAGATTACATTTGTACTTGCCAATAAGCGAGAGATTATAACCCTTAAAAGTGCCATAGAAAGAGGAACAGACTATAGTCTACTATATCGTGCGGCAGTTTCGTCCATTGTTTACGCTGTACCTTTGTAATAATCATGTTGTCATTATTTCTTACATAAATATTCCATGGAGTAAAGAATTCAGACTGGTGCAGCAGTATAATACAAGGTGATAGTCATGCCGAAAACGCCAAAAGGAACTTTCTGTATGTATTTCATTCGACACAATCAGCCACCTGCTTAAACACTTTAAAAATTCTTCTTTATTAACATTCCGGAATAGATGGATAATTCTATAGTGAATAAAAGGCAGCACATCTCTGTCTCAAATGAACCCCAAATCGTGCTACATGTAGAACATAGACGTTACAGTAAAATCTTCCTAAAAAGGTCACTCAACAGAAGATTTTTTTAACCATTTACATGAAATGTATTTTATCCGCATAATATTTGCAACGTTTCTTAGACGGAGGCTGATCTGTAGCTCCACTATCTACACACCCATGAAAGTACAGTAAAATCCCCCAAAACCGGACGTTCAATTTAGTATTAATATCGGTTTTAGGGACAGGTGGAAGCTTAATGCATGTTGAAAGTCGTGCAGAAAGCTCCTCCATGAGCTTTGTGCATGGCTTTCACCCTGCATTAAGCAGTCATCTGCCTAAGAGTATGTAAATTCTTCTCTACTAGAATTCCGGTTTAGACTGGTTTTGCTGTACGACATATCATGAACAGTAGGCTCTATTATCATAACCATTTACTTGCATTGGTATAAAGTCTTCTAAGTCCAATTCGGAGCAGACTTTCTTTGTCTGAAAAACGTAAGCAGAGTGCCAAATAGATGGATCTTAATCAATCATCAAGATACTCGTTACAATATGTTAACCCTTTACTTCATAGATATACCTTTTAACGTCTTTGCAAACAGAGTAGGGACCGTCTGGTCACTGTCTGTTGTTTGCTTGTGAAATGATATATGCTGTGTATATGATTCTACAGTATCTGTCATGGTTACATATTCCTTTGTTTGGTGTGGTTTTATTGCGTTTCACGTCATTTTACCAGTATTTCTGTCACTTACTTATAAAATGCATTTAACCCTTTACTCCATAAATACGCATCTCTACGCCTTTGCAAACAGAGTTAACCCAGACCAGAAGGCTCCTATAGGAGCCGTCTGATCAGGATCTGTTCTGTTTGTTTGTGATATAATATAGATATAATTCTACAGTTTCTGCCAGTGCAAAACGTTCCTGTGCCCATGTGCTTTTATAACAAGTTTATCTGATTAATATTCATGACGCCATTATTGATTTCATCAATATTTATTGATGAAAGGGTTAAAACGTTTATCACAAATCAAAATTATATCTATAAAATGGCGAACTTTAGTCCTCATCCTGCTGTGCTACAATGTCGGCTCAAATTTGATTCGGTGCCATGTTAACTACCGTCAACTTGACCAAACCTCTGAGAAACTACCGACCGAGTGTCAACATATTGGATCCAGATGAGACGCTGAGTGACTCGGTGTGTCATCTGGATCCAAGCGTTTAGTAAACGCAAGTCGACAAGTAAATAGCAAGATGAGGTACAGTTGAAAGAACGTATCCCATTGGGTTGTTCAAATACTGGTATAAATAATGGCTTTATGGTATGTAAAAGCTATTGATCAGGCATGTAAACATGTCAAACAATACAGATTAAGTGCATAGAGATATATTGAGGGTATATAGCCCACTATTATCGAACATCCGCTGTCATTAAAATTTAGATTGCAGTACTAAAACAACTGTTTTCTCCTGAAGAGATACTAGAAGTGCTACATGTACCTAGATTTACACTCTTTGCAAAGGATGTTTTGATTGGTCTTTAACTCTTATATTTTACTTTAATCCTTAACCTGCAGTGAAGATAAATGTCTGCTCAAATTAGAATCTGGCGCAAGTTTGAATAGTTCCGGTTCGACCAAGCTTTAAAGACCGGGTGTCAAACGGTTTAGATCCTGATCAGACATCGAGTTTCTTGACATTACACCTGGATCTAAACTATCGGCAAAGTTTTCACGAAATTATAAATATTATGAAACACATTAGATATTGGTATAAATAAAAGAAATCATTCCGGCATTGGCGTTTGGAGTTGGTACATATTAAGAATTGACATTTAACTATTAAAACACTACAATAATCACAAACATATGTCAGATAAACTGTAGAATCAGACCTATATTATACATGTACCATAAGCAAACAGAACAGACCTGACCAGACAGCTCCTAAAAGAGCTGTCTGATCCGGGTCTACTCTGTTTGCAAAGCTTTTATTAGTATGAAAGAAAGTCTACAAATTAACATGAGTATACATTTCCTAAAACATGTTAAGGGTTATGTATACATTTATCAAAAAATATCAATTCTGTAATCCGTAGTTAAATATTTGTTTTAAACGTATGTTCTTTGGTCAGTAAATAAAGGTGAGGCTAGCTAACTCCATTATAGTGTGCTCGGAACCATGGGTGGACACATACTGGTTACAAATTTCTTAATTATTCTTCTTACTTCGTCTTGCATGTGCGTTTCGTCCAATAAGTTTACACGGGAGAGAAATGTAAAACTAAATAACGTGGTTTATTCGCTTGATGTAAAGTCATCCGTACAGTGTTGCGCCCGGTGTCGAGAACACAGCTTTTGCACAGCGGTCAACTATTCGCCAAAATCCAAAGTTTGTGAACTCGTCAACGACAGATCGGCGAAGAGTGTTTCCCAACATCATGACGTCTACAACAAGATCTATAGTAAGAATAGTTATTTTTTGATACGAGGGGTGTTCCAAAAATAATGTCATCTGTGCTTTATTTCGCGGAAATCGTGCAATTCATGCACAAAACCACCTCGTGTCGATTGAGTGATCACTGGCTCGTGACACAGGTAAATATCTCGTCCACACGTTCACTTGCCTCGGTACAGTGTACATCGTTTCATAGCCTATTCGTTAGACTATACACAAAATGACAGGAAAACGAGCTGCAAATGTTCTTGAAATTAGGGCCTATATAAAAGGTAGGTCATTACTCGGCATAAAGGCTGTAGATATTCACCGCGAGGTGTGTGACATTTATGGGGAGGGCCAAATGTCCCACAGGACTGTTTGTAGGTGGGTAGCTAAATTTAGTGCTGGGCAGCAGCAACTGAAAGATGCTGCTCGCCCAGGTCGTCCTGCAACAACTACGACCAAAGGTAACATAGAAAAAATCCGAAATATCCTCAAAACTGATGCTCGATTCACCGTAAGATAATTGGCTCGAATGACAAACTTGTCGTTAGCAAGAGTTCATGCAATTTTGAAGAAACACCTAAAAGTTAGAAAGATAAATGCAAGATGGATACCCCATTTGTTAACGGATGAGCAAAAGAAGACGCGTGTAACAATGGCAAAAAAACTTCTCAAAATGTACCCAAAATATAGTAAAAAGGCTTTTGATAATATAGTCACTGGTGATGAGACCTGGGTGTATTATTTTGAACCAAAGCGGAAGGTTTCCAACCGAATATGGGCCACTAAAAATGCCAGACGCCCAAGTATTGTCAAACGAATACGAACGGTAAAGAAGGTTTTGTATGCTATTTTTTCACTAATAAGGGTCCAGCTATTCAAATCCCGGTGCCAAAAGGCAGAACGGTCACAGGCAAGTTCTATAAAAACGTTGTTCTGAGAAAATTGAAGAACTACTACAAAAGTAGCCGCCCCAAAACAGGACTTAAGTATGTCCGACTTTTGCATGATAATGCACCCGCTCACAAGGCACGTATTGTGACTGACTTTTTGGAGTCAGAGAAGGTTACCGTCCTTCCGCACCCTCCGTATTCGCCAGACTTGGCCCCCTGCGACTATTTTCTCTTTCCAAAACTTAAATATCATTTATCTGGAAGGAGATACAATTCGAGAAATGCCCTTGGATCTGCTGTTTATCAGTGTCTGATGGGTGTCCCCATTGAAGAGTATGAAAAATGCTTCCAAAAATGGATTGACCGGCTAAAAAGGTGTATTCTGGCTGGCGGAGAGTATTTTGAAGGGCAGAGCAAATTAAAATGAACAAAAGCACTTCCGCTATATGAGCACCGATGCAAGTGACATTATTTTTGGAACACCCCTCGTAATTTAACCTTGCCCTATCGTGAGATGATACATATTCTTTATGCTCTCTATAGTGATCAAATGCATGTATTTAATAACCTCCGGTACTAATAACCCTTAACCCAATATAGCTCGAACAATTTGACCTGGACCCTGACTTATTTAATTTGCATAAATAAAAAATCGTGACATTGCACGGGTTTTTCCTCGGCGCGTGTCCCGGTAAGCAACTATGCAAGGACACACTCGTGATTGTTTTGTTTATAATATTATAATTTCAGCGAGTATAGACTTCACGATTTACCGGCGGAGTTTATACAGTGTCACGTCTCTCATTAAGTATTCTGCATAAAGGTGAAGGGCCAGGTCAAATTGTTCGAGCTAAGATATTACTTTTTACCCCATCTCTGATAATTTTTTGGTGAAACCGATGTTAATTATTGGTTGCATTCTGTCACGTAGAAATTCAATACACGGTCAGTACCTAGGTTACTTCCAATGCCAGCGTAGAAGCAAAGCTTGACGTAATTAATGCATGGTGTTTTTGTCATGTAAATGCATATATTTCCATATTAGGTAACCCGAACATGGTGTAACGTTTTTATTCTACCGATTACCTTTTATTTTGACGAAATAGATTTAAAGCGACCGCTTTCATTGAAGATTATAACATGACGTCATCATTATCTGAACATCAGTATATGACGTCATGTTTACCGCCAGTGACGTCATGTTTACCGCCAAAATTTAATGGCTCCCACTTTCAGGATATATCTACTTCATAATGTTCAGCAGATGTTAAGTGCTTGTGTGGTGGCCGTAAATGTCGCCCGTGCTTCATTCTCAGTGTTGTTAAATTGTCTAGTCCTTCGGGACCATTATTTTTGATGTTATTAGTTTTGAAAATTGAATACTGCTTTTAAAGGCCGGTGCTGGGGGGGGGGGGGGGGGTAGTGTTGCACTTTTAATTACTACTCATGAACAGACTCAATAAAACCGTGTCTGCAAGTTTGACTTTTTTGCATTGCTACTTTTGCTTTCGAAGGATCTCCCACTTTCAGGATATATTTATATTGGACAGTGGATGGGAAACTATTAATTTAAGTCCTTATCTCAAGCACTGATAGAATATACACTGGTCATCGGTGGGGGTAAGGTCGTCACATAGTCATGTAGTGACCGGGTACGGGATGACACCTGGTCACTACATGACCAAACATGCAACTAATAATTTTACCTCTTTGAATAAATCACAGTGTAGAGTGCACTCTATTGTTACACCAGGTATGCATTATGAAAAGGAGCATTGACTTAATAACATGAAACTTTTAGAACTGTGCAGTTTTTAAACCTTTGTGATATATACAGCATTTGCTCCTGTGGAGACAATGCTCTATGTATCACAATGATTTCAAAAAGTGACTTTTCTAGAGGCACCAAAAAACGACAATATGAGGGAATAGGGTAACATGCTGAATTATTAAAAGTATATCATCCCTTTCTGAATATTTATTAAAAAGTTGTATCAAAATTTATCACTGACAAAAATATTTTTATCACAAACAGTGCTGATCCTGATCAAATGTTTCCCCAGGATCTGCACCTTCTATATTCGGGTTTCCCGCACATTAAGGGATAAAAACAGATGTCTACTTACTACAGCACAGAAGTAATGACATTTTCCTGCACTCCATTGCCGCCACAGTAAGCTGCTTTACGTGATAGATGTTACGATATAGCTTAATGTATAAAATGTATTCTTATTAATACGTTTATGATAATCTAACTCACACTTTTTAATTGGCATCGAATGTTCCTAAATTGCGTCATTAGTCCTTATACGTAGCTCGTGTATAATGTAGTAGTGTTTAGGATATGGTCAACGTGGTATTTATTTGCGCAAACACATACAGTGCTCCCTCCCTACAACGACCCTCCCAATAACGATTCCCTCCTTACAACAGCGCATGTCACTGTTTCCGAAACAACAAGGCTCCAGAAACAACTTTTTTTCATCGTATTTTCTTTATGCCTCCATCAAGCCCAATGTTGTGACCACTCTTTAGAATCGTCACTTTATGACGATTCTAAAGAGTGGTCACAACATAGGTTTGATAGAGGCATAACGGTTTTAGTTCTCGAAATAACCTTATCTGGGGATCTGCAAACAAGCTAATTATGCTTGATGTTCCCTCCCTATAACAACTTCCTCTGAATAATACATACAATCTTCGTGTCGTTGTAGAGAGGGAGCAATGTATAAGAGGTTTAAACCCTTTCGGCTCTCAATTTCTAATTGTCTTCTGCAATCCATTTTTGTTAAATCATTTGGTACAATAAGGAAATGAGATTAATAAATGCAAATTTCGAAGGAATAAAGAACATATATAGTACTAGAGTTTGAGACAAAAAAGCGAAGTCCCTGATCAGATGCCGCCTTGAAAAGGACTGCTCTGGGACTGCACTATTTGTCTTGGTGCATTTATGCGACATCGGCGGTGAAAGGGTTAATGAACACTTTACTCCATATATACGTATACGTATGCCTTTATACGATTTTACAAGAGTAGAACCAGATCAGACGACCCATGGAGGAGCTTTCTGATCAAGGTCTGTTCTGTTTGCTTATGGAATAATAAAGATCTGATTCCACCATGGCCAAAATACCCAGTGCTCACCTCTCATTATAAACAAAATTGAATTTCTGATTGATAATCACCATGTCATTATTTCTTACCCGAATATTCATGAAGGGACGGGTTAACACTGTTCCGTCAACTTATATAAAAATTGTATCACAACTCTAAATCCAACAACTCGTACCAACCTATTAGAGTATAATTATCTAAAAACAACAGTTACAGTGATTTTTCAAATCGCATGTTTATTCCAAAGTTCTACTCCTACTAAATATTCATCCATAAAATAGTTATAACCAAATGTGCAAGGTTGAACATTGTAGCCATTTTAAGAAGTAAAGAAACAGATCTCTATTAAAATCAGTTAGCAAACAGAGCAGGCCCTGAGTCTACTCTGCAAATGCGTGAAAACGCCGTGAAACGCGTGAAAAATGCGTGAACGCCGATATATATATCTATTAAATATTGAAATAATATATGCGAGCGCATAGGGACATATCATACTTAAACTTTCTTGTCTGCTTGCTGTTTTCCGTGCAAACGTATATAATAGGACATTGTTCATACATGTAAATACAACATACGAAGTCCAATCTTCTTTATCAGGCATATTCAGTAAATAATCTGCAAACAATCGAGACGCCAAAATATACACCGGCACGATTTTTTCAACCCTTTACTCCAAATGTAAGCATATATATAGTGTTGCAGGCAGAGTATACCCAGATCAAGCAGATAATATACCAGGAAACATCTTATCAAGGTCTGCTCTATTTGGTTAAATTACTGCAAAACCCATCTAAACCGGAACTTTTGTAGAGAATAATTCAGGTTAATTTAGGGAGGTGATTTCTTAATGCAAGATAAAAGACAGACTTTCAAAATGCATTAAGCTGGAACCTGTGTTAAAACAGATATTGATACTCGCTTCCAGTTAGGGTTGGGTTTACTGTATATGTAGATCAACGTCATAGTGTCGATCTGGAAGGTACGATGAAAGAAGAAGAAACATACATGTACTAAGAAGAAGAAGAATAAAGAGAAGAAGAAAAAGAAATAAAATAGACAAGTAAGAAAACTATGGAGGAGAATGGAAACAAATGGTCACCTTTATTACAAAATGCTATGCATGTCCCTTTAATGAAGTGGTCTAATGCAATGGGTGTGGTTGACACAGTGATTCAATTATTCGTAAATAGTTGCATTTGTAACTGTGATATGTAATTTATTTTTCAGCGTGTGACAGTCCATGGGTTTTATTCGGCAGTTACTGCTACATGTATTTTTCAACTTTGAGCAACTGGCAAAATAGCGAGACGCGCTGTAACGAACTCAACAGCAACCTGGTCGATATTCAAAGCGAAGATGAAAATACGTTTGTGCGCAACATAGCTGATGCAAATGGACAGACAGGGAATAAAATCTGGATTGGCATGTACATCGACTCATATAGTAACATTCGAAGCTGGACATCAGGGAATGCGGTGACCTACCAAAATTTCAACAGTGGGGAACCAAACGGTGCTAACGAAAACTGCGTGGAATTCTTGGGGAATCAGAAATGGAACGATGGTGGATGTTGGACAAAATTCGCGAGTGTTTGCAAAAGGCCGGTACAGTAATCCCTGCAGCTTGTAAGGACAGTTGACGTGAAATGTAAGCAAAACACAACTACCGATACAATTATATAAACACTAAACGTTTTGAGAACAAATGTTAATTTTTGCTTTTATATTATTATTGTTGCATACACGAAACCCCTTATGAGGTCTTCTAGCCCCTTAGAAGTCGCGACTTAACTGAACTGTTATAGCGAAGTAAAAACTCGATTCAAGCCAACAAATATTACATGGGGATGCATAATTATGATAAGACCCGTCTTTGAAAACTGATTATTGTTGAAATGCGTTCAGGAATGGAATCCTTTTAACGACAATCCCAACATAATAAAACCGTGAAAAATAATGATAAGAATAATTTCAGTCGCATGTAACACGCAAAACAATAATAAACGAAGATGGAACTACCCCGAATGCTTTATAAATATATGAATAAACGGTTAAACGGTTATTGTTTGACTAATATAATTATTTAAATCAAATGACATGCAAATGTTATGATGATGATGTTGATGATAATGATGATGATAATAATGATATTACTTAATCGGCCCTGCTTAAAATGGACAAAAACAACTCCCTTAGTAACGCATATTGACTGATTCGGGTCAACAATGGATTGGGAGTATATCGAGGGAATCAGTGACAATCGAAGCTGGACAATCGGGAACGTTATCGTCTATTAAAAATTCAAGAACTGGGAACTAAGCAGAAACTCTGAAAACTGCGCGGATATTTGGAGTCAAAAGAAATGGAACGACATCTTATGTGGAATTCTTAAGATGAGTGTTTGCTAGATACCTGCATAGCAATTCCAATACAGTAAAATACCTCTAAAGCGACTACGCGGTGAACAAATATAGATATACATGTATATTAAACCAGGTGAGTGCTTGATACAGGATGAAAGCTATGCTGAGGGCTCTTGCAGAAACTTTCTACATAACGTTGGTCTATTATTAAACTCCCATCTGCCTTTAAGACAAAAACACGGTAATATTACAAAACAGTGAAATAATCAGCAGAATATGTAATAATATCTAGAACAAATTGCAATATGTTTTTCTTAACCTTTAGCCTGCTGAGAAAATTATTTTTAAACAATTTTCACCTGATACATTTTCAGATTTCAAAATAGAATCAATTTGTCTACCAAAATGCAACCAGGGTGTCTAACAGTCTGGACCCTGATCATACGCCGAGTTATTAGACTGATACATAAGTATTCACTCATCCGCCCGTAGAAGGCTGGATGTTAATATGAAGTAAGACACATCTACCACTAAAACAAGGTATAACTTTTTGTTTTAACCACTTCGATACCATGACGACGGGTCTGTGATATAATATGCTTACAGTTTGTAAATTCATTTATATGAAGGAAAGGGTTAAATAGTTTTCATCAACAATTCCAATGCATAAGTCCTCTAACAATAGAGTACACTTTACTCTGTTATGTATGTCTCGGTTTCAAGGATAGCTGATATTGTTGGGATAGTTTACTCCCGATGTATGTTTTACCTATAAACTGTTTTGTTTTTCTGCAATGTGATGGTGGTAATTTATCATGTATTTGCTTAAAGTACACATTCTCTGTTTCCGTTATGGTCATAATATCTTCAGTAGGTGTGAACATGAAACTGCAAAGCATTCCATTTAATGCATAGTATATGTTACATGTTTATGCCTTTCTTGATATAGTCTCTTATAACTCTATATAGAATGCCTATATACAATTGATTGATTTTTATAAAAACATTGGAGACTCCAGATACTCACATAACTCTTAAATGTAAATGTATGATATGCTAGATACTATTTGGCTCTAATCCTTTATTTTATCTTATCATAGAACTAGGCACAGGTATTTAGGTGTTGATTTATTTTATTGTAAATGATGACTATAACAAATGTTAAAGTCTTTGCTGTTAATGTAATTATTAGCATAAGGTTTCTTTTTATCAGTTTATCTCAGATCTGATTTGAGGTAATACTCGTTTTTTAAAGATATTTTGTTAAGCCGTTTTCCTGTACTCAGTTTGTGTGTGCTTTCTAATTTCATTCGGTTTATTTAAACAGACATATGTACTCATAATTATGCAGATGTCGTGTTTGTTAGATTAACAGAGGCTATATGTATATATGTTTTAATTCATGTATAAATACAGTGCAATAAGTATGGAAAGATAATGTGATATATGTATTAGTCTCGGTCCATGCTTATAAAACTTTTAGTTGAGTCTGAGTTCGTTCTCAAGTTTTTGATTGGTCAGATTTGAGCCTTGGGCTCAAAAGCTTGATGACTCAAATCTGACCAATCAAAAGCTTGAGAACGAACTCAGACTCAACTAAAAAGATTTATAAGCATGGACCCTGGTTGTAGATATGGTGATGACTGTATTATTACCATGAAGAGACTCTAATAAAGAATAAACATATGTTACTTACAAAATGTAGTTAGCCCTTTACTCCATAAATATGCTTTTATACGCCTTTGAAAACAAAGTTGACAAAGATCAGACGGTTCCTATAAGAGCTGTCTGATCAGTGTCTAATCTGTTTATGATATAATATAGATACAGTTTCTGCCAGTGCCAAAATGTCCTGTGTCCATATGCTATTATAACAAATTAATTTGCTTTATATTCATAACGGCAGTATTGCTTTCATTAATATTCATTAAGGAAAGGGTTAACAGGTTTATCACAAATCCACATTTACGTATAAAATGGCGAACTTTAGTCCTCGTCCTGCTGCGGAAACAATAATGCCGGCTCAAATTTGTTTCAGTGCCGTGTTAACTAATTCCAACTAGACCACACTTCTGAGAAATTATTGACCGCGTGTCAACAGCTTTGGTCCTGATGAGACGCCAAGTGACCCGGCGTCTCATCTAGATCATAGTAAATGGTAAATGTATGTACAAATATGAGTCATGCAGGAAACACCACATACAGAACAAACAGCCACCCGAACAGCAACACAAGAAACCAGTAAATATAAATAACTATCAAAACCATAATGAGACGCACAAAGACAAAACTAACATACAATTTGGGGAAGATGAAAGTACATTTGTACCGCCTGGGAACGGTCATGACAAAAGTCACTCGGGGCGTTAAACAGGTTTAGGGGCGCCCAACCGCACACTTATTCCATCCCCACCCTAAAGACAAACAATGTACCTCTCCGACTAATCTACAACAACTGCGATGGTAAATACAGTGGTAAAGTTCATGTAAAACGAAAACATTTGAGAGAAACAAAATGTACCCACCTATCGTTTGTGTATTAAATGACTGAGCAGCAAACAGAGTAACTTTAGATAAGTAATAAGTAAGTGAGAGATTTCGATAACAAAATTTAGAGAAAGTTTTTCTTAGTTTATGGTATCTATATCCTTGTTTAAGCAGCCTTTCAGTTAAAATGAAAGTTCGACTGTTACAATCGTCAACGGATGAACACGCTTTAGCAAAACGAATAAGTTGAGATATATAAACCCCGTAAGATGAGGCACGGGGAACATCTCAATATGAGGGATATTTACAATATTAAAATCAAAATGATCTCTTTTGTCATATATTAAGAAAACATAGTTCTATTGTCAAGTTTAAGGCCTAGATCAAGAAAAGCTGCATAAGTGTCGAAAGGATTATTTTTATTTAGTTGGAGTTCTTTTGGATAAATTGCAATAATCAGAGCATCAAAGAAAGGGTTATCTATAAATATATAATCCAAATAATAAGTTTCATTGAAGGCTTTTGTAACATCTTCTTTCACTGTGAATGTGGCTTCAAACTTAAAATGAAATCTGTCACAGCAATACAAAAACAAATCAGCGACCAGTGGTGCACAATTCGTACCTATAGACATAGTAATCACCTGACAGTATATAGCATTCCCATAACGTACAAATATGTTATACAGAAGAAAGGTTAGTGATTTGAAAATTTCTGACCAGGTCCAATTAGTGTAATATTTCATTTGCTCGTCAGTAAAGAAAGCTTGGTCAGTATTATATGCTAGGAAATAATGATGTTGTTTCTCGGGCAAATACTTTATGGATTAAGTCTTTAATTAAATCATGAGGAAGGGTTGAGTACAAAGTAGAAAAATCGACAAGTAAGTAGCAAGTGGAGGAGATACAAATGACCGAACCTATCCCATTGAGTTGTTAAAATACTGGTTTAAAAAGGCGTTATTTTATGTAAAAGCTATTGATAAGGCATTGCTACATGGTAAACATTTCAAACAATACAGATTAAGTGCTTAGAGATATATCGATTGTACATCCCAATATTAACAATTATAAAAAAAACATTGATCTGGTTAATATTCATGACGTCATTATTGCTTACATTAATGTTTATAGAGGAAATTGTTAAAACGTTTATCACAAATCCACATGGCGAACGTTAGTCCTCATCCAGCTTTGACAAAAACAATATCGGCTCGGGTGCCGTGTTAACCCTTCGCTTGCTGAATTCTAAAATACATTTCTCCTTCTTTACCCATGCCCTGTTGTATAATTACATATATCTTCACTGTGTACAAGTATTTCGCTGTGCAATCACTGTTGTTGAGTGCACTGGTTGCACATTCAACTTGTAAATAGTGCAGACCCTGATGAGACAGCTCCTGCAGTGGCTGTCTCATCTGGGTCTTCACTATTTACAGGTAGCTATATTGACGTAAATAGCAAGTGAAGGGTTAACTACATCTGACTCGACCAAACTTTTGAGAAACCACCGACCGAGTGCCAAGAGATTCGATCCTGATGCGACGCAAAATGAATCGGCGTCTCATCTAGATCCCAGCTTTTAGTAAATGAAAGAACAAACATGAGTCAAGCTTTTAGTAAATGCAAGTCGATATACACTAGACGACATTTATAAGTACTGAGGTTTGAATTGACACAATACAGCCGTTTTCAGCAGAAACAACATAGTAATCTGTAAACATTATCAAAAATAAGCATAGTGCCAGCTTATAACTTGATTGGATTTCCCCTCATGCTGTTGGTGGTGGTTATTCGGACGGAGTGCCGAAATCCGGTAAGATACTTGTGTGGTACGTGCGCGTTGGTTGGAATCTATACTTTAATCGGTGTTAGTAGAGTTTCTGAACAGCAGAGTTTGTATCTGAGTCTGGACACAAAAACGTTTTATAACCTCAGGGTCAGGAATTTTATTTTGTGTCAAATATTTTTCGCCTCAAAGATCATGGTTACAGTTTGATTATAGATATGAAATACTTCGTTTGTTTATTTATGTCGTTTAAAAAAAATTTCAATGAATTCGAATATTTTTTCATTATACTTAAATGCACAGTAATCACCTCGACCCGCACTAAATATGGATCTAGGATGAGTATCAATAAATGTCGTTTAGTGTATGAGTAGCAAGAGGATGTACAAATGAATGAATGTATCCCCTTGGCCAATGGGTTGTTCAAATACTGGTTTAAAAAAGTTCTTATTATATGTAAAAGCTATTGATCAAGCATGAAACAGAAAAACAGACATTTCAAACAATACACATTAAGTGTTTTGAGATATATCGATGGTACAACCCAATATTATCGAACATCCATTGTCATTAGTAGGTAAATGTAGATTGCAGTTCTAAAGCAAATGTTTTCACCTGAAGTCCAACCTTGATCTGCACTGTTTGCAAATCTCGGAAAACCTTCCATAAGATGTTTCGGGAAGAAAACAAAATGGTAAAAAGACGTCAAATACGTAGGAGACGAGCTCTACATCGATAGGAAGCAGAACCAGCCGCCGAAACCAGACAGCGGTGCTGACTAAAGGTGTCACGAGGAGCACATAGACATCATTACATGGAACGTGAATGGTTTAGTTAGAAAATTAAATGATACTGACTTTTTAGACTTTATTAATAATCATGATATAACATTTTTGATAGAAACGTCGCTTTCGTCACAATCACATGTTCATACAGACATTAAGGATTATGAGTCCGGGCAACTATAGAAAAATAAATCGTATGGTACCAGAAAGGGTCGCTATATCGGCGTACTGTCGATATATTTTGATTCAAATCATATTATTGATAGAAACCAGAGTGAATTTATTTGGAATAAACTATGTAGAACATTGTTTCATTTTAGAAATGATGTTTATTTATGCTGTTTTTAAATTCCACCTAGCAATTCCAGAGTATCCAGTTCCACTGAGACCGATATGTTCGAACAGATCGAATCTGGCATAGAAAAAGAAAAATCACTGGGAAATGTATTTGTCAACGGGGATCGAACATCAACTGAAAACATCTGTTTAGATTTCGATTCTTAGATATAAATGTTGAACTAGAAATTCATAATTGTCTTGGTGAAATAGTTAATAATCATCACGTATTGGATGCATACGGCAAACGCTTTATACAATTATACAAATCAACCAATTTACTAATTGCAAATGGTCGCATAGGAACAGGCTTATATGAGGGAGAATTTATGTTTATTAAAAAAGTAGCGATGGCGTAGTAGACTATTTACTACTAAATTATAAGGACTTCAGTTTCATTGATAAATTTGAATCCTTTCATTGAATGAAATTTCAGATCACTGCGCACTAAACTTTTGTTTTGAGCGAATCAGATCGAATAATTAGTCACGTGACAACATTCCCGCCAGAGATTAATTCATTGACTGGGATGTCGCACTTGTAGACATATTCCGATAGGTACTAGAATAGAATAGCAGTACATTGCTAGAAATAACCGACACTATCAATGATAAAAATATTGACCAACTCTTAAATTATGTACATCTTTCATGCAGGAACATGTACTTTATGTGTTTGGAAACAAAACAAAAAGAATAAAATCAACGAAATTCATTAAGAAAAATATGTGGTTTAACAAGGAATGTTATGATTCTAGAAGGTCATTAATAAATCCAGAAATATCTTTGCTAAGAAACGAAAAACCAGGAGAATTAGCAACTATTAATAAACAGCAAAAACTATTGCATAAGAATTACACGTAAAAGTACATGTATGAGTCATGCAGAAAACATCGTATACAAAACACACAACCGCCAAAAACAGCACCAGACGAAAAACAGTATATGTACATGTATATAAAAGACACAAAGAGACGAATAAAGACATAAACAAACAATAGGGCAAGATGGAACGTTGAGTGACAAATGCCACTGGGTTTTTAAACCGGTTTAGGGGCGCCCAACCTCAATTTTATTCCACCCACCCTGAAAGACGAACAGTGTAAATAAACGTAGCCCCTCTCCGACTGATTTACAACAACCGCGATGGCACATACAGTGGTAAAGTGCATGTAAAACGAAAACCTATTTAAGTGAAACAACTGTATCCACTTATCGCTAGTGTACTCAATAATTGAGCTGAAAACAGAGTGTTCATTGATTGAGCTGCAAAAAGAGTAACTGTAGGAAAGTAATAAATTCTGAAGGGAGAAGATTACAAAATAAACAAATATCCGACGTCCTCCTTCCGTTTCCTGATTTAAGAGGTCGCCTTCATAGAGTACTAAATTCTGAAAGGAGGTGATCCCCGAGAGCAAACATTGCAACACAAAAAGAGAAAATTGTAGACTCGGTTTTATTGAGTCTGTTCATGAACTGTAATTGAAAGTGCAACACTGCTCACGCCCCCTAGCACCGGCTTAAGCGGTATTCAATTTTCAGAACAAGAAGTACTGAAATTCATGATCTCGAAGGATCAGAAGGTATAACAACACTGAGAATGAAGTACGGGGTGACGTATTACGGCCGCCACACAAGCACTTAACATCTGCTGTTGTGAATATTATAAATTATGAAGGGAGGTGATCCCCAAGAGCAAAAATTGCAACACAAAAAGAGAAAATTGCAGACTCGGTTTTATTGAGTCTGTTCATGAACAGTAATTGAAAGTGCTACACTGCTCACACCCCATAGCACCGGCTTAAGCGGTTTTCAATTTTCAGATCAAGTAATACTGAAATTCATGATCTCGAAGGATCAGAAGGTATAACAACACTGAGAATGAAGTACGGGGCGACGTTTTACGGCAGCCACACAAGCACTGGACACCTGCTGTTGTGAGGATTATAAATTTTGAAGGGAGGTGATCCCCCAAGAGCAAAAATTGCAACACAAAAAGAGAAAATTGCAGACGCGGTTTTATTGAGCCTGTTCATGAACAGTAATTGAAAGTGCAACACTGCTCACGCCCCCCTAGCACCGGCTTAAGCGGTATTCAATTTTCAGATCAAGTAATACTGACATTCATGATCTCGAAGGATCAGAAGGTATAACAACACTGAGAATGAAAATGAAAAATCATTAACAATATTGGCCTGTGTATCAGGTTTTAAGCAAAGCATTATATTATGGTATCCCAAAACGCACAAATATATTATCTAAAAGAAAGGTAAGAGCTCTACAAACACCAACGCAAGTCTACATTGTGTAATGTTCAACTTCTGAGTTCGAAAAGAATGAACGTTGAACATTACAAGCAAGGGACATTTTATTTTCTCTGGCAAAGGTTTTTTCTATTAATTTATTCCGTGTATCCTTTATAAGATGGTGAGGTAGAGAAGTATAGAGTGTAGAGAAATTATGAATGCTCAGTGACGAAATGTTATACGGTTCATTTTTAGTTAAAACATCATCTGAATTTTGTATGGACAAAAAAACATTAATACCAGAATTTTCATATATTTTATAACAGTAACGTTTTACATGTTCTTGATCGTAGTAAGACAGAACGTCAACAGTTTAGATATGTTTATGCAGTACAGGCTATGTAATATTTGTATAACTATAGGTTGACTCTAATCCTTTATTTTATCTTATTGTGGAACTAGGCCCATGTATTAAAGTGATAATCTTTTTTATTATACTGCAAAGTAAAATACTCGATTTTTTGTCATTTAGCCATGTATAAAAGTCGTGTATCCCTGAAAATTCTGATGTATATACGGAGTCATAAGCAACAATGGAATTTCCCCGTCGAGGGCTTCGTTTCATTGCTACAACAACAAATGGCCGACCAACTTCACTTCGTCGATTTGATCCAAACAACCGCTTTCAAACGAAATAAAAAGAGTTTGAGTCGGAACAAAGTTATCCAATGAGAAACATTTTTGTTATAGTTGTTGTATAACAATGAACCCCATACGTGGCGAAGGTCTTATTCTGTTCTGATGCTGCAAATGTTGTCAAAGTGCTTTGGCGTGTATCGATTAGCCCCTAAATGTCCGCTTTTATAAAGACAATCCACGCCCAATTCGAATCAAATTTTATTTATGCACATGCACAGTACACGTACAATGTACCTGTAAATTTCAGTATAGCCTCTCCTTCCAGCGCCCATTTTTGTATATTTTAAAACCGTCATGTTGACGTCATCCAAGTGTCGTCGGAATTGCGCCATTCCCTCAATTAAGTTTAACCGTTGTCATGCTGAATAATAGCGTCTGCTTAATCTCTGATCTGCTGAAAGTTTTACTAACGTCCGATTCTTACAATCCTTTCAGAAACTAATGAACTTGGAAGATCCCTTTCTATCCAGAAATTTAATAGGGTGGCAGAGTGATATAAGTCCTTACCTTACAGTATGAGGCCCCTGAGGCAAAACGACGCCTTCATTAACAATGCTAATTAACTGCTACAAATATTAAACTTTGCAGTATAGTAAAACCGTTATGCAGCTCATTGGTGGGTATCCGACTTTTTTATTCCCTGCTGAGGAAAATACATGTAGGCCTACAAAAATAGCCGACCGGGTTCACTTCGTCAGTTCAATCCAAACAACCGCTCTCAAACGGAATAACAAGAATTTGGGGCGGAACAGAGTTATTCATTGAGAAACAGTTTTGCTATAGTTGTTGTATAACAATGTAAATGAACCCGATACGTGGCGATGGTCTTATTCTGCTCTCATGCTGCAAATGTTGTCAAAGTCCTATTGCACGTACCGATTAGCCCCCTAAGGCAATCCACGCCCAATTCGGTTGAGATTTAATTCATGCACATGCGCAGTACACGTACCTGTAAATTGCAGTGTAGCCGCTCCTTCCAACGCCCATTTTTTAAATATCATTAAACCATCATTTTGACGTCATCCAAATGGCGTCGGAATTGCGACATTCCCCAAATTAACTTTAACCGTTCCCATGCTGAAAAAAATGGTGTCTGCTTAATCTCTGATCATCTGAAAGTTTTACTAACGTCTGATTATTTCAATCCTTTGATAAATTAATGCACTTGTAAGATCCCTTTTATCCATAAATGTAATAAGCAGGTTATTACATGGTGAACTAGAGTCGCAGAGTGATACACGCCCTTACCTTGCAGTATGAGGCCTCTGAGGGGAAGCGAAACGACGCCTACATTAACAACGCTAATTAACTGCTACAAATATTAAACTTTACAGTATAATAAAATCGTTATAAATAACGGCTCGGGCAACATGATTTTCCTCAGCAGGGAATAAAAAGTCGGATACCCCGCCCATGATCCGTATAACTGATAATGTAGTATAGGCTAGATACTATTTGTATAACTGTAGGTCGACCCTTATCTTTTATTTTATATTATCATAGAACTAGGCACAGGTATTAATGTGTTAATTTATTTTATTGTAAATGATGCCTATAACAAATGTTAAAGTCTCTACTGTTTATGTACTTTATAAAGTCTCTGTTTATCAGTTTATCTCAATAGTCGTCTTTTAAGAAAATGTGTAACATGGCCTGTTTGGTCGTTTTGCTGTACTCAGTTTTTATGTTCTTTCTTATCTAAGTACATGTAGTTTTTATACAAACAGCCATATGTAATCATAATTATGCAGATGTGTTTGTTAGATTAACATATTCTATATACGTTTTAATTATAGTATATTATAGATATAGTGCAATAAGTATGGAATGATAATGTAAAGTTTGTATAGTCTCTTGTAATTCAATTGTGAATGGCATGGTTTCTGTATAGATATAGTGATGACTGTATTTCTGCTACAACATAGATACTCTAATAAAGAATGAATTACATATTATTATTTTTTTTAACCCTTTACTCCAAGAATGCGTTTTTCTACGTCTTTACAAACAGAGTAGAACCGGATCTACTGATCAGGGTCTGCTCTGTTTGCTTATGATATAATATAGATATTATACAGTTTCTGCTAGTGCCAAATGCTTCTGTATCAATATGTTATTATAACAAATGCATCAGATTAATATTCATAACGTCATTATTGCTTTCATTAAAATATTCATGGAGGAAAGAGTTAAAAAAAACTTTTCACAAATCCACATGTTACTTATAAAACGGCGAACTTTAGTCCTCATCAAGCTGTGACAAAAACAATGTCGGCTCAAATTTGGTTCAGTACCTTGTTAACTACTTCCGACTCGACCAAACGTTTGAGAAACCACCGACCGAGTGTCAACAACTTGGACCTTGATGCGACGCTGAGTGACTTGGTGTCTCATCTGGATCCAAGCTTTTAGTAAAAGCAAATGACAGTCGACAAGTTAGTAGCAAATGACCAAACCTATCCCATTTGGTTGTTCAAATATTGGTTTGAAAAAGGATTTATTAGATGTCAAAGCTATTGATAAGGCATACAATATGGTAAATATTTTAAACAATACAGATTAAGCGCTTAGAGATATCCCGAGTTCCCAGTCCAATACTATTAAACACCCGATGTCATCACTAAGTAAATGTAGATTGCAAATTTAATATATACTCCAGTTCTAAAAGCAAATGTTTTCACCCAAATAGATACCCGATATCCCATTTGGATCTGCACTGTCTGCAAAGAATGTTTTGATTGGTCTTTACTTTCCTTTAACCTGCTGTAAAGAGAAATGTCTGCTCAAAATAGGATCTGCTGCAAGTTTGAGTACTTTCGATTCGATCAAGCTTAAACCAATTCCCCAATGACGCCTCTGTTAAAGTCACGCATTGAAACCATTGTGATAAATAGAGCTTTTGCTCCATAGCAGCGAATGCTCTGTTTATCACAATGGTTTGATACAGGATGAGCTTACCAGACTCATGTATTACTTTTTCCCTGTCGTGCCCTTAACGGCTAACCTGCAGGTGCTCTGACTTCAGCAAAGTCATTGAGTACATATTTGACGGATTGTCACAGTTATTATGCTATGTTTTACATGTTGTCCTGTGTTCACCGTCGTCTATGTTGTTGGTAAGTCCAGCGGGAATACCTTTATTTACACTATTTGTAAAGCTAGGGTGACTTTGAGAGAAGTGTGAGGTTAGGACGTCCGTAAACCGGTTTAAAACCCCAGTGGTGTTTTTGCTACTGACCGTGCCAAGGCGGTACTCTCTTTGTCACCCTTCTTTTTGTTTGCCTTGCGTCTTTGTGCTTGTGATTTTGTTCATGTGTGGAACGTTTGTCTCTGGTTCTTGTGTGTCTTTTGATGTTTTCTGTGTTCATCTCGTGTGTGAGTGTGCGTTTGGGTGTGTGGTTGTGTGTGTATATGTGTGTCATGCTGTCTATCGGTGTTTTATGGTGGTTGCGTCTTGTATGTGGCTTTGTCTGCTTGACTTTACTACTTTTCAATTGCAAACACATTCCAAAAAGTGTCCTTTTCTCTGGTAAAAGCTCCTTTTTGGCAGATTCATTTAAAAGGTTGGGTCTAAAATAGCATCATTTTATGAGAGAATGGGTTAAAGACTGAGTGTCCAACGGTTTAGATCCTGATCAGACACCGAATTTCTTCACATTACACGTGGACATAAACTATCGGTAAAGTTTTCACGAAATTATAAATATGACGAAAACCAAAACATTCTGGCATTGGCATTTGGAATTGATACATATTACATTATTAATAATTAATTAACATATTAAGTATTCAAACACTTTAATCATCACCAATGCTTTGCCATATTCATGTACGAAACACTGATATCATGAATATTAATTAGACTAATTTTATATTGTTAAAGGCGCTATATGACATATTTAGTGTCACAGTGCCGTAAAACCCAACTCACTCACGCAAATTAAAACAGGACATTTTGGCTCAGGTAGAATCCATAGAATCAGACCTATATTATAGCTCGAACAATTTGACCTGGACCCTGACCTACCTTATTTGCATAAATAAAAAATCGTAACATTGCACGAGTTTATCCTCGGCACGTGTCCCGATAAGCAACTATGCACGGACACACTCGTGATTGTATGGTTTACATATGCACGGGTTTATTTCAGCGAGAATAGACTTCACGATTTACCGGCGAAGTTTTATTTATACAGCGTCATCTCTCTCATTATGTATTCTTCATAAAGGTTAGGGTCCAGGTCAAATTGCTATATACAATTAGCAAACAGAGCAAACCCTGATTAGACGGTATTACATTATAAACAAACAGAACAGACCAGATATGAGCCGTCTGATCTGGGTCTACTCTATTTACAATGGCGTGAAATAGCTTTTTTATGAAAGAAAGAATTAAGTCATCGCACGACAATTTATTAACATGAGTTTATTGTCCTGTTTTATTAACCTGTCAAAATATGAATATTCCTACGTCACCGATAGGATATATTTAGCTTGGGTAAACCTGTGTTTCAAACGTTTTCACGAGATTCACAATACATGTACAAGTACTCGAATAAGCCAAGTATGAAAGCTTTTATTAGCGGAAACAATCGATATCAACCGAAGCTATTTATGGCGTGTTCAGCAAGCTGATAATTATTTAAATTTTGACAGGTTAATAAAACAGGACAATAGCAAGTTAAGGTTTATACATTTATCAAAAAGATCAATTCCGGAATCCGTAGTAAATATTTGTTTAAAAACTGAGGTTAGGCCAGCTTATTCAACGACAGTTTGTTCGGAACCATGAGTGGAAACATACTGGTTTCAATTTTCTTGATTCTTTTTCTTACTGTGTCTTGCACGTGCGATTCGTCCAATAAGTTTACACGGGAGAGAAATGTAAAACTGAATAACGTGGTTTACTCGCTTGAGGTAAAGTCACACATAGAGTGTTGCGCCCAGTGTCGAGAACACAGCTTTTGCACGGCGGTCAACTATTCGCCAGAATCCAAGATTTGTGAACTTAACAACGATAGATCGGCGAAAAGTGTTTCCCAACACCATGACGTCTACTACAAGATCTTTAGTAAGGGTGTTTATTTCTTAATGTTGTGAAGCTCATATTACCGTGAGATGATACAATTTCGGAATTCTCCCTATAGTGGCCAAATGCATGTAATTAACCCTTTCATCCATATATACGCTTTTCTACACCTTTGAAAACAGAGTAGATCCAGATCAGACGGCTCCTATAGGGTCTACCCTGTTAACTTATAATATAATATACATCTGGGTCCAAGGTTATAAAACTCCGAGTCTGAGTCTGAATCTGAGATCATTCTCAAGTATCAGGGTCCCTGCTTATAAAACTTTTAGTTGAGTCTGAGTACGTTCTCAAGCTTTTGATTGGTCAGATTTGAGCCAGAGGCTCAAATCTGACCAATCAAAAGCTTGAGAACTCAAATCTGACCAATCAAAAGCTTGAGAACGAAACTCAGACTCAACTAAAAGATTTATAAGCATGGACCCAGATGCTTGAGAATGATCTCAGACTCAAGCAAAAAGTTTTATAACCTCGGGGCCTGATTCTACAGTTTCCGCCATGGCCAAAAGGTCCTTTGATCGTGTATAATTATAAAAGCTAAATAATCGAATTAATATTCATGGTGTCATTATTTCTTACATGAATATTCATAAGTAAAGGGTTAATAACATTGAGTATTATTAACCCGTATCTTGCTGAATAATTAAAAATAGCTCCTCTGTTTCTGAATATTTATGAAAAAGTGTACCACATTTATCACTGGCGAACTTTTTATTATGACAAACAGTGCAGACTTATACTGTTTTCGAATGTCCTATATATTCGGGTTTCCCGTGCATTAAGTTATGAAAGCAGATGGTTACTCACTACAGAACAACAGTAATTGCGTTTTCCTGCTCTCCTTCGCTGCCACAGTAGCTGCTTTACGTGATAGATGTAAAGAGTTACCTTACTGTATAAAATGTGTTCTCATATGTTTGTAATAATCTATTTCGTTGCTATTCGCCCTTTTAAATGGGCATCGAATGTTCCTAAATTGCACAATTTGTCCTGATACGTAACTCGTGTATAATGCAGTATTGTTTAGGCTATATGAGAAATGTTTATTTATTAGCGCAAACACGAATAAGAGGTTTAACTGGCAGTTTACTCCATATACATGTCTATGCATTTTAACCCTTCGCTTGCTATTCACGTCAATATACCTACCTGTAAATAGTGAAGACCCAAATGAGACAGCTCCTGCAGGAGCTATCTCATCAGGGTCTGCACTATTTATAAGTTGATTGTGCAACCAGTGCACTCCACAGCAGTGATTGCACAGCGAAATACTTGTACACAGTGAAGATATATGCAATTATACAACAGGGCATGGGTAAAGAAGGAGACATATATTTTAAAATTCAGCAAGAGAAGGGTTAACTCTTTCACAGATAGAGTAGAACCAGATCAGATCACTCACTAAGGAGCTTTCTGATCAAGGTTTGTTCTTTTTGCCTATGGAATACTATCGATCTGATTCCACCATGACCGAAATGCACAGTGTTCACCTCTAATAATCACTAAATTTAACTTCTAATAGATAATCACAATGTCATTATTTCTTACGTGAATATTCATGAAGTAAATGGCTAACACTGTTCCGTCAAATTATACTACAATTGTATAAAAACTCCTTCTTCCAAAAAATCCAACTTCTCGAAACAACCCTTGGAGTAGATCTAAAAGCAACAGATCGCACTAAACATCGCACTAAACAACACCTCTTTAATCGATTAGGGCCCTCACAGACTATTTTAACCACAACCTCTTTGAACAAATCTACCGAAAAGGAGCATTTAATAGAGAACAGAAATATGTTAGAATTGTGTAGTTTTTAAACCAATATGATAAGTTGAACATTTGTTCATATTCATATTTGTCACAATTGTTTCAAAATGAGAGTTTGAGAGGTGTCAAAGGTCGCCAATAAAAGGGAATGGATTAAAATTGGAAATTTATACTATTTTGCCATTTCTGTCGTACTCCCAAGTGACCTGTCCATAGTTGATAGTGCTCAGGCCTCTGACTGATAATCGAGTACATGTTTCGAGGTCATTTTTATTCTCTTTCTGATAAAACAGTTATATCTTTAAAATTCCCCTTGTATTTACATGTATATTACGTTACTTAATTTATGATGTCATTTGTTTACGGTTTAAGTTAATTTGAATATTATTTAGTATTAACATAGTTACCCATATTGTCGAATTGTTTTGTTTGTTGTTGTTTTATTTTTATTTTATTTATTTTATTTATTTATTTTTTATTTTTTTTTATTTATTTTTTTTTTTTGGGGGGGTCCTTTACATTTTGACCTGGGTGAATGTGGGACAAGCTTGAGGCTGGGTACCACAAACCTGTTTTAGGTCCCTCCACCTCCCCATTAGCCTTTGTTTAGCCAATTACCGCCGAATATGTACTTTGTTATTTTTATATGATAAATGTTTAATGTTTTATGTCTTATTGTGCCTCTCGTCACATTTTTCTTGTGATATTTGGTTCCGCATTCTCTTGTGTGTGGCGCTCGCCCAGGCTTCTGAAAAACTATTGGCCGAGTGTTAAACAGTTTGGATCCTGATCTCATTTGTATCCAAGCTGACTGCAAAAGTGAGTCATATAGGTAATAGTGAGATAACGGTCAAAAGGCATGTTATTTTACATTGATACCTGTGAACGCCAATATATATTTATGAAATATGGAAAGAATATACGCGAGCGCATATGGGCATACTGTCGCGTTATGGGTTTCATTTACAACACATTTTCAGTCTTAGATACTTTAATAAACACATTTCTCAAACTCTAATACAGCAACACATAGTTAAAGTTCTATTACTATTACATTAATATCCTTATTCGTTTCTGAGGTGATACTGGCATGCCTAAGCCACGTACCATGCAGTCTCTAAATTCCCATAATGCAACTAACTGTGATTATGAGCATAGTCCTGGCACTATATCTGTTCAAATCTGATCTCTCAAATGTCCACTTTGGACAGTATATATCCCTAAGCATGACAGACATTTCCTGTTTGCAGCAGAAGGTCTGGTCTCAATATACCATCTAAAGACAGTTGCCATAGCAATATGCCCGGAAGCTATAATTATCAATCAAAGCAGGTCATGACTCTTACGTATGTCCTGGTTCATAGTTTTACTACTATCTCTATATTATGTTTGGATCCAAACCAAGATATTGAATCCAAATCAAGAGGTTAACAGTCATTATGTGACAATACCATAATTCAACTTTATTGTCTGCGTGCTGTTTTCCGTGCAAATGTATATAATAGGACACGGTTTATAAATGTAAATGCAACATACAAAGACCAATCTTATTGTGTTTAGAAACACCATAAGTAGTTTTGCTTTCGTTTCCATCCTTTTTTGTTTTCCTTTGTGTTTGTACAATATTCATGCAAATATTTACAAATAAAATATGTTTAAACCAATCTTCTTTATCAAACCTATCCAGTATGCATTTATACATTTCAAACCTTACAAGTTTCTTTCATTATTCTACCGTGCGTGTCCGCTACCTTTTACACAGTCATTGTAGATTCTATGTCCTGAGCAAAACTTTGCAAACATGTTTGATCCATTTGAGACACCTCGGTTTTGATAACCCTTATAAGCATTTTAAAGTTTTGCTGACAGAGTTTATCCAGATAAAGCGTTTAATATAGGAAACATCTGATCGACAAGACCTGCTATATTTGCTTAAATTACTGCCAAACCTGTCTAAACCGAACATATTTAATTCAAATGATTAAGGGAGGTGACTTCTTAAAGCAAGATAAACTATTTTCATAATTCATTAAGCTAGCACCTGCGTTAAAAGCAGATAGTGAAACCGGTTTTCGGTTTGGATGGGTTTTTTACAGTATATGAATATCAACTTGATGGAGTCGATCCAGAAGGAATGATGAAAGAAGAAACATACTAAGAAGAAGAAGAAGAAGAAGAAGAAGAAATGGACAAAGACTAAAACGATGGAGAAGAAAGAAAACAGATGATCACCTTCATTACGAAATGCTATGCATGTCTCACTACTGACGTGGTCAAATGCGATGGATGTGGTTGATACAGTGCTTTCATTATACATGTATGTACGTATTATCCTCCCAATTTGACCTGAGACTCGATTATATTTCGGCGTGTTAATCGGGATTGTTCGTAATACTCTGTGACAAAACGTAGCAAACCAAAAGCCAGTAATAATCATGTTCCACGAGGATTGTACAGTAAAACCCCTCTAATGCGACTACTTAATGAATAAACATGATGGTCTTTATAAGCAGATGGTTGCTTAATGCCGGACAAAAGTTATGCAGAAAGCTCCTACAGGAGCTTTCTGCATAACTTTCGTCCTGTATTAAGCTACCACCTGCCTTTGCCACTTTGAATTATGCCCCCTTTTGCTGGTCGTATTAGAGGAGTTTTACTGTATTTATATAGCGCATTCTTATACCTTCGGAAATTTATTCAAAGATTACCGACGATAATACACGGAATATGCATGAGTCTCAGGTCAAATTTGTAGGATAATATATAGCTGTATTTGTTGATATAAATATATCATTTATTTTTCAGCGTGTGACAGTCCATGGGTTTTATTCGGCAGTTACTGCTACATGTATTTTTCAACTTTGAGCAACTGGCAAAATAGCGAGACGCGCTGTAACGAACTCAACAGCAATCTGGTCGATATTCAAAGTGACGATGAAAATACGTTTGTGCACAACATAGCTGATGGTCAAAGCATATGGATTGGCATGTATATCGAGTCACATAATAGTAACATTCGAAGCTGGACATCGGGAAACGCGGTATCCTACCAAAATTTCAACAATGGGGAACCAAATAATGCTAACGAAAACTGCGTGGAATTTCTGTTCAATAAGAAATGGAATGACGGTCATTGTACATCAAAGTTGAAGAGTGTTTGCAAAAGGCCGTTGCATTAATACTGTAGCTTGTAAGGACAGTTAACGTAAGCAAAACATCAACACCGAAACAAATGTATAAAATTATACGTTTTGAGAACACATCTTAATATTATTTGTTTATCTATTTGCCGGTGTAATATTAATATTTGAACCCGCTAATGGTCCACTTGTTAACGTTTAAATTGAACCCGGGGTGTTATCGTTGCATATTAATTTCAAACAAGAGCAAGAAATTCAACGATGATCAAACGAGTTTCGTATATCCTTGCCTTAGCTTATAGCGAATATTTGTGCAGATTACTGTTTCAACAGTGTGTAAGATGCATGAAGCAGACATGACTTTCAGACTATGGAGTTTCGCCTAAGTTTGTAATATGCAAGAAATGTACACTCTACACAGCTTTGGCTTAGGGTAAGCATATGTGACAAATACTATTTAAATCATTCAAGGGGCGTAATACAAATGGAGTGAAAACGAATTTTGAGTATGGGCTTTATTTGTGACTCTGGCATTTGGCCAACATGTCTGGAACATGCACTGTTCATAGAATTGGCTTTAGGTGAACGTGTGTGCTAAATACTATTAAAATGCTTTACTGGGCTTTAAATATATGGAGCAGGCACGACGTTTAAGGCTCAGTAGTTTGACATTAATATGCTACTTTGACCATGACCCACACAAAAAAGGTTTCTGTACATCCTTAGCTAAACCCTTTCCGTGTTTTATATTCATGAACCTGTAATTAGTTTGACGTCATGACTTAACTGAATAACTTATACAGCGAATTAAAATACCGATACAAACAAACAAATATTACATGCGGGAGGAATAAATATAATAAAGACCGCCTTATCACAATTGTTTCAAATTGCAAAATTCTTAGTTTCCTTTTCTCTAGTTAATGCTCCTTTTCGGTAGATTTATTCAAAGAGGTTGGATCTTAAAATAGCCTATGAGGGATTGGGTTAATGTAGCATCATTAAGGGAATTGAGTAAATTAAGATTGAATTACCCTCGAATGTTTTATCAAAGTATGAATAAAGAAACCAAGCTAAACGGTTGCTCTTGGATTAAAACATTTAACTTTTGTACCTTTTATTATTATGATGATAACGATGATGACCGGCCATGGAAATAACAGCTCCCTTGGTAATGCATAATCACTGACTCGGGGGGAAAACGGGTTAAAACAAGATCCATATATACATGTAGTAAGAATGATTATAATTTGATAAATTTAACTCTATCTTAACTCTGATAGATATCGTGATTAGTTTGTATTATTGTTACATGTACCTGGACGATACTCTAATAATGAATGAACATATGTTACTTATAAAATGTATTTAACCCTTTACTCCATAAATACGCCTTCCTATGCCCTGTAAGCAGAGTAGACCCAGATCAGACGACAATATTAAGGATTGTGTAGCTTGTTCTAAATAGAGCATTTCTTCACAATGTTGTTTCAAAAGGTCAGGTTTAGAGGCGTCAAAAGTCGTCAATATAAGGGAATGGGTTAAAGTTGGAAACTGATATTATTTTGACTATTTTACCATTTCTGTTTCATTTTCTCTAGTAAAAGCTCCTTTTCAGCAGTTTCATTCAAAGAGCTTGTGTTTAACATGGTCTATGAGGGAATGGATTAACCACTTCCTTCATATAAACGCATTTTCACGCATCTGCAGAGTACGGCTCTTAAAGGAGCTGTCTGGTCAGGGTCTGTTCTGTTCGCTTTACTTTCTAAAAGTGCTACAATGTTCCATCCTCCGTAACTGTTTATAACTATTTTGTGGATGAATATTCAGTAGGTATTGAAATTTGGAATAAAACATAAAACAGGGGAATAAGAAGGTTTAAGGAGGCATTGTTTATTTCACTGCCGATAAGTGTAATACCATTAATGCGATTTGAAAAAGCAATGTAGCTGTTGCTTTTAGATCTACTCAAAGTGATTGGTTCGCGATGTTGGATTTAGAGTTTTGATGCGATTTTAGTATAATTTGACGGATCAGTGTTAACCCTTTACTTCATGAATAGTCACGTAAGACATGACATGGTGATTATCAATTAGTTTAACCCTTCGCTTGCTGAATTTTAAAATACATTTCTCCTTCTTTACCCATGCCCTGTTGTATAATTACATATATCTTCACTGTGTACAAGTATTTCGCTGTGCAATCACTGCTGTGGAGTGCACTGGTTGCACAATCAACTTGTAAATAGTGCAGACCCTGATGAGACAGCTCCTGCAGGAGCTGTCTCATCTGGGTCTTTACTATTTACAGGTAGGTATATTGACGTGAATAGCAAGCGAAGGGTTAATTTTGTTTATAATGAGAGGTGAACACTGTGCATTTCAGCCATGGTGGAATCAGGTTTATATTATTCCATAAGCAATCAAAATATACCTTGATCAGAAAGCTCCCACGTGGGTTGTCTGATCTGGTTCTACTCTATTTGTAAAAGCCTTAAAAGGCATATACATGTATACGGAGTAAAGTGTTTGCAAAAATAAATACCACATTTGCCATATCCCAAACAATACTAAATTATACATGAGCTACATATTAGGACAAATGTCGCAATTTAGGAACATTCGATGCTCATTTAAAAGCGCGATTATCACAGACGTATAAGAACATATTTTGTACAGTAAGATATCTCTTTACACTTATCACGTAAAGCATCTTACTATGAGTGCAGTATAACGCCATTACGTCTGTTCTGTAGTGAGTAACCACCTGCTTTTATCCCTTAATGTGCGGGGAACCGTACATTAAGGTTCCTGGGAGAACCATTGGATCAGGGTCTGCACCGTTCATCGTGCAAATCATTTTCGTCAGTAAAAAGATTGAAATGTTTTTTGTTTGTTTAATACATATTCAGAAAGGGAGGAGTTACTTTTAATTATTCAGCAGGTTAATAGTTATTAGTATAAGATTTATAATTACATGTTTTGACCACTATAGAGAGATTCCAGAAACTGTATCATCTCACGGTAAGATAGGGTTCAACTTATCAAAAAATAATCATTCTTACTATAGATCTTGTTGTAGACGTTATGCTGTTGGGAAACACTCTTCGCCGATCTGTCGTTGACGAGGTCACAAATTTTGGATTTTGGCGAGTAGTTGACCGCTGTACAACAGCTGTTTTCTCGACACTAGACGCAACACTGTACGGAAGACTTTACCTCAAGCGAGTAAAACATGTTATTCAGTTTTTTATTCCTCTCCCGTGTAAACTTATTGAATGCAATGCAAGTGCAAGGAACAGTAAGAATGATAATTAAGAAAGCTGTAACTAGTATGTTTCTACACATAGTTTCGAACAAACTGTCGTTTAATTAGACATTTTTCGCTGCTGCTGATTGCGAGTAGCGGGTAACTGTGCTCGACTTATTTGAAGGGGCTTTCTCAAACCATTCGGACGTAATGCTGTTTGATATTGAATTACCGTCTGCTGTCTTGTCGTCTCCTTATTTTCCAAATACAAATATATTAACACACCTCTAATGCGACCACTTTACGAATGGAAATAAATATCTTTAAAAGCAGATGGTTGCTTAATGCAGGTCTAACGTTATGCAGAAAGCCCCAGCAGGAGCTTTCTGCATAACATTCGACCTGCATTAAGCTTCCACCTGTATTTAAGACCCAGAATTATACATCTTTTTGGTTGTCGCATTAAAGGGATTTTACTGTAGTTTGATTTCATTACTTCTGCACTAATGAAAAGCTTTGTCGAACATCTTGGGCCTCAGATTAGCCCTTTTGGTTTTATGGGATGTGTACTGTTTAACATTCTGCCCACTACAGGTGAATTTGGATTCAGACGAAACGCCGCATGACGCGGCATCTCATCTTGATCCAAACTGTTTGACACTCTGCTAATATTTTTCGGTACAAAAATGCAGAAAATTGTTGCAGACGGCAATGTTTTGCAGACGACAACTGGGTACCAAGTAGAAGGTTTACCAAATTTCGCAAGGCAGCACAATAATCGTATGCGTACGACGTTTGGTGAAAAGGTACCCATTTCTGGATCCAATATGTATGGGTCTCCACATCGGTAACTAAAAAGATGAATAAGTTAAAAACAAGATAAGTATTATATTTTCATTTAATCCCATATGCTTTCGTCTGCAGACAAGACCGGCACATATTTTCACAATTCGTTTTAAAAGGGACATTGAATGCCTCCACAGAGTTCACTGCTCCGTAAGACTTTAGCTTGGCAATGGCATGCTTGACACTCACTCGATATGATGAATGAACCCTATTAAAGTTTCTGCACTGTTGCAAATCTCTTCCTTGCTTTCTGGCCAGCTGTGCAGAGTTGTAAGCAATCAGAAGCGGATATCTGTCAGGATATATCTTGTCTGCTAACAAATTTAATTCTGTAAAGGGAGATAATTTTGAACATATCGTCTTTGTCAGAATTATTCTCCAAAATTCCAGTTTTTTGTCACTGGCTACTTTTCAACATTATTGCTAACTTTCATGAGAAAAACATGATAATCTATCTCGTTTATGACTTGTTAAGTAGTTACAATAAAAGGGGAGCTACTTCCCTTTATGCAAATAGTTAAAGCACGGTCGACATCTCTTTCTGTTTTCGGACGTTTTATTGTTTATGTCAGTATGCAATTTGAGTGATTAGCTTGCATCTTTAATGTATGACTATGATTTTGTTCAGTAAAGGCCTGGTCACAACCCGCCGTGCGTGTTTTTAGCACGTACGTTTTTGGGGAGGCCAGGGCTGCTACGTTTTTCTGAAAACGTTGGGAAGAAGTAGCAAATGCAGGGAGGAAAGCAAGTCACACGCACGGTTGCGCAAGGTGTACGTACGTGGCACGCACGACAGCCTCGCCCTGGTCGGTTGCGTGCACCGTACGTTGCACGCGCGGTAAGTGAGTTGAAAGTGCTTACAACGTGCTCACAACGTACGATCTCCGTGCGATTGCCGCATTATCGTACGGAGG
Organism: Azorinus chamasolen; assembly: GCA_963576725.1. Classification (NCBI taxonomy): domain Eukaryota; kingdom Metazoa; phylum Mollusca; class Bivalvia; order Cardiida; family Solecurtidae; genus Azorinus; species Azorinus chamasolen. Next base: position 50,918,767 of record OY755239.1, on the reverse strand, counting down.
CCGTACGGTCCACGTGCTGCTCACGTGAGTTTTGTCAGTTCATTGGACAGTAGAACTGGGGAAGTGCCGAGTGAGCACAGACCACGTACTTATCAAGTGCGCTACACGCACGTGCTAAGTGCGCAGTCTGTAGAGCTATCGACTGTGGGGGGGGGGGGGAAGATTAAAACACTCACGGAGTCAGTACGTTGTGCGCACGTTGGCTGTAGAAGCACGTGCGTCACCCGTACGTTGGTGAATCCGTAGCCCGAACGCAGCTCGAACGTAGCGAAAGGTTTGCATGCACTAAAAGTGCTACGGCGTGTCTGCGTGCTCCTAAGTCCGTACGGAGGCCGTATTCACCACGTACGGATCCCAAAAATTTCCCCACGTTTTTGCACGTAGACAACACGCACTTACGCGTACGGCGGGTTGTGACCACCGCTTAACTTAAACTGCATGAAAATATTCAATCTTTTTAAATGGATGTGCTGGGTTTTACCGCACTGCCACCCTGAATAGGTCACATAGCGCCGACTTTGGTATCCAAAGTCTGTTTCATGACATATCATAACTGTTCTTTTGGTCATGTTTTCATAAATTAAGTTACAGCCAAACAATATCAAATGAACCCCTTCTTTAAAGGCACATTATCCGCCCTTGTTATACAGGTACATTTTTAATACCTAATCATACGTTTTGAGAAGACCCCCATATTTAGTCCGCCACTCGCTTCTCGAGAGCCGTGTTCAGCAGCAGCGAAAAATGTCTATTACCTGGCCTGACTTGTTTACCAACAAAAAGAACAGAGTATTTTTAAAACAAATATTTACTTCAGATTCCGGAATTGATCTGTTAATAAATATATAAATCTTAACATGTTAACACATTGTCGTGCGATTAGTTTATTATGTATTAACCCTTTATTTCATATAAACCTGTTTCATGTCATTGCAAACAGAGTAGACCCAGTCCTGCAGCAGCCGACTGATCAGGGTCTGATCTATTTGCTTACACTATAATTTAGGTATGATTATACAGTTTCCATGTCAATGTTTATTACATGAATATTTAAAAGGGAAAGCTTTAAAGAGATTTTAGTGATGATTAAAGCGTTTGAATGCTTAAACGTAGATAATAGATAAAATGAGGAACTAAAAGTACAAAAATGAGTCATACAGAACAAACAGTCGCCCGAACAGCAACACAAGGAAACAGCAAATGTACATAACTATAAAAACAACAAGAGACGCACAAAGACAAAACAAAAACACAATAGGGGGAAGATGGAAGCACCGCCTTGGAACGGTCAGTGACAAAAGTCACTGGGGGTTAAACCGGTTTATGGGCGCCCAACCTCACACTTATTCCATCCCTATCCTAAAAGACAAACAGTGTAAATAAAAGTATCCCCTCTCCGACTAATCTACAACAACCGCGACGGCAAATACAGTGGTAAAGTGCATGTATAACGAAAACATTTAAGTGAACAAACTGTATCCACCTATCGCTAGTGTACTCAATGATTGAGCTGCAAACAGAGTAACTGTAGAAAAGTAATAAAGGGTACGACAAAAACGAAATAGTACAGATATCCGACGTTCTCCTTCCATTTCTGGATTTAAGAGGTCGCCTTCATAGAGTACTAAACCTTTCTTGTCTTGTTTTATTAAACAGTTTTTTTTTTGAGGAACTAACTTTGTTTCATTTAAGCAGTTTTTACAGTTTTTAATTTCTTAAACGTCCAATTTTCTTATGTATCAATTCTAAACACCAATGCCAACATGTTTTGTTTTTCATATTAATAACAATCCCTAATGTTTTTCGTCATATTTATAATTTCGCGAAAACTTAACATGTACCTATAGTTTGGGTCCAGGTGTAATTTCAAGGAAATCGGCGTCTGATCAGGATTCAAACTAAAGGACACATGGTCTTTATTCATTCCTTCATAGGTAATTTAAGACCCAACCGCTTTCAATAAATCTACGGAAAAAGAGCATTGACTACAGAAAATACTCTTTTGTAATTAGTTTTCAAACCATGGTTTCAATAAGCGACTTTAACAGAAATATCAAAATACGCCACTATGAGGGAATGTGTTAAAGCTTGGTCGATTCATAAGTACTCAAATTTGCAGCAGATCATATTCATTGCAGGTTAAAGGTTAATGTAAAGTAAAGACCAATCAAAATATCGCTTGCAGACAGTATAGATACAGATAGGACGTCGAATATCTCTTCGGGGGAAACCATTTGCTTTTAGAACTGCAGTAGACATCATATTTGCGATCTACATTCACGTAATAATGACAGCGAATGTTCGATAATATTGGGCTTTACCCTCGATATATCTCTAAGCACTTAATCTGTATTGTTTGAAATGATTACCATTTTTCTTGCCTGATCAATAACTTTTACATATAATAAAGCATTTTAACCAATATTTGAACAAGTCAATAGGATAGGTTCGGTCATTTTACATCTTCTTGCTATTTACCTGTCGACTTGCGTTTACTAAAAGCTTGGATCCAGATGAGACACTGAGTCACTCGGCGTCGCATCAGCGTCCAAGCTGTTGACACCCGGTCGGTAGTTTCTCAAACGTTTGGTCAAATCGTAGTTAACACGGCAACCGAACCGAGTTTGAGCCGACATTGTTTTTGTCACAGCTGGATGAGGACTAAAGGTACAAAAATGAGTCATGCAGGAAACACCACATGCAGAACAAACAGTCGCCCGAACAGCAACACAAGGAAACAGCAAATGTACATAACTATAAAAACCACAAGAGACGCACAAAGACAAAACAAACACACAATAGGGGGAAGATGGAAAGTTCGCCGTTTTATAAGTTTTTAACCATTTCCTCCATGAATATTAATCTGATTAATGTGTTATAATAGCATATGGACACAGGAACATTTTGGCACTGGCAGAAACTGTAGAATCATATCTATATTATATCATAAGCAAACAGAGCAGACCCTGATCAGACGGCTCCTAATAGGAGTCGTGTGATCTGGGTCTACTCTGTTTACAAAGGCTAGGGAAGGCATATTTATGGAGTAAAGGGTACAATACATGTTATAAGTAACACATGTTCATTCTTTATTAGAGTATCGCAATGGTAACAATAATACAAAATAATCACGATATCTATCAGAGTTACGATAGAGTTAACTTTATCAAAGTATAATCATTCTTACTATAGATCTTATTTTGACCCGGTTCAGTCGTTATGCATTACCAAGGGTGCTGCTATTTCCATGGCCGGACATTATTGTTGTCATCATAATAATAAAAGGTACAAAAAGTTAAATGTTTTAGTCCAAGAGCAACCGTTTAGCTTGGTTTCTTTATTCATATTTTATAAAACATTCGAGGGTAATTCCATCTTGATTTACTCAATTCCATTAATGAAGCTACATTAACCCATTCCCTCATAGGCTATTTTAAGATCCAGCCTCTTTCAATAAATCTACCGAAAAGGAGCATTAACTAGAGAAAAGGAAACTTTAAGAATTTTGTAATTTGAAACAATTGTGATAAATAGAGCATTTGCTCCTATAGGAGCAAATGCTCTATTTATCACAATGGTTTCATCAGGTGACTTTTGCAGAGGCGTCAAAAGGCATCAATATGAGGGAATGGGTTAATTACACGTATGATTATATCATCTATGCTACTATAAATATCTGTTGAAAAACTCTCAATTACTCATTATTATTTTGCTTGTTACAAGCGACTGAAATTATTCTTATCAGTATATTTTACGATTTGCATATGTTTGGATTGTCATTCAAATTCCTGAACCTACTTCAACAATAATTTCGAAGGCGGCCTTTATCATATTTATTCCTCCCGCATGTAATATTTGTTTATTTATATCGGTATTTTAATTCGCTATATCAGTAATTCAGTTAAGTCATGACGTCAAACTAATTACAGGTTCATGAATATTAAACACGGAAAGGGCTTAGCTAAGGATGTTCAGAATCTTTTTTTTTGTGGGTCAATGGTCAAAGTTACATATTAATGTCAAACTACTGAGCCTTAAACGTCGTGCCTGCTCCATATATTTAAAGCCCAGTAAAGCATTTTAATAGTATTTAGCACACATGTTCACCTAAAGCCAATTCTATGAACAGTGCATGTTCCAGACATGTTGGCCAAATGTCAGAGTCACAAAGAAAGCCCATACTCAAAATTCGTTTTCACACCATTTGTATTACGCTTCTTGAATGATTTAAATATTATTTGTCACATAATTTAAAATAAGCCAAAGCTGTGAAGAGTGTACATTTCTTGCATATTACAAACTAAGGCGAAACTCCATAGTCTGAAAAGTCATGTCTGCTTCATGCATCTTACACATTGCTGAAACAGTAATCTGTCCAAATATTCGCTATAGCTAAGGCAAGGCTATACGAAACTCGTTTGATCAAGGTTAAATTTCTTGTTCTTGTTTGAAATTCAGTATGGAACGAGAACACCCCGGGTTCAATGTAAACGTTAACAAGTGGACCATTAGCGGGTTTAAGCATTAATATTACACCGACAAATAGATAAATAAATAATATTAAGATGTGTTCTAAAAACGTATAATTTTATATAGTTGTTTCGGTTTTGTTGTTTTGCTTACGTTAACTGTCCTTACAAGCTACAGTATTAATGCAACGGCCTTTTGCAAACACTCCCCAAAATTGATGTACAATGACCGTCATTCCATTTCTTATTGAACAGAAATTCCACGCAGTTTTCGTCAGCATTACTTGGTTCCCCACTGCCGAAATTTTGGTAGGTTACCGCGTTTCCGGATGTCCATCTTCGAATATTACTATCATGTGAATCGATATGCATGCCGATCCATATTCTTTGACCATCAGCTATGTTGTGCACAAACGTATTTTCATCGTCACTTTGAATATCAACCAAATTGCTGTTGAGTTCGTTACAGCGCGTCTCGCTATTTTGCCAGTTGCTCAAGGTTGGAAAATACATGTAGCAGTAACTGCCGAATAAAACCCATGGACTGTCACACGCTGAAAAATAAATGATATATTTATATTAACAAATACAGCTATATACGTACATATAATGAACTCACTGTATCAACCACATCCATCGCATTTGACCACGTCAGTAGTAAGACATGCATAGCATTTCGTAATGAAGGTGATCGTCTTCTTTGTCCATTTTTTCTTCTTCTTCTTCTTCTTAGTATGTTTATTCTTTCATTGTTCCTTCCGGATCGACTCCAAAAAGTTGATCTATATATACTGTAAAAACACCCAAACCGGAAGCCGGTTTCACTATCTGTTTTGAATATAGGTGCCAGCTTAATGAATTATGAAAATATTTTATCTTGCTTTAAGACGCCACCTCCCTAACATAATTTGGATTAGTTTCTACAAACTGTTCGGTTTAGACGGGTTTGGCAGTAATTTAAGCAATTAGAGCAGGTTTTTGTCAGATGTATCCTATATTAGCCATTTTATCTGAGTATACTCTCTCTGCAAAACTATAAAACGCTTATAAGGGTTATAAAACCGTGCCGTTTTTTAAATCGTGGTATCTCAAATGGATCAAACTTGTTTGCAAAGTTTTTCTCAGGACATAGAATCCACAATGACTGTGTAAAAGGTAGCGGAAACTTGTAAGGTTGCATACTGGATAGTTTTGATAAAGAAGATTGGTTTTTGTATGTTGCATTTACATGTATAAACAGTGTCTTATTACATACATTTGCACGGAAAACAGCAAGCAGACAAGAAAGTTGAATTATGGTATAAATGCCCAAAGGCGCTCGCGTATATTCTTTCTATATTTCATAAATATATATAGGCGTTCACAAGTATCAATGTAAAATAACATGCCTTTTGACCGTTATCTCACTATTGCCGATCTGACTCACCTTTGCAAACAGCTTGGATCCAAATGAAATCAGGATCCAAAGTGTTTGACACTCGGTCAATATTTTCTCAGAAGCCTGAGCGAGCGCCACACACAAGAGAGCACGGAACCAAATATCACAAGACAAAATGTGACAAGAGGCACAATAAGACATAAAACATTAAACATTTATCATATAAAAAAAATATCGAAGTAGACCATAGGCTGAAAGCCAGAGTAGCACATTCGGCGGTAATTGGCCAAACAAAGGCTAATGGGGAGGTGGAGGGACTTAAAACAGGTTTGTGGTACCCAGCCTCAAGCTTGTCCCACCTTCACCCAGGTCAAAATGTAAAGTAGAATCCCCCCTAAAAAAACAACAAAAAAAACAACAACAACAAAAAACAAACAAAAAAAACAATTCCATAACATAGGTAACGATGTCAATACTAAATAATATTCTAATAAACAAGTGACATCATAAATTAAGTAACGTAATTATAAATACAAGGCGATTCTAAAGATTTTACTGTTTTATCAGAAAGAGAATAAAATGACCTCGAAACATGTACTGGATTATCAGTCGGAGCCTGAGCAACTATGGGAGTACGACAGAAATGGCAAAATAGTATAAGTTTCCAATTTTAATCCATTCCCTTTTATTGGCGACTTTTGATACCTCTAAAACTCACATTTTGAATCAAGTGTGACAAATATGAATATGAACATATGCTCAACTTATCACATTGGTTTAAAAACTACACAATTCTAGCATATTACTGTTCTCTATTAAATGCTCCTTTTCGGTAGATTTGTTCAAAGAGGTTGGGGTTAAAATAGTTTGTGAGGGAATCGATTAAAGAGGCGTTGTTTGTGCGATGTTTAGTGTGATCTGTTGTTTTAGATCTACTCCAAGGGTTGTTTCGAGAAGTTGGATTTAGAGTTTTTATACAATTTTAGTATAATTTGACGGACCAGTGCTAACCATTTACTTCATGAACATTAACGTTAGAAATACTGACAGTGTGATTATTTATTAGAAGTTTAATTCAGTTATTATTAGAGGTGAACACTGGGCATTTCGATCATGGTGGAATCAGAAATATATTATTCCATAAGCAAAAATAACAATCTTTATCAGAAAGCTCCTACGTGAGTGTTCAGGGTCCATGCTTATAAACATGAGTCTGAGTTCGTTCGCAAGCTTTTGAATGGTCAGATTTGAGTTCTCAAGCTTTTGATTGGTCAGATTTGAGCCAAAGGCTCAACTCTGACCAATCAAATACTTGAGAACGAACTCAGACTCAACTAAACGTTTTATAAGCATGGATACTGATCTGTTTCTACTCTATCTGTGAAAGAGTTAAAATGCATAGACATGTATATGGAGTAAACTGCCAATTAAACCTCTTATTCTCAATTAAACCTCTTAAACATGACATTTGTCATATCCCAAACAATACTGCATTATATACGAGTTACGTATTAGGACAAATGGCGCAATTTAGAAGCGGTCGATGTCCATTTGAAAGGGCGAATAACAACGAAATAGATTATCACAAACATATGAGAACACAATTTATACAGTAAGGAAACTCTTTACATCTATGACGTAAAGCAGCTGCTATGGTGGCAAAGGAGAGCAGAAAAACGCCATTACTGTTGTTCTGTAGTGAGTAACCATCTGCTTTCATCCCTTAATGCACGGGAAAACCGAATATATAGTATATTTGAAAACAATATAGGCACAGATCTTTGGGGAACCATTTTAACACGGTCTGCACTGTTTGTCATAATACAAAGTTCGTCAGTGATAAATGTGGTAGAATGTTTTAATAAATATTCAGAAAGGGACGAGCCACTTTTAATTATTCAGCAAGATAAGGGTTAATAGTACTCAATGTTATTAAACCTTTACCCTATGAATATTCATGTAAGAAATAATGACACCATGAATATTAATTAGATTATTTAGCTTTTATAATTATACATGAACAAAGGACCTTTTGGCAATGGCGAAAGCTGTAGAATCAGGCCCCGAGGTTATATCTGACCAATCAGATACTTGAGAATGATCTCAGACTCAGACTCAGAGTTTTATAACCTTGGATCAAGATGTATATTATATTATAAGCTAACAGAGCAGACCCTATATGAGCCGTCTGATCTGGTTTCTATTCTGATTGCAAAGCTGTAGAAAAGCGTATTTATGGATGAAAGGGTTAAATACATGCATTTGGCCACTATAGGGAGAATTCCGAAATTGTATCATCTCACGGTAATATGAGGTTCAAAATATTAAGAAATAAACACCCTTACTAAGGATCTTGTAGTAGACGTCATGGTGTTGGGAAACACTTTTCGCCGATCTATCGTTGTTAAGTTCACAAATCTTAGATTCTGGCGAATAGTTGACCGCCGTGCAAAAGCTGTTTTCTCGACACTGGACGGAACACTGTATGGGCGACTTTACCTCAAGCGAGTAAAACACGTTATTCAGTTTTACATTTCTCTCCCGTGTAAACTTATTGGACGAATCGCACGTGCAAGACACAGTAAGAAGAAGAATCAAGAAAATTGAAACCAGTATGTTTCCACTCATGGTTCCGAACAAACTGTCGTTGAATAAGCTGGCCTAACCTAAGTTTTTAAACAAATATTTACTACGGATTTCGGAATTGATCTTTTTGATAAATGTATAAACTTTAACTTGCTATAGGAGATGTATACTCATGTTAATAAATTGTAGACTTGTCGTGCCATGAGTTAATTCTTTCTTTCATAAAAAGCTATTTCACGCCATTGCAAATAGAGTAGACCCAGATCAAACGGCTCATAAATGGTCTATTATGTTTGTTTATAATGTAATACCGTCTAATCAGGGTTTGCTCTCTTTGCGTGTGGTATAATATAGGTCTGATTCTATAGATTCTACCTGACCCAAAATGTCCTCTTTTAATTTGCGTGAGCGTGTAAGGCACTGCGACACTAAATATATCATATAGCGCCATTTACCATTATAAAATTAATCTAATTAATATCCATAATATCAGTGTTTCTTACATGAATATGGCAAAGCATTGATGATGATTAAAGTGTCTGAATACTTAGTATGTTAATTAATTATTAATAATTTAATATGTATCAATTCCAAATGCCAATGACTGAATGTGTCCAATGTGTAATGTGAAGAAATTCGGTGTCTGATCAGGATCTAAACCGTTGGACACTCAGTCTTTAACCCATTCTCTCATAAAATGATGTTATTTTAGACTCAACCTTTTAAATGAATCTACCAAAAAGGAGCTTTTATTAGAGAAAAGGACACTTTTTAGAATTGAACAAACCTATTTTGAGCAGACATTTCTCTTCACAGAAGGTTAAAGGAAAGTAAAGACCAATCAAAACATCCTTTGCAGACAGTACAGATCCAAATGGGATATCGGGTATCTATTTGGGTGAAAACATTTGCTTTTAGAACTGCAGTAGATATTATATTTGCAATCTACATTTACTTAGTGATGACATCGGGAGTTCAATAGTATTGGACTTGACACTCGGGATATCTCTAAGCACTTAATCTGTATTGTTTAAAATATTTACAATATTGTATGCCTTATCAATAGCTTTGACATATAATAAAACCTTTTTTCAAGCCAATATTTGATCAACCAAATGGGATAGGTTTGGTCATTTGCTACTTACTTGTCGACTGTCATTTGCTTTTACTAAAAGCTTGGATCCAGATGAGACACCAAGTCACTCAGCGTCGCATCAAGGTCCAAGCTGTTGACACTCGGTCGGTGGTTTCTCAAACGTTTGGTCGAGTCGGAAGTAGTTAACACGGCAACCGAACCAAATTGGAGCCGACATTGGTGTTGTCATAGCTGGATGAGGACTAAAGTTCGCCGTTTTATAAGTAACATGTGGATTTGTGAAAAGTTCTTTTTAACCCTTTCCTCCATGAATATTTTAATGAAAGCAATACTATAATAACGTTATGAATATTAATCAGATGCATATTTTATAATAGCACATTGATGACGGAGAGACAGACAACTCGAGATAAAACCAGCACATCGTATGTCTCAACATTGTAATTATGCTGGTTTGCGGTAGGTCGTAAATTATACCCGGTATTCTTCTCTTCTGTGCCCGAAATAATGCCAGTTGTTCCATACACGGATTAACTAGACGTCACGACTGAACTATTTCGCTATCAAATTTTGTCGTCTGCTACCTTTGTCGTCTGCTGCAATGTTCATTATTTACATTTCTTCATTTGACAGCGAAAGAGTTAACTGAACTACTGTTATAGCGACGCAAAAAATACCGATACAAACGAACATTACATCGGGGAGGCATATGCATGGTTACCGTCTTTGAAAACTGACTATTTTTAATTATGCTAAGGACTTATTAGCATAGATGATATACATATAAAAAATGTAGCATCATTAAGGACGTTTAATAAATCAAGATGGATTGATGATGATGATGATGATGATGATGATGATGATGATGATGATGACGACCATGCTGCTGTTGCTGCTACTGATGGTGATGATGATGCTATTGATGGTGGCGATGACGAAGTTTGTATGAATGTGAATTATGGAATGATATGAGAGCTGCCCATACGTGTACACTTGAGGACCCAGCGTAAATGTATCGGGTTTATCCAGGGTATTCCGCGTGGCACGCGTAGTGAAGTTGTGCTAAGCATGATTGGCTGTAAGCTTATTGAAAATGAAATAGATTAGCCTTGTCACCTAAGCGTAGACACCCTAGCAAAACAAGTATTTATAGAACGATTGATAAGGCACAGTGAAAATCATACAAGAAAAAGGGGTTTATTCCTGATGTGTTTAGATTATTAAGCAAATATGGTTTGTGTCATTTTTCGTTGATTACATGTATGTAATCAGTTCTTCTGAGTCAATGATCCTGTTTTACTCGTGTGTAAGCATTCTGTTTTCTCTGTGCATGCATTGACAATATTGCCAGAGCTGCTGGGTAACTTGGACAAATTGGCATCTGCTATGGAGCTGTCACGTGATCACTATTCTTGTCAATCGAGTATTGCCTCTGTTTGCTACTTGAACAGGACCTAAAGACAACCGCATCATGCATGATAGTAGGCGAGACAGGTCGCTAATAGTGGGATAACGGTCAACAATGGTACAGTGAAGCTCACTTATAACGAACTTGGATATAAAGAAATACTGCATATAACAAAATAGAATTTATTCCCCCTCTCTGATTACATATAGTAAAATGGACCTCATATAACGAAATTTGGATATTACGAAAGAAATTAGAGGGTCCCGAGGACTTCGTTATAAGTGAGCTTCACTGTATTTACATAATATAAATACGCAGTTTATTGGCGAGCGCATAGGCGTATACCATACCTGAGGTTCAGATAAGACGCGTAAATGAAACATCTTCAGGAGTAACTTCTTTATTTTTCCACCAAGCCCTCCAAGAAGACGATTCTATAGAGTGGTAACAACATATGGTTTGGTGGAGAAATGACTATTCTAGTATTTGAGTGCACTTTTATCTGTAGCTCTGCATACTTCAGCGTTCTTGTCTGCCATCTGTTTTCCTTGTAAACGTATATAACAGGACATTGTTCATACATGTAAATGCAATATACAACGAACAACTTGCTTTGATCGAGCGTAATCAGTATGCATTCTTCTGCCCTGTATGTCCGCTACCTCTTGCACAGCGGTTGTCGAGTCTCTGACTTGTGTGTACGCTAATTCTTGCACGGTGGTTGTCGTGTCTCTATTCTGTGTGTCCGCTAATTCCTGCACTCTCGACCTGTGTGTCCGCTAACTCTTCCACTGTGGTTTTCGAAACTCTGCCATGAGCATCTTTGCAAACAATTTTGATCCAGGTGAGATGCCATGATTTAAACTGTTAGTTTTCTATCACCCCTTTACTACAAATATACACTTTTTACATATTTGCAGACAGGGTATACCCATATAGAAACCGACTGATCAGGATCTGTTCTGTTTGCTGAACATACTGCTGAATCTATGTTGAGATCCTTGACTTAAAGTAAACATGTGTGTTAACTACCGTTCAAATTGTTCGATAGTAATTAGATACGTGGAGCGAGGAGCGTAGCCGAATCAAATCGTAATGTACGTACCGTGGCTATAGGGGTCCAGGGGATATGCTGCCACTTAAAAGTTTAGAATTTTTTAGTTTTTAAACCATTGTGATAAATAGAACATTTGTTCCTATTTAAGCAAATGCTCTTTTTATCACTATGGTTTCAAAAAGTGACATTTACAGAGGCATCAAAAGATGTCAATATGAGGGAATGGGTTAAAGCTAACATGAAAAGACAGACCGTTTATCACCCCTCCTCCCTATAGCCTTCGATGTATGTTCCATTTCGGCCATACTAATATTTTCAACTTTCGAATTGATGTTACGCACGTGCGTAAGTGCGTATCCTTAGCTACACCCCTGGTAACAGACATTACTTTTTAGACTATGGCGTTTCGCTTTAGTTTGTTACATTGCCCTTTGAGCGATATCAAGAAACGTGTACAGTACACAACTTTGACTTAGGATAGACATAATTATGTACATAATAATATTTAAAAATATTTTAAATCGTTTAAGGGGCGTACGATATATACCGTTGTCACGTATTTTGAGTATGAGTTTAGTTTGTGTCACTGGCCTTTTTATTGGTCATCGTGTCTGAAATGTGTACTATTTATATCCCTGGCTAAGGTGATCTTGTGTGCTAAATACTATTACTGGGTTTTAGAGATATGGAACTAACTTTGAGGCATAGTAGTTTAACATTAACCTTTAGCCTGCAATGTGCAGAGGAGTGAATACCTATGCAAACAGTTTGGATCCAGAAGAGACGTGAGTAGCTCAGCGTCTCATCAGGATCCAAACTGTTTGACACACTGATATCATTATGATAGACAAACAAATTGATTGTAGCTTGCATTTTGAAAATGTAGTGGGTGAAAATTTCTATAAAAATTATTTGTTCAGCAGGGTTTCAAAACTGCGCAATTCTAAAATTCTCCTTTTCTATAGTTAATGCTCCTTTTCGGTAGATTAATTAAAAGAAGTTTGGTATAAAAGTAGGAATGTGTTACAGGATTTGCAAACAGTGTATACTCAGATCAGACGACTTCTATACAGAATCTATCTGATCAGGGACTGGTTTAAAAGATCTGATTCTACATTATTTGCCATTACCAAAACGTCATGTGTTCATATGTCATTACAGAATATTCGTCATTATTTCTGATATTCATGGAGTAAAGGGTTATGTTAACTAGGATGTTGAAATTGTTTTGGAATAAGCCTCTTCATGCTAAGCGCGACCTGACTCGCATTTGCATAAAATCCGGATCCTGATGAGACGCCGAATTACTCGGCTTTGCATCAGGATCCAAACTGTTTGACAATCGGTCAGCAGATTCTCATACATGTACGCTTGTATGGATCAGTAAAAATGCAACAAATTAGAGTTTTGATATACAATGTGCATAATTTTATCATGGACAAGAGTGAAGCATTGAATTTGATCTGTATTGTTAGAAGGTCTGACCATGTTTAACCCTTACTGTGCGAGACATAACCTATCACCAGATTATATGCAGGAGTGTTTAACATTGCAAAACTCTGTACAGTATTATAATACCAGACTAATAGAAAAAGATGGTTTCAGTTTGCCAACAGTAAAATGTGCTGCATCAAACTCTTTCTTTATACTGGATCTAAACTTTGGAACAGCTTACGAGTGAAATTTATCTTTCTTCAAGGCAGCAATATTACTTTTTAATTTATCTTTTTTTTATATTTACACAACAATTTATGAACTCGGCTGCTTATGGTTCTTATACATTTCGGCAAACAACTTGTTCTATCACGCACTGTTATCAAGCTATTTTACTAATGCATAACTTGTATTATTTACGTTTTAAGGGATTGTGATACAACAATGGTGTACCCATTTTTTGTCTGTGATAGCATTTATAATTGTAACTGCTTTTGATGCTACGTTTTAATATTCTTTTTAATAATATGACTTACTATTTAATTTATGTGATATAGCATCCATTTGTGATAATATTCATATTATATGTTAAAGCCTCTCTATATCATGTCACCTGTGTTAAGGGCCACAATGGAAATAAGGACATGCTACGTATTGTGTTATCCCTGCTATAGAAAGCATGCCATGTTTTTTTTACTATGCATCATTTTACTTAACATTATGTATTATGATGTGATACATGTTTTGTGAGCATTACTATGTTTTCTGTTTGCCGAAATCTATATATTTAACTATGACACGAGTCACTAATATCCTTTGCAAACAATGTAGACCCAGATGTCAGGGTCTGCACTGTTTGTCATGTTACACTTTTCTTTAGAAGAATCCCTAAATATTCACCATAAGCTTGACATGTTTGAATTTTGGAATAGTCCATTTGAAAAGTGGGCGTTGTAAGGGTTAACCCTTCCGGTGTCAGCATTGGTGGCTGCTGTACATTCGTTTGTTTCAAGTTTTAGAGTGGCGCATTTTCTATTTCTGTACAAAAACAATAATAAAATGTCGAACAGTTTGTATCCTGATGAGACGCCGAATTTCTCTCGTCGTCTAATCTTGATTAAAACTGTGTGCATATGATATAACAGGCCCGTCTTCATGGCACTGAATTCGGTTAATGAGTTCCCTATCTTAAAAACTAGCATCATCCATTCCGAATAGACTGGTCATCGGCTGCTTTCTCACATTATAGCAACATGCAATATGCATCGTTTGTGGTATGTTGCTCACTTCCCCATGTAAGCAACTGTTACAGTTGATTAATCATTTCCCTATCCAGTATTTATGTAAGAAATAATGGCAAATTGCATATTCAACTCATTTTTTATACTGGAAAATTTTCAAGGGATGTTTTTGCTTTGACAACTGTAGAATCATATCTATATCGTGACAAAAGCAAACAGAATAGACCCTGATCAGACGGCTCCAAATGGAGCCGTCTGATCTGGGTCTACTCTGTCTGCAAATGCGTGAAAGGGCGTTTATATACGAGAAATGGTTAAAGTGAAAATTCCTATAACAAACGCATATTTTCAATAACATTAAACTTGGTATTTTTTATGTTCAGTCATTATTGTGAAGGTTGTCAATTTGAACTTATAGCAAAACAATGCCCCAGTGACACAAAATAAATCGTTTGCTTCTATACTCACAGTTTCTGTTGTTGAACAATGTATTACCGGCCTATGTCTAATAGTTATTACACTAAAACGTAACCCGAATAAACACTAATACATTGGCGAATAACATCGGGGCCTTTGGTATCAAAAAACAGGAAAGTTTCATCTTCTCCAGCATCATATATACGTCTTTCCATGTTTTATGTACATGTAGGCGTGTTTAAAACGCGTTTCGAGTTAAGACTATCACTTTAACGCTACAAATGGCCAATTTCAGAATGAAAACATCCCTACCACTGAACCTTTAAGGAAGATCTAACCCTTTCATAACACTAAGTACCTTTTTTTGTCTGGTTGAAATTGACGTCAGCTTCAAATATCAAGGAATCGTTTTTGGCATTACTGTTAATAAAACAAATATGCTACATCATCCAACTGCCCTATTGGAATTCATCTGGATCATCTCATCTGGATCATTTCATCTGGATCATCACATCTGGACCATCTCATCTGGATCCAAGCATACAGTTGAACCTCGATATATCGAACTCCAAAGGGCTATACAAATTACTCACTTTGAGATAACGGAAGTCGAGTTATCCGATTTCTAATCTGAACCATTTCTCATGTTCACAGATTGATGCAGGTCTGAAGTAATACAGAAAGCTCCTGTAGGAACTTTAAGCATTACTTTCGACCTGCATTAAGCTGTCACGTGTGTTTCAAGGCATGCATAGTGATATTTTTAGTGCAATTCTGTATTATAAATTTTGGAAGGACCGAGCTTTTAGTTCGAGTTATCCCGAAGATCGAGTTACCCGAGTTCATAATATCGATGCCCCATTGTATTTTTCAGACACTATCACAAATGTACCCGTTATGTGTAAAGTAATTAACCCTTTTGGTGAGGGAACCGAGTATATACAGTAAACTAAACCAGACGTTAAATTTGGTATAATATCGGTTTTGGAGACAGGTGGAAACTTAATGCAAGGTGAACGTCATGTAGAAACCACCTCTATGTGTTTCTGCATTAGTGTCATTATCATGACACCAAAATCTACGGCTACAACATCTCTACAGCAGACAAGGTAGGCGTGTTCATTCTTCTTTTTACAATAATGGCGGAAGGAGGTGTAAATATTGATCAAGTTTTTCAAACATTAGCACTTGAACTAAGACATGTTTCTAACGCTCTATGTGCTATTGGGAAAGTAAATTTTGTGTCAAAACTTGACGTCAAAATGGACGTTTCTGTCTAACTTGCTACTCTTTTCCCTTATACGGTCTCTCCCTTTCAGCCTTCCAACTTCGCCCCTCGTCTCTCGACAACCTCTGACTCTCTCACAGAGCGCCCGCACTCTTTGTATATACAATCTGTAAGAGCTCGAATGAATAACCATGTGACTAACCGAGATTTACGTCAGAGCTTCGTAATGTGATAGCAACGGAACTAGCACGAGTCAAACCATCCCTGACCATCTAACGGCCATCCTACCCGGCTCAAGGCCAAATATAACATCAATGTAAGCAATTGACGTAGCTTCCGTTGTTATATAATTTGCATAACGGAAGTGTGGGCTGACAGGAAGTTACCATTTTTGGATAAGGGAAGTTGCGAAAGTTTTTTTAATCATTGACGTAATATATTAGGATTGCCCTTTAATACATGATTCTTCGTAACTCTGCGCACATTCGAGAGAATGTGATGTAGATTGAGTAATTGTTTAACCCTTCACTTCTGAATTTTAAAATACATTTCTCCTTCTTTACCCATGCCATGTTGTATAATTACATATATCTTCACTGTGTAGAAGTATATCGCTGTGCAATCACTGCTGTGGAGCGAATTGGTTGCACAATAAAATTGTAAATAGTGCAGACCCTGATGAGACAGCTCCTGCAGGAGCTGTCTCATCTGGGTCTTCACTATTTACAGGTAGGTATATTGACGTGAATAGCAAGCGAAGTGTTAATTGTAGTAACGTAGGACTAGAAATAGCCTAAGAACAGATAATGATTGGTAGCCTTCCCTTCCAGCTGTTACAAGAAAACCATTCATACAAAGCATCAAAGGGTGCGAATAGAGTTGGATAACAGCAAAGGAGAAATAAAACATGGCATTTACCGTCTGTACTTACAAACTTATTAAAATGTGCCCAAAAATCCAGATATAATTTGTTCATATATGGAAAAGCAGTATATGGAAAAAACATGGAAAAGACAAATATTTCATGTGTTTGATCATCAAACTTTGATGTTAAAAGCTTTGCCGATAATCATGTAATAGAGTTAATTCATGTGGGGGTTATTGTAACTATTAAAAATAAAAGTACTGAAAAAAATGTATATTTTGTATCACAAAGACAATTTTTGTTAAGAAGTTCAAATAGACAATTTTCATAAATTCTGAAAATGGGTGATCCTTCGAAAGCAAAAGTACAAAATGCAAAAAGAAGAATGATTGCGCTTAACAAATACTATTCTGTATGATGTTATATAAAATATACGTTTATTCTAGAGATTAGCACATTAAATGTGGAAAGTGAACTTTGTGAAATAGGGCAATTCATAAATATAACACAAAAAAAATAAATAACTTTAATTAACTTTATTAATACTGGACAAGTAACTTGACTAGCATAAATGGAACTGGTAAAAAATAAACAGTTGTAATATCATGGACAACTTTATAAAACCTGGGCAACTTGAAATGCTTATAGACAAACGTGATATGTGTCTACATTGCATGTACATTCCCATTAGATGTGCAACACAAGTAAAAATGCTAGTTTTCGTCACTAAATCAATTGCTGTTAATTTGTCTATTTTGTTATAGATTAAACATTATTTACTGGTGTACAAGCATAGAGAAGGACAGGGGTTGTTTTCTTTGAGCGTTCAAGGAATTAATAGTCCTTTAATGCAGGTTCTACTGTACATTGCAATTTTAATTATAGGGTGACGAATGTGACGATCAGTTCTGTGGCTTGAGTAATCTTTAAGCTGCTAATCTAAATGACATCTGCTCCATAACTTAAATTCTATCATATTAAAATATATATTGTATTTATTCTTAAACCATATTTGCAATGCAATCATCGAACGGAGGAAACATTGAATAAACCGATGTGTCATCAGGATCCATACCGTTTACTAAGTAGCCTAACCACACCAAATACGTAATAACAGTACAAAGTAAACTCGAGTTAAGAAAATACAGTCTCTTTATACACCTACAGTATTCTACAATTATTCCACCACTAAATGGCTGTCAAACAATTTAGGTCCAATACACAACGCAGTTTTGATCATAATCAAAACTCAGAAACTAATCCAGATCAAAACTGATTGCAAAAGTTTACCACGATTTAGAAAATAACGTCCCCGAGATAAATCATAATTATGCTGCTACAATAGCACTTTTTCGATTCTAGTTAAAAATCCACTTAATACAGTGTACCGCTAAATTTATAGTTGGAATTTAATCTTATACTTTTATAATGTAAACTGTACGCTGATGTCATGAATAGTTTTGTAATATCATGTTCTGAAGAGCAGAAAGGACCCTACCTGTTTAACAGAGGTCACTGCGCAAGAAAGAACTATTTTAATTGCTAGTGTAACCATGCTACTTGCACAATATTGAAATAAATTTATCTATCTATCTAACAAACACTTCGCCCTCCTCCGGAAAAAATAGCAATAAAAGAAAAAGCTGTTAAACAGCTATTATTTTACTTAACCATTTCCGCCATACAAGATACAATATACAAGAAGCTTTATTTAGAGTCGGTTATGTAGAACATAATAACATTAGCTTTATAGCTATTTTCCGACAAACAGAGCAAATAAAAGTAACAATCACTAAATAAAAGAACAACACATATATCACATGCTAAACATTTGAAGAATATTGATGGTATGGTCTCTCAAGATTTGAAGTAGATAAATTTGTTTAGTGAAAAAATTGTATTATGGGAAAAAGATAAACGGCATTTTCATCTGTTAATAAGAGTTCACAATCTTTTCCAAAATTTCCTAAAAATAAAAGTAGCGAAACACTTTACGAACGCGTTTTCACGCATTGCATATATAGTAGACCCAGATCAATCAGCTCCTAGAATAGTCGTACATCTGATCAAGGTATTCTCTATTTGATTATGAAATTATCATAGACTCGACTCTAGTTTCTACCAGTACCAAAATAATCCTGTCATTATAAAAAATCAGCCAATAACTATTCATGTTATCATTTTTACGTAAATATGCAACAGGGAAAGGGTTAATGTAATTAAAACCTTGATCACAAGCTGTTTAGAATAAGCGAGTCCCGGACGAGCACCTTCAGTACTTTGAGTTATGTTCTATTTTTAGATTAATGAACTGACTAACCTTCTATTCAATGTTGTATACCATACTGATCATTTATGGTCATTTAAAGCAGCAAGTCAATTTATCAAGGACAATCCGATCATAGTTTGGTTAGAAAAATAATGCACGAAGTAATCAACAACAAATGGCATTAAATTTATTTATTTCTGTTTCGAAATTGTAAAGCAAAATATGTGTTGTCGGTTCCGATGAAATGACATCGATATCGTCACTGACTCCTAGTCAATAATAATAAAAAAAAACATTTATTTATCAGCGTAATTTGTAGGATTTTTACTCTTAAATAGGCCAAACTTTAAAAAGCAAATATACGTTATTTCTTAAAACTAGCTTTAAATCGGCATTAAACCAGATACATGTGTGTATATGTCTCTGATTAAACCAATACGAAAAACATTGGAATATGCATTTATCTTCGTTTTAGTCATCGTACCTCGGCTGTTACCGGTGATATAATCTTTCCGGAGCAGTACTAAAGTTTTTATTTGTCCTGACCATAGGAAAAATTAGGAGAAACCATTTGTTAATATTTTTATTTTCAAAATACAAACAATTCAACAGGAACAAGCAAGGTTTTACGCAAGCGTAAAATGGCTGCGTAGCGTCTTTAAGCAGGATAGAAGAAAAAGAGGGAGCAATATTGTTGAGTAGTTTTAATTAACATATACATTGAGAAAACATGACTGTAATGTATAAATTAACAGCAGAAACGGGGGAATGTTTTAATGAGCCATGATGCATAATACCTGTGTATGGCACCAATAATACACATTACGTCACAGATCAATAGTATTCATGCACAATGGTGAAATATTCAAAACGGTCAACAAAACCACGAGTAAAAGGTCTCGGCTAAATAACTTTACCAAAGACAAAATTCAAACAAAGGACTTATACTTTTACAATGTTTTTGTACAAAATTGTTTTTAAACCAAAAGCACGTAAACTAAGGGTGCTAACAAAATAAATGAGAGAAAAAAAGAGTAAGCTTCCGCCGAGGATCGAACCCACGACCTCACGTTTCCTAGGCTACCGTTATAACCCTTCGGCCACGCTGACTGTTACAATTGGAATGTGCTTTTAAATCACTTAAACCTAATACACTAGCATTTTCAATGGCAGAAAAGAATAACCTCGACAAAAATATTTGTCCCCGCTAAGAAAAAATGTATGAATCAAAATAAGTAAAATAAATGAATGTATATAAATAAAAGCTTGTCTCACAGTAACCCATAGTTATTAAAAAAGATTGGCTTTTATAGAAACACAGGAACGCAGAAACGCATGGTCAAAATTCAAAGCCGTATAATTGTGGGCTGCTTTCGCAGCCCAATAAAAACTGTCGACCTGTTTCCAACTATATAAAATTGTTTTATTTCCATGCATACTGTTAAGAAACACTTATAAACCAAAGATTACATTTCATTTTTATTTCTCAAACTTCTTAATAAATCAGCCCTCCTACATGTACCAGTGCACTTCCACTGAAAGCGTTCCATATATACGCGAGAGATTAATACCCTCTCGCCAATAAATTATGTCGTCTGCTTTTTGACATACAATACAACCTGTGTTAAGCGGTCATTTATTTATTAAACATAGGGGTGTTTTTTAATGTAGTGCAAAAGCAAGGCAGAAAAGCTCAATTATGTGAGCTTTCTACATTACTTTTGGCCTGCATTAAACTACCACTTGCCATACAGACCCATGATTAGACCTCTTTGTGACGACCGCTTAAGTCAAATTTTAAAAGCTGTCACATAAGCTTTTAATAATCAAACTCTACAAATATCACTATAAGCTTCTCTATGTATGCTTTTATAGTTGGTAGCATGAGCCAAACGAGTGAATAACACTTTAACCCTCAAACAAATAGTATAAAAGACATTTGCAAACAACAGTGTAGACCCCAGATCAAAGGGCTCCTGAAGGAGCCCTTTGATCCGGGTCTGCACTGTTTGTCATAAAAAACTATTTTCTTCGGAGATAAATATTGATACAACATTTTGTTTTATTAATATTGATAAAGGGAGGAGTCAGATTTAATTTTTGAGCAGATAAAGGGTTAATGGTTAATGGTATAAAATGTCAACCTGGGTAAACACTAGCTTTATATAGTAGGTTTTGAGATTGAAAAAACACATTAATTGGGGTTTGTTTGTTCAAAGTAGTTGGTTGCGGAACCATGGATGGAAAAAACGTTGTTACCATTTTATGTATTTACCTGCTTAGTGTTTCTTGCACATGGATTCCGTTCAACAAATTTAAAAGAGAGAAGAATGTTAAATTAAATACCGTGTTTTATTCGCATGGAGTCAAATCATACGCCCAGTGCTTGGTCAAATGTGAAGAACACAGTTCCTGCAATGCTGTCAATTATTCGCCCGATTTGAATATTTGCGAACTGAACAACGAAAGGTCGACCGAGAGTGAATCCCAACAGTTCGATGTCTATTATAACAGATATAGTAAGTATCCACATGTAGTAATATCAAACTAGTTTCGATATGTGCAGTACAAACTCTCTAATGCAATCACAAAAACGATGTCTAATTCTGGATTTTATAGGCAGCTAGTAGCTTAATGCAGGGCGAATGGTATTGAGAAGTTCATGCATTTAGCAACCACCTGCTTTAACCCATTCCCTCATAGATTATCTTTAGATCCTACTTCTTTGGTTAAATCTACCGAAAAAGAACATTACTTAGAAGAAAGGAACATTTTCGAATTTTAAAGTTTGAAACCATTGTGATAAATGGAGCATTTGCTCCTATGGAGCAAATGCTCTATTTACCACAATGGTTTCAGAAAGTGACTTTTACAGGGGCGTCAAAATGCGCCAATATGCGGGAATGGACTAAAGACATCTATGATCATTCATAAGGTGTAGCTTTAGATGGGTTTACTATATATATCATATAGAAACATATTCGGTTCTGCTGACCACAAGCATTCAATATACGGCTTTTTCGAAGTACATCTACCTTGCACCACCAATGTTACAGATTTAACTCTTTGGCAAGTCAAAACAGGTATAAAAAGAGCAGTTTACTTAAGTTTAAATTCAACAAATTGTTACCGCTTGTATCTGTTTGTAATGTTCTGGAAAAGGCAAGCATCGTAGTTTGATGCTGCAAAATTAGTTACATTTGTAACAAACTACATTCACGCAAGCCTATGCATGCTAAAAATTACTATTACTACAAGAAACAAGAAAACCATAGATGCGAAGCATCAAAAGGCGCGTATTACTGAATAATATTCAAACCTATTTCTATAATATTTAAGTAATGTCAACAAAATGTCTAAATGTTTTAGACTTCTCATATGGCCTTAGTAACATAACAGAATTCTTCAGTTTCATCACAAAGGACCCTTGAAACGGCAGCCATTTCAGTCGGGTGGCCCTAGTTATACAATAACCATTTCAGACTCACACTGGACCCCTTATCCCCTTTCAGGCTAAATATTCATGCAAGAAATAATGATATCATGAATATTTATTAGCCCACTGTTTATAATGGCTTACGCACACAAATATTCAATTTCTAATCTGAACAATTTCACAGCTTATTGCAGGTATATACTGCATATTATCCAATTCGAGATATCAAAGCTCAACTGTATGTCTAAATGAAATGCCAAAGAGTATCATATGTAACTGTGGACTTTATAATTTGAACCTAGAGTTACTGGCCATCTCATCAAGATCCCAATTGTATAACGTACAGTAACAGTGAATTTTCATGTAAGCGTCATTATGACAATTAATTAGTGGCATTTTCATAAAGGAATTTGAACACTGGAAGTTTACCATGGCAGAAACTTTTGCATCAGATCTATATTAGTTCATAAGTAAACAGAGAAGATTCAGCAGGAGCCATATATTTTGAGTCCACTCTAGGTTTACCGTGTTTGCAAAGGTGTATCTATGAAGTAAAATGTTGTGCCTGGGTCTTAAATCATGCTCTAGCATAACATATGTGTATATATTAATTAAAAGCACTAATTATTACATGTATATTATTAATAACCAGCAGTTCTTCATTCGATTACATTACTTAAGACCTCCTTTCGAGGGATTTACTGTGGCGGAAGGAGCAAGTAATCCATTTTCCCTGTAAATGTCATTAATATATTATTGATGTGTTCATATATTCAGTCTTCAATTAGTATATTAATGCCAACTATATTTAAAATATATGTACATATCATTTATAATAACTAATAAATAGCCGTTATTAATCTTTAATCCTCCTTTCGCCTCATTTCGCCCAAAGTCCTCCTTTCGTGTTTTAGTCATACTCGGTTTCGCAACATGTTAGACATTTCCTCGGCGATTATCGTTGATGATCTTACCGTTGCGGCATTACATTTTGTATTAGCCCCGACCATAGGCGAAATATTTTTCTAATATTTTAATTTCCAAAATACATACAAATATACAGTGGAAACAACACTTTCGACCTGTTTACAACTATATAGAATTATATTATTCCAAATATACTGTTTTTACACTCATAAACCACAAATTACAATTCCACCATATGCTCACAAGTCTTGATAAATCAGCCCTCCTACCAGTGAAATTCCACTTAAGGCGTTCCATATAGACGCGGAAGCTTAATGCTTCCGCGCCAATAATATCAAGCATTTAACCCTTTCAAAAATTATTGGACAAAAGCGGAAAACGGAAAATGATTACATATACTAAACAACTGGAGCAATAACCATAAAAAAATATTTTTTTTTAGAATTTTGAACATTGTGATTAAAAGAGCATTTGAAAAGGTGATTTTACAGAGGCACCAAAAGACATCAATATGAGGTAATGGGTTAAACACTTGACATATTTTAGATGTTCTTTTCATATGTACGAAACCGTTTATTTCAAAGATACGCCATTTAACGTAAAAAGAGTAGGCCCAGAGCAGGCCAGGCCAGACTATGTAGGAGATACATGATTAGAGTCTGGTCAGTTTGGTTATGTAATTAGATAGACCTGAATCTACAGTGTCTGCCGCGGCAAAATAAATTTATATACCATCATAAACGTCAGCTCATGAATATCCACGATGTCAGTTTTGGAGGTATTGTGGTATATAAATTATTCTATTTCTTTTATTTTTCAAATTTGAGGGAATGGATTTAAACGTTTGATAGATTTTAGATATTAACCCTTTGCTTGCTATTCACGTCAATATAACTACCTGTAAATAGTGAAGACCCAGATGAGACAGCTCCCACAGGAGCTGTCTCATCAGGGTCTGCACTATTTACAATGTTGATTGTGTAACCAGTTCACTCCACAGCAGTGATTGCACAGTGAAATACTTTTACACAGTGAAGATATATGTAATTATACAACAGGGCATGGGTAAAGAAGGAGACATGTATTTTAAAAATCAGCAAGCGAAGGGTTAATATTTTATGTCTTGATATGCCTGCCGTTTTGTTTTGTCTTGTGACTGTGCTGTTTCTTGTTTGATGGTGTTTGGTGGCATGTCCTATCGTGTGTGGCTCTCCCGGTTTGACTGTTGTTTGTGGGGTTTTTCGTTATAACTACATATTACTAAACTCGTTACTTTTATTTTCATCTTGGGGAGATTACTGAATATTTCTTGCACTATTTCTGTTAATTTCAGCTCGGAGTTATACTATTTCAGTTTAATTTCACCTTGAAGGTATTGTTGTATACGAGTATATTAATTGCATGTATTGTTTCGTTCATTTTCAGTTTGAAGGCATTACTGTAAATTGGATATTTCATGTCCTTTATTTTCAGCGTAGATGCATTACACTATAGTGCTTGTATAACTGTTTCATATTCATCTTGAGAGTATTGCTGTGTATTACTTGTATCATTTCTTTTATTGTCAGCTTGTGGGTGTTGGTGTATATTACTTGTGTTTTTTCTTTCATTTTCAACATGGATGTATTGCTTGTTTTACTTTTATATTTATTGTACTATTTCTGTTATTTTCAGCTTGGAGGAATTGCTGTATATTGCTTGTGTTATTTATTTCAATTTCACACTGGATGTATTACAGTATATTGCGTGTATGTTTTCAGCTTGGAGGAATTGCTGAAAATTGCTTGTACTACTTGTTTTGTTTTCAATTTGGAGGTACATGTATTATTGTATACTATTGTATTTTCTACTCTTTTTTCATCTTTGATGTATTACTTATATTTCTAAAAGTATTTACATGTATTATATTTTCAGCTTGTGAGATGCCATGGGTTATGTTCGGCAATGACTGCTACATGTTAATGTTAACCGCCAGTGACTGGCATACGAGCGAGACCCGCTGTAATCAGATGGGCGCCAATTTGGTCGATATTCACAGCGAAGAGGAAAATACGTTTGTGCGAAACATAGTGGACTCGAGTGGACGTGTGACCTCCCACATCTGGCTCGGCATGTACATCGAATTCACCGGTCTTCAGACTTGGACAACTGGAAAACAGATCATCTATGAAAATTTCAAGTCCGGGGAACCAAACAGTAATACCGAAAACTGTGTAGAGATGAGGTACGATAACAAATGGAACGATGGCACGTGCGGAACAACAATGATTAGTGTTTGCAAGAGGCCTGCACAGTAGTCCACGAAGTTTCAAACGTTTCTTGAACACATGTAATTCTTCTATTTATGTTAAATCTTTCCATGCTTAACTCATCTTTTTAGCTTGACTGGCGTTTAAAAACAGTTTGGATCCAAATTAAGCGCCCAGTAATAGTTTCCCAAACCTTTGATTGAATAGAAAGCCACTGAAATTTTCAACCAATCAGAGATTGAGGGGACATTATTTTATCAGCATGAGAACGGTTAACTCTTTCGGCGCCAAATTTCTAATTGTCGTCTGCAATCTTATTTTGTTAAATCATTCCGTAAAATAAGGAAATGAGATAAATAAATACAAATTCCAAAGGATATAGAATCGGAGTTTGAGACAAAAAGTGAAGTCCCTGATCAGACGCCGCCTTCAAAAGGCGGCGTCTGATCTGGGACTGCACTATTTGTCGTAGTGCATTTTCGCGACATTGGCGGAGAAAGGGTAAAATATTTTAAAAATGTCGAGATAAATAGGAAATCGATAATAAATGATCGATGTCACCGCGAAAACAGTGGACTCATGTGATACCTATGGAGATAGAGGCCCTGAAGATAGACGATCACTAGTTCTAGTCATATCAATAGTATTCTTGGTCACACTGTTGAAAACATTTCAAACCCCTTCTCTTAGGTTTAAACGTATGTGTTTGAGTCTAATTTCATTTTCAAGTATCTGATTGGTCAGATTTTGAGTTTACTCAAAATCTGACCAACCAGATGCTTGAGAATAAAACCCTCAAGAAAAAATGTTTAAAATCACATTTGAAATCATTGTTAGAAATAGTTTTGTTTACTCTGCCTATGAGTCCGAGAATTTACTTCCCATGATGTGTATGATTAATTTTGGACTATTTTTAGACCCAAACTCTTTGAATAAATCTACCGAAAAGGAGCATTAAGTATAGAAAAGGAGAGTTTTAGAATTGTGTACTCTTGAAACTATTGTGATTAAAAGAGCATTTGCTCCTATGAAGCGAATTTTATAGAGGCGCAAATATGCGTCACTAGCGGCTAATGTGTTAAGGCGAAGGAATCGATTTCTATTCAGAAATTCTATTCAGATATGGCCTACAGTAAAACCTCTCTATAACGGCCACTAAATTGCTTCAAGTATTTTGTGTTAAAGGTAGGTGGCTGCTTAAAGCAAGGTGAAAGTAAAACAGAACGCTCCTATAGGAGCGTTCTGTTTTACTTTCACCTTGCTTTAAGCAGCCACCTGTCCTAAATACCAACTAATTAACACAATTTAGTGGCCGTTATAGAGAGGTTTTACTGTATTTAGTATTGCATTGCAGCAAAACTAAAACCACTTATTCAGTCGAACCTTCAATAACCCCTTCCCCTTGAATACAAAGGAAAGACATATATCATGTAGCATAATGTTTTGGTTTGACACACTGGTCTATGGGCAATTCAAGGACCTTCTGAATGGAATTCGAACGCCATATTACAAGAACATTGATAATATTATGGTGTGTATTTAAAATAAAACGATCTAGTAGTTAACAGTGTTACAACATCAAGCAATTTAATATCGATAGTTCAGTAAGTATGTCTCCTGTTCATTTATTTCCCATTGTGATGGAGCGGAAACGTACTAAGTTAAGCAAACACTGTATGGAACACAAGCTTCATGAGGCTTTTAGCCAATCGTTTCCGACGATGGGTCGAAACCATGGTTCATATCAAGGACTGCTCAAACAACAGTAGTGTTAACAAAAAACTGATACATATCTGGGATGAACTGAACATGTCTCTGGGGACAAAACAAAAAGGTTGATCTTATTTGTCATTTCCGAATTCATATAAGTTTATGAAGAATAAACACTGACAACTTAACCCTTATCCCGCTATCTGTGACTTGATTAGCATTTGCAAATAGCTTGGATCTAGATGAGACGACGAGAAACTCAGTCTCTCAACATGATCCAAGCTGTTTGACACTCAGTCTCTCAACATGATCCAAGCAGTTTGACACCCATTCAATAGTTTCTCATTTTTTATCGAACCGGAAGAAGGTCGAAATTTCCCAAAGAGAATTTGCCAAAGAGCAGACTGCAGCTTTTCACAACGTCAGGGGTTAATAAGAGAAGAGAGTTCAAACCACAGCAGACACAGGTCCAGATAAGACGCGTAAATTAAAACATTTTTCAAGAATAACTTCTTTATTTCTTCAACCAAACCCTATGCTGTGAACACTCTTTAGAATTGTCTTGAAAAGACAATTCCAGATAGTGTTCGCAACATATGGTTGGGTTGAGAAATGACGATTATAGTATTTGAGTACGCTCACTTTACCTGTTGCTCAGACATAGACGTGGTATAATTTTTACCGAAAGTGCATTGGCACTAGCCTTTCACCGCCAATGTCGCAAAAACGACAAATAATGCAGTCCCAGATCAGACGCCGCATTTTCAAGGCGGCGTCTTATCAGGGACTTCACTTTCTGTCTCAAACTGTATTTCTATATATGAGCCTTATTCTTTTGAAATGTGAATTGAATTTATTTATCTTATTTCCTTAGTTTACCAAATGATTGAACAAAATTGGATTGTAGACGATAATTAGAGATTTGACGCCGAAAGGCTTTTATATATTGCTACATAGATAACATGAACAACGAGTGCGTGCGGAAACAAAGAACCAAATTAAGGGGCCTTACGAAGATCTTCTGACCAGTGTAAATAGTAAGAAATTCGGGTAGTATGATATCATATCACAATCTTCAGCCATTTATTCAGTAGTGGCAAAACCCTTGCAACCGGAGTTTAGGCTAGCTACTAGGCTAAGAAGAAATAAGACAGGGCTAGCCACAAGGCTGAAATAAGACAATCTTACATACAGGTATACACGATTGGTGTGTATAAAACACAATATACAGACTAGTGGTAAGTTTCTGGTTGCAACATGTTGCTCATGTTCACCGTATGTCAACAACTCCGGAAATAGCTAGGTAAAACTACTAAGCGAAGCGAAGAAAGTGATAAAACTGAACAACACCATGTAAGACAATTCCTTGTTATTTTAACTCTCATTATCTTAACCATCATAGATAAAGCACTACCGGGTCCATGAATCTTTGATTACTTCACTCAGGGTTTAAACTCTTGCAAAAGTTGGCCATATCAGAATATTTAACCTGTAAAATGCTTCCCTAGTAGCGAGGAAAAGTCTACGCAACTTGATATTTGGGTCTTATTTAAGGAAACTTGTATTTGTATATTCATGAATTAACTGCCGAATCGAAGCATATGATTGTTTTGTTTTATGTACCAAAAATTGTATCTTTCCATACATTGTGTGAGAAGATATCACAAAATTCATATGTAGGAATGTGTACGGCGAATAGTTGTTACGGTGTACGGCGAATAGCGTTTCTGGTGATTTGTAGTGTACGGCGAATAGCTTCAACAGTTTTCGAAAGAAAATGCTTTTAATAAGGGTGGTATCTTAATCGACAGTGTCGAACAAGGACCCGTGAGTTAAATTACATTAAAAGGCTACTGAACAATTTATGAACATTGCTTTAGAGTTGGTCAATGTGCTCATTCAAGTTGAAGTTCTACTCTTAAGTGTAATACTTATGGATTTTCATGAGTACGTTTCCTGCTTTATGACATCCATCCGAAAGCAAATAGAGCAGAGAAATGAATCCGGTCCTACTATGTTTGCAAATGCTTAGATGTGTGTTTCTATACAGAAAAGGTTTGAGATTTGTTTCTGACAAAAATATAGTAGAACCTGTCTTAACCGACAATCAAAAAGGTTCAATTATGGGTTTGTAAGGCAGGTGGTAGAGTAATACAGGCTACAATTAATACAGAAAGTTCCTATGAGCTTTCTGCACTACTTTTGCCTTGTATTAAGTAACCTCCTGCTTTTCAGACTCATGTGTTCAATATATGTATGTATATACAGTTACTTTTCATCGTATTAATGGAAAAGTAGTAAAGTCAAGCAGGCAAAGCCACATACAAGACGCAACCACCACCAAAACACCGATAGACAGCATGACACACATACACACACCCAAACGCACACTCACATACGAGATGAACACAGAAAACACCAAAAGACACACAAGAACCAGAGACAAACGTTCCACACATCAACAAAATCAGAAGCACAAAGACGCAAGGCAAACAAAAGGAAGGGTGACAAAGAGAGTACCGCATTGGCACGGTCAGTAGCAAAAACACCACTGGGGGGGGGGTTAAACCGGTTTACGGACGTCCTAACCTCACACTTCTCTCAAAGTCACCCTAGCTTTACAAATAGTGTAAATAAAGGTATCCCCGCTGGACTTACCCACAACATAGACGACGGTGAACACAGGACAACATGTAAAACATAGCATAATAACTGTGAAAATCCGTCAAATATGTACTCGATGGCTTTGCTGAAGTCAGAGCACCTGCAGGTAAGCCGTTAAGGGCACGACAGGGAAAAAGTAATACATGAGTGTGGTAAGCTCATCCTGTATCCAAGTTTAAGAGTATACCATCATAGAGTACTACCCTCGGCCTGTCATCGCGCAAGCAAAGAGGGAAGCGTAGCTACCGACTGTAAAAGGGTCGATAACCAAACATGCAGTGCGTTGCAATATAATAGGACCATACCCTTTATACTAAAGAAATTTAATACGAATTATTTAACCCTTTACCTGTTCAATCTGGTTTGGATCTACTCAGTTTGCAAATGCGTAAAAACGTATAAAGAAAAGCATTAATGATTTAATGAAGATTTCTGTAACCAGGGTTTCTCTAGAGAAAATATACTCATCGGGTGTGGGGAGCGAACTCGAGTCCTCGAGACTGCGGCACGATAAAAGCCGGATTGCATAGCAATGCTGTACAAGTGTTGATACAGGTCAGCTACAGCCTGTGGCATACGAGGGCTGATTGATAAGTCGAGAGCTTTGTATTGAAGGAGTTAAGCAGGGATGTCCTTTTTCTGCCCTACTATTCCCTGACTATTTAAGGCTGATGTCATGTGGTCAGTTTATGCCAAAGAGGTAGCACTCTCAAGTCAACAAGGTTCTTGATTGGCGTGTGCGTGAGTGTGTGTGCGAGTGTGTGTGGGGGGTGTATTAAAATACTGATTTTTTCTCAAATCATTGTTTACGCAGGGGATTCTCTCATTGCAATTACATGTAATATAGCAGACTTTCTTGTTTAGACCAAACGCCAGTCTTTTCAAATACAAAGTGATTAATAAACTAATTCTTCATTCATACATATATCTTGTGGTATCCGAATTTTGTGAATGCTCCGATGCATGCAAAAGTAATCAAAAATAACCTAGAAATTCACTTACACATCTTTAAGGAGCGTAGCTGAATCCAAATATAGAAATATAGTTTAAGCACCGTGGCTATAGGGGCCCGGGGGCTTGAACCCCCCCCCCCCCCCCCCCCCCAGAAAATTTAGAATTGAGTGGTTTCAAAAAGTGACTTTTACAGAGGCGCCAATAGGAGGAGTGGGTTAAATCTTACATGACAAGACAGAACGTTTATCAAAGTCTATCCCTACTTTGCCTTCGAGTTTTGTTCCATTTTGGCCATACTAGTTAATGTTTTCACCTATCATTGATGTTACACACGTGCGTAAATGCGTGTCACTAGTTACGCCCCTGTCTTTAGAAATTGGCTTGTAGTCTTCGCGGCTGACGTTGAAATGTTTGATCCACTGCAAGCGCACCTCTTCACTGCGAGAAATGGTGTGCAGTTTGTAAGGCTCCCAACACGGGCAGTTTTTATGCAGATTTTTTCTCCTTACCGTTGCACCATTTATAAAGTTTCTTTTGATTGTTATTGCAACAAAAAGCAGCATATCACTTCCCTGAACTACTTTCGTATGACATTATAACTTATTATTCTATACAAATCCCTAAAATATCGGTCATAAAACAAATCCATACAATCTAAATTCTTTATTTATCAACAAAACTTAACAGTACCGTAATGACGGAGAGTATTCATAAGCAATTAATTATGTAATCATTGTTATGTGCAGATCCGTCAAAACCGAAAGAAGTATAATAGTAGATGTGGATACTCTGCCATTTGTGTCTTCTAAAAGTTTCCTCATTTGCTATTGCAAAACCTACATTTTAATTCTAGATCAATGGCATTTTCATGATAGACATGAGGTGTCAGTTTATTTTCCTCGCAATAACCTTAGGGAACGACTATAAATAATTGTTAGCCGTAAAATGCCACACAACACGTAGGCTATTTGCCGAGAAGTCTTCATAACAGTAAAATATATTACTATTCGCCGTACACATAGGAAGCTATTCGCCGTACAATATTGATACCACATTTATCTATTCGCCGTACACACACCTTGTTTTTCTTTTATCAAATTCAAAGCCAATTTCGATCGTATTCTGCAATCAACGCTGGCATAAGAGTGTATTAGCTGTGTGATGACAAGGAATATGTGAAATCGTGTGTCGGAGGATTAGAAAAGCGATTGCGAACACGTTTTTGACCTCTTCGCTGCTATCTCGGTTGTACTAATCCGATAATAATGCACCCAAAATGATTTACATACGTGAATTTGAATTGATCAGAAACCATGTAACCATTGGTTGATCTATCTACCAGTAGTTTCAAACATTGCAATGCTAGAATATGTCATAATCTATATAAATATATCGAATTACTAAATCACAGTCAATGAACTTTCGCTTTACTTAGTAGTTTTACCTAGCTATTTCCGGAGTTGTTGACATACGGTGATGTTAGCCATTACTGAACACAGAACTGGACTGGCCCAAATAATACTACGAATAACATTACAGGGAGGCCGAAAGAGAGGAGACAGAAAATAGATTGGAGTAAAACCAGATCCTTTCCTTTCGTTTGTAACATCTGAAGATATACATGTTGATATGTGTCTTACACGTATGCTGATTTGTATCTACACTATGTGCATAATCTCGAAAGTACATTGTCTCGTGTAAAATATATTATCATCAACCTTTAGCATGTTGAGCAATATTTCGTGGACAAAAATGTCTTTTAATTCAATTTTCGAAGCAGGATGTCTTCCAGTTCCCCTTTAACCGTTTACTCCGTGAATATTTATATAAGAAGTAAAGAATGTATGAGTATTCATTAGCATATTTTTATAATGGAATGTCAACAAGATTGTTTAGTTGTAAAAGTGTAGACACAGATCGTTATAACTCCATAAACGCACAGAGCATGCCCTGAACAGACGGCTCCTTCGGGAGCCTTCTGATCTGGGTCTACTCTGTTCGCAAAGGGTTTAAAAGACGTACTTACGGAGTACAGGTTTAAGACGTAACAAGAGAATTGGAATGTTGATGAGATAACACGGTACTGTTACTATGTTCCTCATCATTAGCCACAATAACTGCGAGGTTATCAGGCACTCACAACTCATACGTTACATTTGAACGGACGGACGAACGTTAATTAAGGACCGGTGAGCAAATGACTGTTTTGTATATCGTAGTTTTACTGTACTTAAAATGTGTCCTTTTTTGTATAAATCAACAACAGTTGTGCACATGTTCATACAGAGCAACAGTTTATATCAAAACCAAATACACATGCCCTTAAAAATGCTGCCAATAAATATTTATGATGCCATTAGTTCTTACATGGTTATTGAACAGGGATAGGGTTAAATATTATATTTGAAAGGAAAATGCGTATTTAATACATGCTACGCTTTTATTGTAAACAAATACAAGATGTACCATTATGTCCACTTTGCAACAAAATTAAGAATAGAAGCTACATCACCCCAATGCTCATCAATAGCCATTGAAACGGCATTTGGAAATGAGGTCGTAGTTATAATATCAAAATTAACAATTCAATAATAACATGGTAAACAGAATAGAAAGATAGACAGAGATAAATAATAAGAAATAGTCTGAGAGAGGATGGCGTTTAAGTAACCATGTAATTATTTCTAGACAGGTAAAGTTGTATTATCCCTAAATTTCGATTCCGTAAATAATTCTAACTGTCTTATTTAACAATTTTAGCTGAAAATGAAACGAGAATGACACCTTCTTATACTTTATTACGTATGATAAGGTTGTTTAATATATTTTCTTTCACGGTAATGTATTCTTTTCCTAACTCTTTCGCTGCCAATGTCGCATTTGTGATTACCTATGCAAGTAGTTTGGGTTCAGATCCAAACTGTTTGTTGAATTTGGCAGCGAAAGAGTTTAACCCTTTCCCTGTTATATGTTTATTCCAAAAGTCAATACCTACTGAATATTCATTGATAAAACAGTTGTAAAGAAATGTGGAAGGTAAAACATTGTAGGCATTTTAGGAAGCAAAGAAACAGATCTATCAAATTCCATAAGCAAACAGAGCAGACCCTGATCAGACGGCTCCTCTAGGAGCCGTCTGATCTGGGTCTACTCTGTTTGCAAATGCGTGAAAACACGTTTATATGAGGGAAAGGGTTAAAAACACATTGTTTCGAAAATATCAAACTCATCAGCAAGTTCCAGTATTTCTGATCCAATTTGGAATATAAATCTATTATTTCATGCTTCCTTTAGATGTTCTCTTTATATTGGTTAGCTCTTTCGCTGCCAACTTTTGTTGCCTGAAAACATTGTCGTCTGCTGCATTTGTTTTAATTTTCCTATTTTTTGTTACAAAAACCATTGTCACAGTTACGAACAGTTTGGATCCTGATGAGACGTCGAGTTACATGGTGTCTTATCTGGGTCTAAACTGTTTGCATAGATCATCACAGATGCAACATTGGCAGCGAAAGAATTAAATTGTTTAACAAAATGTTTAGTTTTACTTTCCATTCTCTCTGCATTACTCTATGAAATACATCTACCGCACTATCCCTTATAAACGCATCCACACTAATAAACACCCATTCTACGGGGGCGGGGTGACTAATGATCAATAAAACAATTGAAACCCCGTACAATAACCATTAAATGAAGAAATATAGGTTTCTAAAATATAGGCGAAAGCTGAATGCAGACTAAAAGCAATACAGAACCCTTGGAGTTTTCTGCATTGCTTTCATTATGCATTAAGCAACCGCCTTTGTACAAAATGCTAGAAACTCTTTTTATGCCCCCGTTGATGATAGGCAAGTGTATTGTGTTTTGCATCTGTCCGTCCGTCCGTCTGTCTGTTCTGTTCGTTTGTCTGTCTGTATGTTCGTCTGTCTGTATGTCACGATTGTAAGTGCAGTTGGTTGTCACAGTTTTTTCATTGTCAAGCACCACCATGGTAGCATCGCTATGCCATACAGATACAAGTTTCTAGTTTAAAAATGTAGATACATATATGCACATATATATACAGTAAATCCCCCCTTAACAGGAATTCAAATTGATAAGTAATTAGGTACTTTTAGGCAAGTGACTGCTTAATTCAGGGTGAAAATCAATGCAGGAATCCCCTAGATGAGCTTTCTGTATTAAGCTGCCATCTGTCTCAAAGACTGATATTTATACTAAATTTAACGTTCGGTTTAGCGGTGTGGGGTGTTACCGTATAAGTGAATATTGCGAGGCTATCTTGGGTGTCCTTTTCCTTTATTATACAAATTATGACCTGGTAGCAGAACATAATCAAATGCTCTAAGGTAAAGTCTTCAAAGCAACAAAGTATTTACATGTAGTTCACCCATGTTTATGTTTTACGTTCAATATTGTTTGATTTTCCTGTATCAAATTAGTTCCTTCTGCAAATGTTTTAGTCTTTGAAGTCAATTATTCTTTATACAAGTGAATAATTTCCCGAAGCAACTTACTATAAATTGTTTGGTATGCTCCTAAAGGTTATTGTAACCATTTTGTTTGTATATTAGTTTATAAAACAACTAGGAGACTTTCATTTGAATGTGCCTTTTCGTCAATATTGTGGAGTATTGGCTCATGTAACCCTCATATTGTCCTTGTTATTTCAAACATAGTTTTAAGTTGTTTGGGAAGGTTGTGGCTTTGTGTACACAGTCTGTGGATTCATACTATCCTCAATATTTACAATTTTCAGGTCAGTAGGTGAATGGCTAGTAACACACACTTCTACATTCTAAAACAATCAGTTTGAGCTCAAGTTTGACCTATTGACATACTTGGTATCAATACCAATCTGAAGAAGCTGTAACATTCCATTCCGTGCTAAAGTCACACTTCAAGGTCATAGGTCGAATTCCTAACAATAAATTTTGAGAGGAGATATGTTATGGTAGCACACAAATGTTAAAGGTCATTTTTTAAAACTAGCCTTGGTCATAATATTTAAACTACATGTATGAAAGATTTATACTTCAAATTAGGCATGCTTACTTATTTTGTTACGCCGTGTCTTTGGATTGGTGCCATGTTAGTCCTAAAGTTACAGTTCAATCTCAATAGTCATAATTATAGGCCGACGACTACGGGGCATGATGTTGTACATAATGATGCTATATTAGTTTACACATCCTACTTTTCCTACTCTCGAGAGCAGTTGACATCGAAGAAAAACCGAAAACCCGTTTACTACAACGTTACATTTTCAAACCAAACAGTATTCCATTAGACGGTGCGATTTAACTTATTACAGTGCTCCCTCCCTACAACGACCCTCTCAATAACGATTCCCTCCTTACAACAACGGATGTCACTGTTTCCGAAACAACAAGGCTCCAGAAACCACTTTTTTCATCGGATTTTATTTTTGCCTCCATCAAACCCTATGTTGTGACCACTCTTTAGAATCGTCACTTTGTGACGATTCTAAAGAGTGGTCACGACATAGGGTTTGATTGAGGCATAACGGTTTTAGTTCTCGAAATACACCTTATCTGGGGGTCTGCAAAAAAGCTAATTATGTTTGATTTTCCCTCCCTATAACAACTCACTCTGAGCAACACATACAATCTTTGTATCCCAAAGGGTGTCGTTGTAGGGAGGGAGCACTGTATCATTATTCAGTCTAAGTGTTTTAATGTATCTGTATCTTCGTTCTGTATGTTATACCTACAATACTTATCACACAGCTATTCACCAATATGCAATAAGTCCGATAGAGTTAAAACTCACGTAGAACATTTATAGCAGTGTCTGGGCATTTCGATCCTTATTTCAAAATACAGGTTACTTAAGTGCTTTGAACTTTTCTTGACCAATCCTGTTGGCACAATGTCTACATATTGTGTGTTCCTAATAGTATATCATATGTTTCAAACGGAAGCGGTCTTATTTGAGGGGTTATTATATGTGGTATTGCATTGATTAACCCTTTCACCGTTGGAATCACCGGAAAGTTATTCGCAGGGCTTCGTGCAATGGACACATCTGAGGTTGCCTTTGTAAACGGTTTGGATCCTCGTGAGACGCCTAGTTTCTCAGTCTCATCTGGATCCAAACTGTTTAACATACCACTAACGTTTTTAAAGAAGAAAAGTAAAGTCCACTAAAATTTAAACTTAAAGCAGACAATATTGCAGATGAAAAGTATTTGCCTCTTTGCTGTCCATACTCAAAACATCAACTTTAAAGCATAAAGGCAGCGTTGGCATATTTTTCACTGAGTTATTTAAGTTAAACCTTTTCCTATGATAAAAACGCATTTTGGCGTCTTTGCAAACAGAGTAGACTCAGATCAGACGGGTTATGTAGATGCCATCTAATCTGGATATGCTCTGATTGCTTATGAAATGACCTAGACATGATTCTACATTTCTGCCATTGTCAAAAGTCCATTGTTCATGGTGCCCCTATGATACATACATTGTTTCTCTCATGAATATCCAACAGAAAATGGCCGAGTCATTAAAGTGTATTGTTTGACATATTGATCATGGTAATATCCCCTTACCTTACAATAGAAAAGAAATGTCGTCAGCTGAATCTAACTTTCTATGTTAACCCTTTCCCTGTTATATGTGTCTTTCCAATTTCAGTTCCTACTGAATATTCATGGCCAAAATAGTTAAAGTAAAATCTCGATCATTCGAACACTAAAATGCGTATTATTATCGATCTTTAAGACAGATGGCAGCTTAATGCATGGTGAAAGTCTAGGCGATTTCTGTATGACTTTCACTATATGCATTAAGCAGC
Source organism: Azorinus chamasolen (assembly GCA_963576725.1). Lineage (NCBI taxonomy): Eukaryota > Metazoa > Mollusca > Bivalvia > Cardiida > Solecurtidae > Azorinus > Azorinus chamasolen. Next base: position 50,880,560 of record OY755239.1, on the reverse strand, counting down.
CACCTGCCTGAACGGTCTAAATTCTTATATACAGAAAATTCGAAAAATCGAGATTTTACTGTAAAATGAAATATGGAAGGTAGACCATTGTAGCCATTTAAGAAACAAACCAGAGAACAGTTATTTCAGAGTCTATTAGCAAACAGGGCAGACCCCGAGTAGGAGCCGTCTGATCTTGGTCTACTCTGTTTGACAATGCGTGAAAACACGTTTATATGAACGAACGGTTCATATACTTACGACTCATATTAAAGAGTTTTTGGAATATTTAGTACTTCTCCATTTAACCATCAGCTGACTGACTCTTAAACTGACTACTGTCCAGCATGGAAGTATCTGGGTCATTGAACGCGCCATTAACCTTTAGCCTGCTGAGCAAATTATTTTTCCAGAAATGTTCACTTACTACATTTTCAAAATGCAAGCTATAATCATGTTGTCTACCAAAATGCAACCAGGGTGTCAAACAGTTTGGATCCTGATGAGACGCCGAGTTACTCGGCGTCTCATCTGGATCCAAACTGTTTGCATAGGTATTCAATCATCCGCCCATAGCAGGCTAAAGGTTAAGATTGATTTCAAAAGTCTATGTATTTTTTTCTTAAAAAGTTGTCAATTTTTTTAATGTCAATTAGTTGTTTATTCACTTTTCTTTATATGAAAACGGTGGTAGCATTTAACATTTTGGATACTTATGAATTACCCGGAATAATCAGATCATCTACATCAAACCAGCTTTACTTTGTAAATGCAATCAATAATTCAGCCAAAGAGTGTAAAAAGGTCAAACACCCCCACCTTATCATATCGCCTGCTTTTTTAAAAATTGGCATATACTAAACGTTTAGTTACATTTAGCTTTATACACACAAAGTCACACATTCATCACAAATGGTTATTTTACTAACCGTACACAGCATCATAAAGTGATCTAAAAATGCACATAACGCTTTAAGGGATAACTATTTGGAAAAGTCAATTTTATAAATTTGAGTAAATATTTGTTTTAAAGTGCTGACTTTGATACGTTAAGCGAATTTTTTCGAAGCAGCTGTCTTCAGAACCATGAGTGGCCAGGTTGTGGTTACACTGTTGCTAGTTATTCTTTTTGGTATTTCATGCATGTGCATTTCGTTCAAAAAGATTACAAGAGAGAGGGAGGTTAAACTGAATAACGTGTTTTACTCGCTTAAGATGAATACCCCCATACAGTGTTGCATCCTATGTCGAGAATATAGTTCTTGCACAGCGGTCAATTATTCGCCAGAATTCAAGATTTGCGAACTTAACAATGCCACGTTGGTGAAGAGTGATTCCCAACAGCACGATGTCTACTACATGGAATATAGTAAGATTCAAGTCTTCTTATAATATTGCCAAGCAAGCGAATCACGAGAAATCCGTTCGGGGTATTGAAAACAGTGTACATATGCATTTTCTTCAATTGCTTTACAAAAATATAATCAGTGTGAAAACAGAGTTGACCCTGTGGAGTAGCTAGGTTATTATGCGTCTCCTCGGGACACTAGATTTGAGTTCTCAAGCTTTTGGCTCAAATCTGACCAATCAAAAACTTGAGAAAGAACTCAGACTCAACTAAAAGTTTTATAAGCATAGATACTGCTTGCAAAGTTAATCACAGATTCGCCTGTGGTAGGGTAAAAGTGTAATAGTTTATTGTGCTTTCCCAAATATATATGAGCCAATTTAGTTTTAAGGGGGGTGGGGTGTTTGAAAAGAATCATCTTGCCGATGTAATCTTTAACACTTTCAACCATGAATTTTCAGAGAGGAAACGCCTATCAGCTTTTAACTACAGGATCCGGCTCATGAAACATGACATTGACATTTTGTAACATTTGGAGCCGAAACATAAAGTTTGGGGCGATGTGAGACAAAGCTGAAATTTCGTATACCGGTATTCTATATCTCTAATATAGAATATACGAAAGTTCAGCCTTGTCTCAAAACCAGTGAATATTTAGAAATAATAACATAATAAACATTTACTTGTTGCTTTTTTATAATGGCACGTGAACACATGAATTAGTCTCCGTGAAGTAACTGTAGAAACTGTATAAATTCACAAGCAATAATAAGCAACTAAGCTCGTAGTCATCTGGCCCAGGTTTGCAAATGCTTGAAAGACGTCTGCATCAGGGAAAGTGTTAAAACTTGCTCTATTTAAATTGACAAGAGTTCTAGATTTGTCGAGACTTTGTTGTTTAATTAGCTTAAATTGTGGCGAACATTTTAAGCCAATGGAGATATTATAAAGCATGTCGGATTTATTTTTTAAAACAAAAAAAACAACAATAAAAACATTCATAATTGGATTAAGGTTTGTCAAACATATTCAGCCAATCCAGATATTAAACAAACCTGCTAAAATTATTTGATAAGAGTCTTTAATACATGTGTGCAAAGGTACTGTCGATAAATCTTTTTTGGTAGCTTTCTGTTTTACCTCGCTTGGTGCCAAATAATTTCCCTGTGAAAACAATGCCGTCTGCCTGAAGTGAACTTTCCGTCCCGTATATTAATTCCTTTTGGCGCCTCTGCAAAAATCACTTTTTGAAACCATTCTGATAAATAGAGCATTTGTTCCATAGGAGTCCATAGGAGCAAATACTCTATTTATCAGAATGGTTTCAAAATTACACAATTCTAAACATTTCCTTTTCCCTAGTAAATGCTCCTTTTTGGTAGATTTTTTCAAAAAGGTTAGGTCTAAAATAGCCTATGTGGGAATGGATTTTAAGCGGTTTGGATCTTGATGAGACACGAGTTACTCAGCGTCTCGTCTAGATCTTAACTGTGTGCAAATGTGACCACATATTTAATACTTACTTAGCATTACATGTACTTACCGTTGTTTTCCAGCCCATGTTCCTCAGGGCCGTCTATGCTGGACTCTTCTTTTAGCGTACGTAGTACAGTAAAACCTCTCTATAACGGCCACTAAATTGTTTTAATTAGTTGGCGTATAGGGCAGGTGGCTGCTTAAAGCAAGGTGAACGTAAAACAGAACGCTCCTATAGGAGCGTTCTGTTTTACTTTCACCTTGCTCTAAGCAGCCAGCTGCTTTTAACACAAAATATTTGATGTAATTTAGTGGCCGTTATAGAGAGGTTTTACAATTGTACTGTACTTTGGTTGTTCCGGTTCTTATATTGGCCTTATAGTTGTATTTGATATCCTGATTATTCCAATGTTTATCTAACCTATTTTTGAATGTATTAAGAGTTTTAGCATTTACCACATCTTCAGTTAGGCTGTTCCATATAGTAGTTGTTCTGATGCCAGAACTATATTTCCTTACGTCTAGCCTCGCTCTTTGGGAGTAAAGTTTCATTGCATGTCTTATTGGTGTTCTTTCTGTTTGATCCTTTCTTAGTTTGAGAAATTCCCCTGCCTTATTATCATAAATCCCACCTGTCATTTTATATACTTCTATCATATCCCCACGTGCCCTCCTGTAGGACAGCTTAGGAGGATTTAGTCTTAAGTTTACGTTCCTCATATGTGAGTTTACTGAGCTCGGGCAGTTGTTTAGTAGCTCTTCTTTAATCATTGTAAGAAGCCGTATTAGGCGCTTTCGGTTCTGAAAGAACATAATCGGTCGAACATTATCCCTTTACTCCATAAATAATTAAATATTCCTTTATACTCATAAATTTGCAAACAAAGAAGACCGAGATCAGTCGGCTCCTGTAGAAACCGTCTGATCAGGGTCTGCTCTGTTTGCCTATGACATTATAAAGATCTGAATATTTAGTTTCTACCCTGGTCAGAAGTTTCTGTGTTCATGTAAAAAAATAAACTAATTGATATTCATGATGTCATTATTTCTTATAAAAATATTCTTCGAGTATAGGGTCAAAGTGTTCGCTATAGAGAGATTTTGCAGTAATCAGTTTGTATTTACAGTAAAACCTCTCTATAACGGACACTAAATTACATCAAGTAACTTGTGTTAAAGGCAGGTGGTTGCTTAAAGTAAGGTGAAAGTTAAACAGAACGCTCCTGTAGGAGCGTTCTGTTTGACTTTCACCTTGCTTTAAGCAGCCACCTGTCCTAAATACCAACCAATTAACACAATTTAGTGGCCGTTATAGAGAGGTTTTACTGTATTCTGTTATTTTCAGCGTGTGAGAGTCCGTGGGTTTTATTTGGCAATCACTGCTACATGTTCATCTCAACCAAGAGATCTTGGACACAGGCCGAGACCCACTGTAACGGCCTGAACGGCAATTTGGTCGATATTCAAAGCGAAGATGAAAACACGTTCGTGCGCAATATGGTTGACACTGATGGACAGTCGGGTAAAAAATTCTGGATTGGCATGTACGTTTCACCAACAAACGGGGATCGAAGCTGGACAACCGGAAACCAGGTTGACTATCAAAATTTTAAAACCGGTGAACCAGACAATGCAAGTGAAAACTGTATGGTGATGTTAGGAAGTATGCAATGGGACGACGGTTTTTGTTCGTTTACAAAGTTTAGTGTTTGTAAAAGGCACGCACAATAGTCTCAGCCGCGCGGCGGACTAGCGGTAGGTCGGTGGTTCTATTTGCATGGGTGTTCTTCCGTGCACGGAATACTGCAATGAGTTCCATACGTAAAATTATATCTGAGGTCTTCATCCACCTGTAATTGGCCTGACGTAGTGATATGAAATACTGTTAACCCCTAGCCTGCTATGAAAATGGGCTCTGCTTAAGCTCCGATCTGTTGCCGTTGCCACTTACTTCTGATTCGTTCAAACTTTTGAGATACTATTGATAGAGTATCAAACAGCTTGGATCCTGATGAGACGCCGAGTTACTCGGCGTCTCATCTGGATCCAAGCTGTTAGCAAATATCAGTTAGGTCATGTTTGGCAGGCTAAGGATTAACGTGACGTGAAACCCAGCTACAAACAAATAGTAATGCCAGTATCGTGTGGGGTTAGCCGATATACGAGAAAGAAAGCATATAACCTGATCTAAGTATAGTAAATGTCTTATTTGTTTCTGTTTTCCAGTAAAATACAAATACATGTAGTACACTATCTTGTTTTTCCATTGTCATATAGTTTTGAATAAACAACGAACGTGACTGTGTCTCGATATCCGGCTGAATGGAAAACAGCGGGGACTACTCCAAATAAATTATTTAACCCTGATAGTATATACAGTAAAGTATCTCTAATACAACCACTCAAAAGAAGTCTTATTCTGGATTTTTACACATTCCCTCCTACTGACGTAAGTTGATGCCACTGTGAAAGTAATTTTTGAAACTATTGTGAAAAATATAGCATTTGCTCCGTGTGAGCAAATTCTCTATTTAATATCACAAATGTTTCAAAACTACACTATTAAAATATTTTCTTTTCTCTAGTAAATGCTCCTTTTCGATAGATTTACTGAAAGACTTTAAGAGGGTAGGTCTTTAAAATGGTCTAGGAGGGAATGGGTTAAAATAAGAGGTGTTTTGATGCAGGGCCAAAGTTGTACAGAAAGCTACAACAGGTGCTTCTGTATCAGTTTTGCCATACATTAATAATGTATGGCAAAACTGATACAGAAGCACCTGTTGTGATTAAGCAACCACCTGCTTTCACAATATCCTAATATGTTAATAAAATCAGGTATTCGTTTAGCGAGATTCTACGGAATAAGACTCGTCCATCGGGACCTCAGATGTCTATAGACTGCGGTCTACACTGCTACTCGTCAACTAAATCTAAAAACAATTTTGATCCAGAACAGACATAACATTGTAGACCATTGTTAGCTATGGGTCTACACTGTTGTCAATGTCCGAGTCTCCCTTTTCCCATAATGTATATGATAAGTCGGGATCTCACCTGGATAGCTGTTCAAGGAGTTGTTCATGGTAATGCTTAACCCTCTATTCCATGAATATTTATGTAAAAAGTATAAACACTATGAATATTAATTAGATTTATTCTAACACTTGGTCAAAGTTTCTCAGAATCTTGAACGAATCAAGATTTAACACACTAAGTTTTTGCCGAAGCAGAAACTGCAGAATCATCTAAATTCTTCCAAAAACAAACAGAACAGATCCTGATCAGACGTCTCCTAGAGGAGCCGTCTGATCTGGGTCTGCTCTGTTTGCAAATGTGTAGAAAGGCGTATTTATGGAGTAAAGGGTAAATCTGTTACTTTGTGAATATCCATGTAAGAAATAACGTCATGAATATTAATTAGATTAACTGTTATAATGGCATATGCTCATTCATGAATGGAATTTAGGCCATGGCAGAAATTTGTAGAATCATATCTACAGTAAAACCCGCTAATGCGACCACATAAAAGAGGTATAATAATGGGTGATGCTTAATGCAGGGCAAAAGTAATGCAGAAAGCTTTCTGCATTACTTTTTTCCTACACTAAGCAACCGCCTGCTTCTAAAGACTCTCGTGTTTATTCATTAAGTGTTCGTATTAGAGGGGTTCTATTGTATTTGATTCCATGAAAAAACAGAGCAGACCCTACAGGGGCCGTCTTATCGTCGTAGAAGGGTGTGCTTATCGGATAAAGGGACATACGGTGGAATTTTATAAGGATGAATGAACAAAGGATATTTTGGCAGTTTCAGGAATTGAATATAGTAAAACATTTTACAACATATCGGATTTGATTTATTATGCATATGTATGACATATATAGATAGTTTTAATGACATGACCAATAAATATGGAATTCAGAGTCATGGTTTGCACAGGGCGTCTGTGGTAATATCATAATTTCCCTCAGACCCAATGATTTTGAAACGTCCACTAATGCAATATTTCCGACCTAGTCCATCTATACTTAGACCTCTCCATAGTGATTCACTTATATACTAAGCATAGGGTCTACAAGAGCAGGCAATTTCTTAACCCATTCGATCCCTCAAAGGCTATTTTGAGACCCAACCTCTTCGAAAAAATCTACGGAAAAGGAGCAATTACTAGAAAAAATGACAATTTTAGAATTATTGAGTTTTCAAACCATTGTGATAAATATGGCATTTGCTCCATATCTCCTATGGAGCAAATGCTCTATTTATCACAATGGTTTCAAAAGGGGACTTTTACAGATACGTCAAAGGGCGTCAATATGAGGGAATGGGTTTATGCAGAATGGGCGCAATGGAGAGAGCTTCTGGAGGAGCTTTATTTATAACTTGTGTCCTGCATTAACCAATTTGCTCCCAGTGGATTCTTCCACGCTTATATATTGAATTAGACCATTTTTTATCTAAGACGTGACTGGTCAAAGTTTTCAATTTCGTTTTGTTTTATATTGACATTCCTATCAGCAAACAGTGTAGACTCTGATCAGACGCCGCATTATGCGGCGTCTGATCAGAGTCTACACTGTTTGCCTACGTCCCATATTTGGTATCGTGGGAGCAAACGGGTTAAACCTTAGTCCCGCTATTCGCGACCTCACTCACATTTGCAAACAACTTGGGTCCAGATAAGACGCCGTGTAACTCGACATCTAATCAGGATACAATCTGCTTAACACTTGATCATAGTGTCTCAAAAAATTGATCGAATCGGAAGTAGTTAACGTCGTCACTTGATCCGAATTTGGCAGCGGGAATAGCGTTAACTCATTCCAACCTAGACTATTTTACACCCAACCTCTTTGAATAAATCTACCAAAAAGGAGCATTAACTATAGAAAAGGCGAGTTTTAAAATTTTGTAGTTTTGAAACCATTGTGATAAATAGAGCATTTGCTCCTATGGAGCAAATGCTCTATTTATCACAATGGTTTCAACATGTGACTTTTACAGAGGCACCAAAACGTCACTAGGAGGGAATGTGTTAAGCCATCACATGAGGGAATAGTGTTACGTTAACTTACCTGATACCACCTGAATGCTGATATAAATTTTGAAAGTTCGTTGTATATATAAATGACAATGTCAGTTTTGTTTGTTGAACTGTATCATGCAATAGAGATAAAAGAATCAGAATATAAAAATGATTGTATTTATACAGTACTGTGTACTTTCCTGTATTGATCATGACGTCGAGTGGTATAGCTTGACTAACACTTAACACTTAATAGTTTGTTCAAACTTTCAGAAAACGTACATATACAGTAGAACCTGTCCTAAATGGCCGTTCATTTATTGAACATAAGAGTCTTTATAAGCAGGTGGTTGTTTACTGCAAGGCAAAAAATATGCAGAAAACTCCTATAGGAGTTTTCCGTATTAGATCTACTTTTGATAGGAATTAAGCTACCACCTGTCTTTTAGACTCTTAATTAGTCGCTACTTAAAACAGACTCTATTGTAGTGTATAGCTATACTCTGCAAGAGTGTCTTGAAAACAATACACAGTATATCCTCTCTTGAGCGACCACCAAAAAGAGGTCTTATACTGGGTCTAATAGGTAGATTAATGCTGGACGAAAGTTATGCATTAAGCAACCACCTGCTTCTACAGACACTGGTGCTTATTTACAAAGTGGTTGAATTAGATGGATTTTAACCCTGTACTCCATAAATACGCCTTTCTACGCCTTTGCAAACAGAGTAGACCAAGATCAGACGGCTCCTATAGGAGCCGTCTGATCATGGTCTGCTCTGTTTGCATTGGTATAATGTAGGTATGATTCTACAGTTTCTGCCACGGCCAAACTATCCACCGTCCAAGTGCTATTATAACGATTAATCTAGTTTATATTCATGATGTCAGTGTTTCTTATATGAATACATGTATTTATGGAGTAAAAGGCAGACATCGGATATTGGTTTTGCAAAATTAGTTAATAAATTAGTCACGAAATAAATAGGGTTGCTAAAAGCAAATTACTGTTATCATAAGAAATTTGATTACATTAATATGACAAATGAAATGAAGAGCAATATACAGGATTCGTCTGATTTGGATCTACTCTGCTTTCAAAGGCATGCAAAGGCTTTTATATATGTACAGTAAACCCCTCTAAACCGTCCGTCCAATTTAGTATAAATTTCGGTCTTGGAGACAAGTGGCAGCTTAATGCAAGGTGCTCTAGGAGCTTTCTGCATGACGTTCACGGTTTCACTCTGCATTAAGCAGCCACCTGCCTAAAAGTCTCTAAATTCTTCTCTACTAGATTTCCGGTTTAGAGGGGTTTACTGTAAAGGGTTAATACAGGGCAATAGCAATGCAGAAATATCACACAGAAATGTTCTGCAATACCTTTGGCCGGAAAAAAGCAACCACCTGATTTTTAGACTCCTATGTTCAAACAATTAGTCGCTTAGACAGATTCAGCTGTACAGTAAAACCTCTCTATAACGGCCACTAAATTGTGTTAATTTGTTGGTATTTAGGACAGGTGGCTGCTTAAAGCAAGGAGAATGTAAAACAGAACGCACCTATAGGAGCGTTCTGTTTTACTTTCACCTTGCTTTAAGCAGTCACCTGCCTTTACAACAAAATACTTGATTTAATTTAGTGGCCGTTATAGAGAGGTTTTACTGTACTACAAACATGTCTGAAAATAACTTTTTATCTTGGTGGGCAGTTCCAGCCTCCACAATTCATTGTAAAGACTGTCATTATCTCTGTTTGACCCCTTCCTCCATATAAATGCCCTTTCACGCATTTGCAAACAGAGTAGACCCAGATCAGACGGCTCCTATAGGAGTAATCTGATCAGGATCTGCTCTGTTTGTTAATAGAAGTTGATAAATCTGTTTCTTTACTCTCTAAAATGACTACAAGGTTCGACTTCCCAAAATTTACTGTAACTATTTTTTCCATCAATATTCAAGGCAATGAACTTTGGAAATAATAGAACATGGAAGTTGTACGTAAATGGTGTGTACGTAAATGTTTGCGTAATGGAATTGCAAATATTTACATTGCAGTTGTGAAAAGTATTTGATTTGAATTGATGCCTATCTGCAGAATAACCGACAAATATAAAAGGTAAACAGGTAAGCACTTATCACATTCGGAATCCATCGGCTATATGCTCTTTCCCGAACACACACGAGGTCGCTTTTTCAACATTGCCGGAGTGAGCTTCCTTGTGGAATATTTGAGGAATGCCTTGAAGGGCTTACACTAGCAGTATGGAAGATGGTAGGTTTCATAGTGTTATGCTAAGTCATCGTAACACAGTTAAAGACAAACCAGAGGGGATGTATATTGGACAAAATCACCAGTTTTTTCATATAATGAGAATTTAATAACAATGAAGTTATTGAAAGCACTTGTACTCATTTAAAATTTACAACAAACATAACGTCATATGCCTCTACATTTGATCCTACGATATCATAACAAATATGATAGAAAATCAAACAGAAAATTATATATAGTAACACTCCCTTGCTATTACCCTCTAAAGAAATACAAAAATAGTGTAATAATGTAACCCAACAGTTTTCCTGCCTTCCTTTCAAACTATATTTTGAACCCTTACCCGATAGCTATTCATATATTAATAAATAATCACATCATAAATATCAATTTTATAATCGCATTACAAACAATTATAGATTTTTATCGCCAGGTCTGAAACTGTAGAATCAGATCTTTATAATTCCATAAGCAAACAGAGGAGATTCTGATCAAACGGCTCGTACAGATGCCGTTTCATCTGGGTCTACTCTGTTTGCAAAAACGTTAAAATCGTATCTATTGGTAAGGTTTAAAGTGCGATGACAATGTAAACAAATGAAAATACATTGTGTACCTAAACGGCAATTAACTAATTGATCATCGGAATCTGAAAAAGCTGGTGGTTGCCTAATGCAGGGCAAAAGTAACGCAGGAAGTTTTGCATTGCTTTTGACCTGCATTAAGCTATCACCTACTTTACAGACCCATAATTAGACCTCTTTCGATGGCCGCTTTAGGTTCTACTGTACAATATAAAGGCATTCCTACCAGATGCCAAAGACATTTCAAACATTTATTTATGAAAGCAAACGGTGACTTTAACCTCTTGGAAGGTTGGGTGGCATATGCAACAATTGTGTGAAGTTCTATCAAAATCTCTCCATGCATGTGGTAAACATAGCACTGGTATTAAATTCTAGACAATCAATTCATGCCTCACTTGTGAAATTAAACTTTTACTCATAGACTCGCCCTTTCATGCTTTTGCAAACAGAGTAGCCCCAGATCAGACATATCCTGTAGGAGCTGTCTGATCAGAGTCAGCCCTATTTGCTTATGAAATATAACCCTAGTAAACATGGTCAGGGCATAATTTCTTCTTTACATACATTTCAAATCAAAGGTGTTCATCTGCAAAAGTAAGAAGTAGATTTTTGCACTATATGTTCTTTAGTGTAGAAATTTTCAAAGTCTTATATTAACTCTAGTAAACATGGCTGGAGAAACATTCCCTTCTTTAGGTACATCTTCGTACTAAGTTTGTTTATCTGTGAAAATTTAACCCTTTCCTCTATAAATACGCCTTTCTATGCCTCTGTAAAGTCACCTTTTGAAACCATTGTGATAAACAGAGCATTTGCTCCTTTGGAGCAAATGCTCTATTTATCACAATGGTTTCAAAACTACACAATTCTGACATTGTCATTTTCTCTAGTAAATGCTCCTTTTCGGTAGATTTATTCGAAGAGGTGGATCTAAAAATACAGACTATGAGGGAAAGGGTTAAAGTAAATCCTCCCATTGGTGTATAAGGAGTTGGACACACGATATTTGTATTGGACGTATGTACGGACAAACGGACAAGAACAATACTATATGCCTCCCACCTTGGAAAGGTGCAAGATACAGTGCATATATTATAGGGTTAACCCTACTGTAATTTGAAATTTGCGACGGTATATGAGGTTTTTAACGGTCGCAAATTATTTAAAATAATTTAAGACCGTTAAAAACCTCATATACCGTACAAATTTCAAATTACAGTAGGATTAACCCTATTCTAACGCAATCTTAACACGAAAAACGACAAATTGTTGAGCCAATTTTAACTCAAGTAATATCATTTGCGCGCGGATGATTAAATGAGTGATGAGGCAAGAAATAGTGCACCAGTTTCTCTCAGATTTCTTAAAGTAACTGTGTTTTCACCCTGGTTTATATATATATATATATTTCATTAGTCATGAATAATTGTGCGATAGCTATTCAACATGCTCAATACATACATTCAATACACATTTTGGTAAAGTAACGTCATCTTAAGTCTTTGGCGCCATACGGGAAAACGTCGCCTGTAACAATGACGTCACGTTATAACGTTATGTTTGAACGATATAATAAATAAGGCCTAATCTGGATCCCAACGCTTAGAGTATCTCAATAATTCTCCACATGACACATGTGCATATAAGAGACCGTTCAAGTCGTGACAAAGTAAACAATGGAAAATAACTTGAAATAACGGGCCAAACTGGAATAGGTCTAGATTTATATGTCAAAGTATGCATACGGATTTATCATTGCTTATAAACAACGCGCATTGATATATTTACATGCACATGATGTTATTCGGCCGTTTTCGATTGGTTGAATTTGCGACATATAAAACACTTTTTATATGCCGCAAATTTGGTCACATGAGCCAATCAGATTTCAGGAAATTGACAGATTGCGTTAGAATAGCTTTTTGATATACTGACAGAAAGAACAATGCACATCTAGTGTCCCAATATGGTCTACTTACTGATAGCAACATAAATCTAATAAGCATGGCAGTATTGTAGGCCTTTCTTAACCCTTTCCCTGTTCAATATCCATGCAAGAAATAAATTCATCATGGATATTAATTAGCTGTACTTTTATAATGGTATATGTACACAGGTCTGTTTGGTATTGGTAGAAACTGTGAAGTCATATCCTATAGGAGTCATCTGATCTGGGTCTACTCTTGTTTGCAAAGGTGTGAAAAGCATTTGTATAAAGGAAAGGGATAACTATTTGCCTGAACATAAAATGTTCAAGGGATTTTTTTTTTATTTGAAAAACAATAAATACTGTAGGATCAGACCTACATCATATCATAAGCAAACAGTGCAGATCCTGATCATACTGGTCTAATCTGGTCCTGTGTTCATGATGTCATTATATTCATGGAATAAAAAACTAATTAATGTTATAATTGGCAGTTCATCATGAATATTCATGGAATAAACAGTAAAGAGAGGTCCAAGATTATATGTGGAGGTAATGACAATATCAAGCAATGACATAAGAATGACAAATTCCATCACCTATTATACATCGAATGATTGCAAGCTGTAAAATGTGATAACTGCAACTTGAAGCGGTGATTGCTAAGTGTTAGAACATATGATACCTTCAGCTGCACAACCTCTTGTAAGGGCCGTTAGTGGGCACACTATAAGACAGGCAAGCTAGATATTCTGAATCAACATATATGCTTCATTTCTCCACTAAACCCATAGTTTTAATTACTCATTAGAATAGTCTCTTTGAGATATTAACCCATTCCCTCATAGGCTATTTTTTAGATCCTACGTCTTTGAATAAATCTACTGAAAAGGAGCATTTACTAGAGAAAAGCAAAATTTCAGAATTGTGTAGATTTGAAACCATTGTGATAGATGGAGCATTTGATCCATAGGAGCAAATGCTTCATTTATCACAATGGTTTCAGAATGTGACTTTTACAGAGGCATCAGTATGAGGGAATGGGTTAATGAATAATGAGTAGTTAAAACTATGAATATTGTCCAAAAAAGGGATTTTGCATCTACAGTAGAACCTGTCTTAAGCAATCATCAAAAAGGGGTCTAATTCCAGGTTTGTAAAGCAGGTGAAAGCTTAATGCAGGTCAAACGTAATGCAGAATGCTCCTATGGGATCGTTCTGCATTACCTTTGCCCTGCATTAAGCAGGTACCTGCTTTTTAAGACTCCTATGTTCAATAAATGAATGGCCGCCTAGGACAGGGTCTACTGTATTTCTCTGGGGCTCTGGTCTACAAAACAAACCTGTAGATTTCCACCAAATATTTTCTGTGTCTGTGAAAGTAGAATCTTGTGTAAAAGTTTCCACCATAATCAAGGCAACATTGTTTCTTATCACAAAATTTGTCTAAATGACTTGATACAAGGCCATCCAACATTCTTTCAGTAAAACAGTAAAATCCCTTTATTTCGACCACTTTATAAATAAACAAGCAGGTTGTTGTTTAATGCAGGATGAAAGTTATGCAGAAAGCTCTGGCAGGAGTTTTCGATCAGCATAACTTCTATCCTGTGTTAAGCTTTTAAACTGCCTTTAAGACCCAGAATAAAACCATAATTTGGTGGTCGCTATAGAGGAATTTTATCATATTTATCCTTATTGGGCCTCAACTAAATGGTGGCATTAGCCCCTTTGAACCCTGTATATCCAAAGTGGAATGGCTTATCACTATTTAAACCCTTTCCCTGTTCTATATTTATTACAAATTTCAATACCTACTGAATATTCATGGTCAAATTAGTTTATAATGAAATATGGAAAGTGAACATTGCAGAAATTTTAGAAACAAAAGAAACAGAGCTATCAAATTCCATAAGCAAACAGAGCAGACCCTGATCAGACGGTCCCTATAGGAACCATCTACTCTGTTTAAATTTATGAAGGCTTTTGAATGAAACACAGAGCAGACCCTGAGCAGAGGGCTCTTCTCGTACACTCTTTTCTCACATTCAAAGGGTTAAAAATTCACATTGAATGACATAGTTTATTCAGATTGCTGCCATATCCTTGGTAAAACAGATGCAAACATTGATGGGAATAGCTCTAAAGATACACATGTAGAAGTTTAACCGTTACCTTATTAATATTCAGGGAAGAAAGAAAGAAAATTAAACATATCTATTAACTGTATTTTTATAATGGTACTGTACATGATGGCAGACTTTTTCAAAGGAAAAAACCGAAGAATCAGATCTATATAATCCTATAAGCAAACTGAGTAGACCCTGATGAGATGGCTCCTGTAGGAGCCATCAGGTCGGAGTCTACTCTGATTGTGATGGCATGAACAGTTGTTTATATCAGTAAAGGGTTTATGAAAACTAATTAACTAAATAAATATTTAAATAATGGAATAGGAAAAAGGGATTTTTGACAAATGCAAAATTATATCCATATCAGTTCATAGCTTCTACACGAGCTGCCCGATCTGGGTCTACTATTTGCAAAAACAAATGAAATCATGATACGATATTTACCTTAAATATTTCAAAAGCTAATCTCCCCCTTTCCAAGGGTTTGTTCAACAGAATAAGTCAGTTTGCCACTATGTTGATAACTACAGTAAAACTCCTCTAATGCAACCACCTAAAAGCGGTATAATTCTGGTAGGTAGAGGCAGGTGGTAGCTTAGTACAGGAAAACAAGTAATGCAGAAAGCTCCTAGAGGAGCTTTCTGCATTACTTTTGTCCTGCATTAAGCAACCACCTGCTTATACAGACACCCATATTTGTTTATCAAGTGGTCACATTAGCGGGGTTTTACTGTAATGGAATAGCAAATTGTGTAAATCAAGTTGACACTACTCCTTTAGGGGAAGTTTGATCTGGGTCAAAACGATTCACCTATTATAACTTTGTCTGCCCCAACATTTTGGGTAATTTCGATACCACATTTTTTTCTCCCATCACAACAGGTAAAAGCATGCACTATTTTTCATAAACATGCAATAAATTCATGTTTCATTATACAATCAGTTTAATGCATATGCCTTTAATTTACAAATCTGTGTATTAACAAAACAAATACATGTATACAGATTAATCATTTTAGAGGAAAGACAATAGCACTATATAGCTGTGTAAAAAAAATCCAGTAAAAAAACATAAAAGAGTAAGCTACCAAATACACATTGATATATGCTTCCAAAAATGGGAACAAGAGAGTCCCAATGATCCTGTATTCCTCATATAAAAGTAAGCTACCAATAGCCATAGAAACATACATCAAATAATGGGAACAAGAGAGTCCCAATGTCTCTGTATTCCTCAAATAAGTGTAAGCTACCAATAGACATTGAAACATACATCCAACAATGATAACAAGAGAGTCCTAACATCTCTGTAACTTTTTCCCTCTTCTTATTAAAGAGAAGGCTGCCAACAGACATTGAAATATACAACCAAAATTGAGAGATACAACCAAAATTGAGAGCAAGAGAGTATCAGTGGCTCCGTATTTCTCACGTAAGAAAAAAGACCTGGTCCCAAGGTCATAAAACATTTTGCATGAATCTATATCCATTATCAAGCATATATTTGGTCAGAAACCTGAGAATGAATTCGACTCAGACTCAACATCAGAATTTTTTTATAACATCAGAGCCAGAATCTGTATTTATAACGACGCTGGGGCGAGTAGGAATTTAATTAAGCTCCACTATTCTTCAAATAGTCGAGCTAAAAATCATATAATTAATATTCACAATGCCATTATTTCTTATATGAATGTTCATGGAGTAAAGGGTTAATAAAGAAATATAAATCTACAGTTCTGTGAAATTCAGCCACTACCCAGCTATTATTTATGCAATTTGTTGTTAATCTGTCTACATATTAATGGTAATCTGGGCTGAACACAGAATAAAATTTGAAATAGTCAAGTCCATGTCAAGTATCAACAAAATGATTTTGGAATAATTATTATTATTATTACTATACCACATTTATATAGCGCTCTTTTCACACGGGATATGTGCGTTCAAAAGCGCTGTACATGGATGAAATCAATAATCGGAACGAACCGCATAATTATCTATCCAGACAATGAAAGATTTACAATAGATGTGCAATAAATATAAAAATCACTAGCCGGACGGTTAGTGAAGGATATACAAAAAATATACAATAGATATGAAATCATAAACCGGAAGGAACGGCATGGTCGTCCATCCAGTCAATGAAATGTATGCAATATATATACAATAAATATAAAATCACTAACCGGTAGGAACCACATGATTATCCACCCGGTCAATGAAAGATATGGAATAGATATACAATAAATGTATAACCACTAACCGGTAGGAACCGCATGATTATCCACCCAGTCAATGAAAGATATGCAATAAATATACAATAAGTATAAAGTCACCAACTGGTAGGAACCACATGATTATTTATACCAAGTCGGTGAATTATAAGCAATATATATACAATAAATATGATATACAATAAATACGAAATCACTAACCGGTAGGAACCACATGATTATCTATTCGGTCAGTGAGAGATTGATTCCTACAGCATATCCCAAGGGCTGCAATGGCAAAGGAATCGTAAGGTATGAGAATTGATGATTATAAGCTACTTTCCCTAAACTGTCCTAGTAGTATATGTTGAAGAAATGTGTTTTCAGAGATCTTTTGAAACATGCCAGTGAGCTTGCATCTCTAATGCCTGATGGCAGAGCATTCCAGAGTTTTGGAGCTGCATTCATGAAACTTCTCTCACCGTATTTTACCTTACGACTTTTTGGTACAACCAACGACAAGGAGCTACTTGTCTCAGAATAAGTATCTTGTAAAGAAATATTAAAGAAATGGCTATA
This sequence comes from Azorinus chamasolen, assembly GCA_963576725.1. Lineage (NCBI taxonomy): Eukaryota > Metazoa > Mollusca > Bivalvia > Cardiida > Solecurtidae > Azorinus > Azorinus chamasolen. Next base: position 50,863,019 of record OY755239.1, on the reverse strand, counting down.
AAAATAATGGTATGCAAAACAAACTTTTATCCCAAGCTCTGCATCCAAAGCTGTCGCATATAGTAGCAGTGACGGTCGTTCTATAATATAATAAACATTTATAAAATATTATTATAAAAAAGCAAACAAGAACATAATCAGTGTTTCTTTTTTTTTTTAATCTTTCAACACCATGGAGACTTTTGAGAACATTTTGGATCTAATTTGGACATTGAATAACTCTGCATCTCATCAAGATTCGGAATTATACTTAACATTGCAAGTTTTAATCCCTTACCAGATGAATATTCATCAGAAAATCATAACTGTATGAATAATAATCAGCGGAATTTTTATAATGACATTATGGACAAGAAAAAATTTACCATGGCAGAAGCAGTAACTCAGATCTATATTTCTTCATAAGCAAACTGAGTAGAACCTCATCAGACAGCTTTTAAAGGATCTGTCCGATTTGGGTCTACTCTGTTTGCAAATGCATAAAAATGCCTCTCTATGAGGTAAAGGGTTAAATCTTTCCATGCAATCTATATATGCACATAGATTGGATCCAGATCAGATGTCAAATAATGCCGCATCTTATCAGATCAACCATTTTTCTTCAAAGAAATGAGAGAAAATTTTATTTTAAGAATTGGATCAGACAACAATTATTGCAGATGGAATATTACTTCGAGTGCAAAGAAATAAATAACATTGTTCAGGAGATTTCATTCTTGTACCCACTGATAGCAGTTTTGAATGTGATAAGGATGCTTCGTCACATAGCGACCTGATTTCTATAAATCTTGGTAATATGACTCGTCGTGCCCATACTGATCTTTCTCCTCATTTTCATCGCCATCTGATTGACTGTTGGCACGATCTTTGGCTCGTCTGAAAAACCAATCATCAGGTTCATCTCTATGATACTGCCGATCTTCAGCACGACCCAGATACCACACATCATCTTCATCATCATCATCAACATCATCAGCATCATCATCATAACCACTATCAATATCAGCATCATCTGAATGCAACTTGTTCTGACAAGCACTGGTCCTATCATCCCCACATGATGATGAGGGCTTGTCTATGGTTTCCCCATGTCCGCTGTCAGTGTTTGAATCCAGATCTGAATCGGAATAATGCAGGTATTCCTCTGGTCCTGGCCCTACTGCACATTTATTGTCCAGAACTGAAAAGAACAAAACATTACTATTTATGCCTTGTATCCCTATCAAGGGACATTGACAAACTGTGTAGACCCAGGTCAAAGGGCTCTGATCAGAGTCTGCACTGTTTGCTGTACACATTCTTTTAAAAAGGTCACCCTGCCAAACTCTGTCGTCTGCTAATTTTGTCGTCTGCTACAAATTTTCATTTTTTTTATTTTCTTCATTTTTGTTTCAAAAACATAGTAACAGTAACAAACAGTTTGGATCCTGATGAGTAACTCGGCGTCTCATCTGGATCCAAACTGTTTGCATAGGTTATCACAGATCCGGCATTGGCAGAGAAAGGGTTAACTAAACGTTTGTACAGAACACTTAAAAACTGAAAATCAAATTCCAGTTCAGTAAAACATTGGCTAACCTCTAATAAATCTTTGTTGATAATGAAAACAAAACCAACATGTTTAAATTTAGCCCTTTACTTGCAGAATATTCACGTAAGAATTAATGGCTGAATTTTTGTCACCCCTTTACCTATTCATATAAGAAATGATGACTTCATGAATATTTATTAGCTAAATTCTGATAATGGCATACAATATTTTTTAGTATTGGTAGAAACCTAACGGTTATATCTAGTAGAATTGCGTAAGCAAACAGAGCAGACCCTGATCAGACAGCTCCTATAGGAGCTGTCTGATCTGGGTCGACGTTGTTTTCGAAGGTGTGAAAAGGTGTTTATATCAAGGAAAGAGATAAAGGCTTGAAAAGATGTCTCTTATGAAGGAAATATTATGTTTTACCATTGCCCTCTTCCTGTTTAATCCTTCTGCAGCTTTTAATGTCCCCTTCTGCTAGCCTAACCTGCCAGCATGCGAGATATCGGAGACAAGCTTTACTGACAACTGAATCTTCAGTATCTTGCCACCAGATGGCCTGGCATTTAAGCCACTCCGTCAGAATGTTGCTATCTTGAACATGTTCATCTTGTAACAAGACTGCAATTGAAGACTTCATTTCATTCTGCAGATTTGACAGGGATTTTGCTGTCTTGCTGTAGTATTTGGAAACGCTTAGCCTTTTTATTTTTGTGCTCAGGTCCATAAGCTGAGGGCTGCATCTTAAACTCCTATCATCTACAGACATATACTCGTCCTCTTCTTGATTATCTGCCTTGGGTTCTGAATACAAACATTTCACACAAGACATGTTACACAGTTTTTCATATACTGTACAGTAAAGCTTCACTAAAACGGCCACTAAATTACATCAAGTATTTTGTGTTAAAGGCAGGTGGCTGCTTAAAGCAAGGTGAAAGTAAAACAGAACACTCCTATAGGGGCATTCTGTTTTACTTTCACCTTGCTTTAAGCAGCTACCTGAACTAAATACAAACTAATTGACACAATTTAGTGTTCGTTATAGAGAGATTTTACTGTATATCTCTACTTTGTTAACCCATTCCCCCAAAGGCTATTTTTTTATCCAACCTCTTTGAATACATCTACTCAAAAGAAGCATTTACTAGAGAAAAGGAAAATCCTGTAATTTTGAAACCATTGTGATAAATACAGCATTTGCTCCTATGGAGCAAATGCTTTATTTATCACAATTATTTTAAAAAGTTACATTGACAGAGGTGTAAAAAGGCATAAATGTGAGGGAACTGGTTAAAAATGTTCATTGAATAAGTGCATAATCTCTATCATTGTATGATATTGTTCACTTTCAAGAAGAAGATATTGGCTCTTTTATTGCATGCTATAGATGGATAATGGATAACCTATGACCTCAGTTTGGATCCAGATTAGGTAGTTAATTTGTGCCTCTCTTACTTGAAAACTTCGTGAAATTCTGCTTATGGTTTTTAACCCTTTACTCCATGTATATTAATGTAACAATTATTGACATTATGAATATTAAAAGATGGATTTTCATAACGGTACTATGAACAAAGGATTTTTTTCATCATGACAAAGACTGTTGATTGAGATTTACATTACATCATAGGCAAACAGAGTAGACCCTGATCAAACAGCTCCTATAGGAGCCGTCTGATCTGGGTCTACTCTGTTTGCAAAGCCATAGATTGGTATATTCATGGAATAAAGGGTTTAAATGTTTGTACAGTACAAGGAAACTTGCTATATTTATGCCAAAGTTCTCATCTAAATAAGACTCCAAAATTCTGTGACTCACCAGGATCTAAACTGTTTGAATTTCTGTAATTTTAAAGAGAACCAAAAATAAAAACAAGAAATGTTTTTGTACAACATGTATGCCCCCACCCCCTCCAATCAAAGCAATAACACACATACAGGGAAAAATGTTTAGTTTTAAATTTACTGTTCATTTTAAACCTCTCTTCTAATTTTCAGGATCTTGAACCAAAGCATTCTCTAGTTAGTGAAACCATTTGGTCTACTGATGGACTGGAAGGACCAGACTGACCAGACCAACCAACTGACCAACATGGATAAAGCAATATACCCTGCTTCTTTGAATGGGTGGCATAATAACTTCCAGCAGATGACAATTTTAGCAAGCAAAAATTGCTTTGTGTTCTAAAAAACAATAGAAAGGAAAAAAGTTTACTTAAAGAATTGAAGTAGACAATAACTGCACTAACAATTTATCTAGAAATAACGACCTCCCTGTTCAATATTCATGTAAGAAATAATGGCATCATTAATATCCATATGCTGAAATTCTACGATTACATATGTAAACAGGAGTTATTGGTAAAAATTGTAGTCAGATCTATCATAATTTCATAAGCAAAAAGGCACAGACCCAGATCAGACGGCTCCTACAGGAACTGTCTGATCTGGGTCTACTCTGTTTTCAAATGCTTAAAAATGGTGTTTATATGAAGGAAAGTGTTAACCCTATCTGTGCACACCTTCATCTTTGAATGGTCTCCTTTTTGTATCTGCCTTGGCCCAGGCTTTTTCCTCCTTGTTGTGATTTTCCGTCTTGTTGTTATCATCCTTAGACTTCTTCATCCATTTTCCAAACCACTTTTTTGTCTTCTGCATGATTTTCTGCTGAAACTTATCGCTGAGCTGTTGAAACCTCTTTTCAAATTTATTTTGCATCTTTTCGAAAGTTGGAGAATGCTTTTTCCAGAGATGATCAGAGATGTTTCTCACCTACAAAAACATACATCCCCATTATGTGAGTTACTTGCCTTCTCATCTTGATCCATATATAATCATGCATTCATCGCTAGTGTGCAAAAGGTTCACCCTATACTCCATGAATATCTATGTTAGAAATTATGACATCATGAATATTAAGTTTTACAATTATATAATTATTATGAACACAAGAAGTGTTTACCATGGCAGAAACTGTAGGAATCAGAGCTACATGTATATAATTGCATAAGCAAACAGAGCAGACCCTGAGCGGTCTCATAATCCAACAATCAGGCCAGACCGGCAATTTTCCAGTTTTCTAGAGCCCTGGTGGATATCATTCTATTTCCTGATGCAAGCTGAACTGGAAAGCTAGGTTCCCTATTTGGTCAATATATATTCACAGTATTCTTCAGCACAAGCATCTGTTTGTATCTCTACTTACATACAGTACAAGTGACAGAAGACACCTAACAATAGCATTTTAACCCTTTCCCTTTTCCATCTTTAGTCCTATTTTCAATACCTACTGAATGTTCATGGACAAAAAAGTTAAAGTGAAATATGGAAAGTGTAATATTGTAGCCTATAGGAGCCGTCTGATCTGGATCTATTCTGTTTGCAAATGCACGAGAAAGTGTTTATATGAGAGAAAGGGTTAATGTAGTAGCTTGATGTAAAATCAAACACAGTGGAACCTCAATATCTCAAACTTACAAATTACGAGATGACGGGAGTTTGAGTCAATCTTTTTTCTAACTCGAAACTTTCTCGAGGTGATAGCTTAATGCAGGTTGAAAGTAATTTACACATTACAAGATGACGGAAGTTTGAGTCAATCTTTTTTCTAACTCAAAACTTGTGACCTGCTTCAAGATGTTGCATGTCTTTATAGATATGTGACACAATGGTGAGTTTTAGAACAATTCTGAATTACTACGTGTTATCCAGAAGTTTGAGTTATCCGAGTTTGAGATATCATGACTCTGCTGTAACACAAATTGTGGGAAAGTAAAACTACCAGCTGTTTTTGCCACTGGTCATAATTTTGTATCAGTTCCATAGAACTTTGAGTAATGTACCAGAAATGCTAGGGTCACCTAATCAACATAAATGTAAACTGCTTACTTGATGCCAAGTTTCCTCTATCTGGCCCTTTGTCTTGTTCATTATGTCAAAGATATTGTCCATCCAGTTACTACTGGTGCTGCCAAATCCAGAATCCTCAAACTCTGCCTCTTCCTTTCCACTGCTTTTCATTCTTTCTTCATTTCCTTCGCTTTTCTCTTTCCTTTTCTGTCTATTTGTGTCCTTTTGGTTCCTTTCATGTCTCCTGTTCTCTTCATGTCCCTCCTTCTGTCTCATATCATCTTTTTGTGTTTTCTCAGGTCTCTTTTTGACCTTTTCTTTCTTTTCCTGTCTCACTTCATCCTTTTCTTTCTTCTCTTCTTGATCTCTATTCTTTTCTTCCATCTCACGATTGATCTTGTGTTTTTCTTTCCTCTCAGGACTCATTCTAATTGTTTCTCTTTTTTCCTGTCCCATTTCATCCTTTGCATTCTTTTCTTCTTTTACTCTATCCTTTTCTACCTTTTCTCCCTTTGTCTTATGCTTTTCTTTCCTCTCTGGTCCCATACTTATCTGTTCTCTCTTTTGCTTTTTCTCCAGTTGTTTGACATTCATTTTTGTCTGAATGTTTTGACCCTCTTGCTCTCTTAAGTTAGGTTCTGCTCTCCTGGAAGATTCACTCCCCTCTGACCAATTCTGCTTGGAAAACATATAAATATATATAGGATATTGTTTCGAGTAGTTATTTTGTATAAACTGATATCAACCCATTACCTCATAGGCTATTTTTAGATACTACCTCTTTGAATAAATCTACAAAAAAGGAGCATTTACTAGGAAATTTTAGGAATTGTGTAGTTGGGAAACCATTGTGATAAATATCACAATGGTTTCAAAAAGTGACTTTTACAGAGGCGTCAATATGAGAGAATGGGTTAAAAGAGTCTGGTAAAATGTTATTAAGTGATCCTCTGGCAAGCTTAATAACATTTTCCAAGAGGAGTTTTATATCAGTCTGTTCAAAATGACTACAAACACCATATTCTTTTTATCAACTAAAAAATACCGTCTTTGACAGGTTCTACATGTATATTTCTACATGACATTACAGCTTATATTATATGTGTGTAATATACAGAACTATGTGATGGCTATATTTACTGGATTCTCGATTACAAGGGAATTTATATGATAAATAAATATATAGATGTAGCTGTATTCCAGGTCTCATTTGTAATCCAAATGTACAGTTGGCAATTGAAAATCATATATTTGCCCCAAATCTCTCATATCTTTGATTACCGAGAACTCATCATGCAAAAACTGTCCTCTACTGCAATTAATGAAGTTAAATTTTCCTTAACTTCTCTTTAAATGTGGCAAGCAAATGGAGAGAATCTGTATTAATTTCTCTTTAAATGTAGCGAGTGTGTTAAACAAAGCAGGGTCATGATGAGACGCACAGTTACTTAGCATCTTATCTGGACCAAAACTGTTTGCACTGGTAATAATGAATCTTGCTATCATGCAGAATGTTCAGTATTTGCCAGTATAACATTTTATAATTAACGTTCATGATCTCATTATATTTGGCTTTGATATTTTATGGACTAACCAGATAACCTGCTAAATGAGTAAAACTGACTCCTCCCTTTCTGAATACATGTATTAACCCATTACCTCATAGGCTATTTTTAGACTCAACCTCTTTGAACAAATCTACCAACAAGAGGGCCAGAATGGCCCTGAAGCGCTCACCAGACAATCAGAGGAGAATATTTTCAAAGATTTCACTATATGTTTCTATAGAAAACTAGCCGGCCCTGGGGCAGACCAAATTTGACCCCAGGGGCATAATTTATATAACTTTAGTACAGGACTTGAACATGATGCTATGAGCCAAATATGAAAGCTGAGAACCTTTCGGTTTCAGGAGAAGATTTTCAAAGTTTTCTCTATATGTTTCTACTGAAAACTACCCACCCATGGGGCGGGGCCAATTTTGACCCCAGGGCCATAATTCATACAATTTTTGTAGAGGACCTAAACCTGATGCTATGCACCAAATATGAAAGCTGAGAACTTTCCAGATTCAGAGAAGAAGATTTTCAAAGTTTTCACTATTTGTTTCTATTGAAAACTGCCCATCCCTGGGACGGGGACAATTTTGACCCCAGGGGTATAATTTATATAACTTTTGTAGAGGACCTGAACATGATGCTATGTGCCAAATATGAAAGCTGAGCGCCTTCCAGTTTCAGAAGAGAAGATTTTCAAAGATTTCACTATTTGTTTCTATTGAAAACTGCCCATCCCTGGGGCGGGGACAATTTTAACCCCACGGCCATAATTTATATAACTTTTGTAGAAGACCTAAACATGATGCTATGTGCCAAATATGAAAGCGGAGAACCACCTAGTTTCAGAGGAGAAGATTTTCAAAGATTTCACTATTTGTTTCTATTGAAAACTGCCCATCCCTGGGGCGGGGCCAATATTGACCCCAGGGTCATAATTTATATAACTTTTGTAGAGGACCTGAACATGATGCTATGTGCCAAATATGAAAAGCTAAGAAACTTCTGGTTTCAAAGGAGAAGATTTTCAAAGGTTTACTATATATTTCCATTGAAAACTGCCCACCCCTGGGGCGGGGCTAATTTTGACCCCAGGGGCATAAATTATAAAACTTTTGTAGAAGACCTGCACATGATGCTCTGTACCAAATATGAAAGATGAAAGCCTTCCAGTTTCAGAGGAGAAGATTTTCAAAGATTTCACTATTTGTTTCTATTGAAAACTGCCCACCCCTGGGGCGGGGCCAATTTTGACCCCAGGGTCATAATTTATATAACTTTTGTAGAGGACCTGAACATGATGCTATGTGCCAAATATGAAAGCTAATAACCTTCTGGTTTCAGAGGAGAAGATTTTCAAAGTTTTACTATATGTTTCTATTGAAAACTTCCCACTCCTGGGGCGGGGCCAATTTTGACCCCAGGGGCATAATTTATATAACTTTTGTAGAGGACCTATAGGTGATGCTATGTACTAAAGATGAAAGCTGAGAACCCTGTAGATTCAGAGGAGAAGATTTTTAAAGATTCAAATTGTTGACGCGGGACGACGCACGACGCCCGACGCACGACGACGGACGATGGACATCAGGCGATCACAAAAGCTCACCCTGAGCACTTTGTGCTCTGGTGAGCTAAAAAGGAGCACTAACAAGAGAAAAGGAATTTTTTTTTAGAATTTTGTAATTTGAAACCATTGTGATAAATAGAGCATTTGCTTATATAGGAGCAAATGCTCTATTTATCACAATGGTATCATAAACTGACTTTTACAGAGGCGTACAAAGGAGTATTTATGGAGGAAAGGGTCAATTCAAAACTTGTATCAAAATTTACCATTGGAGAAAATGATTTTTATAATATACAGTGTATACCAAGATTAAGGGGCTCCATTGTGAGTCATCTGATCTGGGTCTAACCTGATTGCAAACATCTTATGTACTAAGTGCTACTTTAAGGGATAAACAAAGAGCATGTCTCTTTGTTCAAAACAAAAGAACTATAAACACAGAAATAACCCCAACATCTCATGTTTTTCTTGCAAACAGTACAAACCCTTCAGGTACACACATACACTTTCATTTGCAAACAGAATAGACCCAGATCAGAGGGCTCCAAGAAGAGTCCTCTCATCAGGATCTGCAGTTTGTAATTCATAATCCTCCAGCAAGTTTAAGCCTTTTCGTACTGAGTGGACTCTATAGTTAAATATTAATGGGCTTTACCACTCTGAAAATTCTGGGTTGAAAGGGTTATTAATTTTTAAAATACTATTATACAATACAGCAAAACCCCTCTAAACCGGACACCCAATTTAGTATAAATATCCGTCTTGGAGACAGGTGACAGCTTAATGCAGAGTGAAAAGCTAGAGGAGCTTTCTGCATGAGTTTCACCCTGCATTAAGCAGCCATCTGCCTAAAAGTATCTAAATTCTTCTCTACTAGAATTCTCGTTTAGAGGAGTTTTACTCCAATAGTTTCATTCAAATTTATGAAACTGTTCTGAAATAACTTTACCCTTTGCTTGTTCTATATTTATTCCATATTCCAATACATGAATATTCATGGCCAAAATAGTTATAAAGAAATATGGAAGTTGGAACATTGAAGCAATTTAAGAATGTTAAGAAACAGATTATCAAATTTCTTTTACAATCTGAGCAGACTCTGATCCTCTGAACAGAGTAGACCCTGATCAGATGGCTCCTATAGGAGCCGTTTGATCAGGGTCTACTATGTTTGCAGATGCGCGAAAAGGCGTTTATATGAGGGAAAGGGTTAAGCAGCCTTACCGACTAGTGAAGAAGGGAGATTAGGTATCTTATTATTTAAGCTCTGAGATACTCATTCAATCTTGAACATTAATGCCTTAACTCTTTACTCCATAAATATTCATGTAAGAAATAATGGCGTCAAGAATATCAATTACAGTAATTGTTATAATAGCACATGACCACAGAAACTTTCGGCGATGGCAGGAACTGTTGAATCATATTTAAGCAAACAGAGCAGACCTTGATCAGATGGTTCCTACAGGAGCCATCTGATCTGGGTCTACTCTGTTTGCAAAGGCATATTTATGGAGTAAAGGATTAATACCTGTGTTAATTCCTCATCCATCTCCCCAGGTTGCTCACTGGCTGTGGCACCCTGGTCTACATTGATATCCTCTCTCTGTCCTCTACATGTTAGAAGCTCCTTGTGCATTGTATGAATCTGGTTTTGTAGATCTTTCGTCTCTGCTTGAAAGAAGTCCCTTACATGTATAGTGGACATCAGCTGCTTATTCATTTTTGCATATGATCTGCTAAGGTGAAGGTTGTCATGTATTGTCATCATTAGCTGCTCTTCCAGTTTTTTCATTTCTGAGGAAAGATCATTAACCATTTACTCCATGAATATCCATGTAAAAAATGATGAAATCATGAATAATAATTAAATTAACCCTTTCCCTCATATAAACGTGTTTCCACGCATTTGCAAACAGAGTAGACCCATATCAGACGGCTCCTAGAGGAGCCGTCTGATCAGGGTCTGCTCTGTTTGCTAGTGGAATTTGAATAATTCTGTTTCTTTGCTTTCTAAAATGGCTACAATGGTCCACCTTCAAGGTTTCATTGTTACTGTTTTGTTCATGAATATTCAGTATGTATTGACATTTGAAAAACATAGAACAGGGAAAGGGTTAATTGTTCTAAATTTGCATATTAACACATAAAATATTTGCCAAAGCATAAACTGTAGAATCAGATTATAGACCCTGATCAGATGGCTCATATAGGTCAAGTCCAAGGTAATATATGAAATATGCTGCTAACATCCCAGGATATATTCACTAAGCTAATTTGGCATTCCTACTAGTAATACAGGAGATATGCTCCGGACAAGGATTTTCCACAGCTGAGGTCAGTGGTCAAGGTCACAGTGACCTGAAAACGGTAAGTCTGTTAGCCTTCCTACTGTAAGTGTTTTCACAGCTAGCCACTCAAACATAATTGTTTTCATAACAAAATGTTGAAATAAGCACATTATTCATCCATTTATTTATACTGGAAACCAATCTGCATACAACATAAATTATGTCATAAATGGCTGTGTTTTCATTGCCAATTTGGCCCTTATAACCTGACTATACAACACATCATAATGATTATTTGATTACTACATTTGCTTACCACAAACCAGATTGGGAATCATATACTCCTAATTGAAATATAACACATAGAAAACACTGTTCAACTCTTTGCACGCTAGCGGCGAAACTGTGATTACCTATGCAAACAGTTTGGATCCAGATGAGACACCGCATAATGCGGCATCTCATCAGGATCCAAACTGTTTGTCACTTTGACCATATTTTTGCAAAGAAATAAGAGAAATCTTATTTTTAGGATTGAAGCAGACAACAATTGTTGCAGACGAAAAATTACTTAGCGTGCAAAGAGTTAAGACAGCTTGAAGGCTTCTGATTTTGTGCAAAAACATGCTTATCATTAATAGAATTAATAAGGACACTAAACAAGTAATTTATGAAAAAAGATTTTTATGACCAGAACTATTTTCTTCTATTTACAAACCCTTAATAAACAAGAGGGCCAAGATGGCCCTTAATCGCTCACCTGATTACCATAGATTTAAGATTTTTGCAGGGTAGCCCATGGGAAGGGTCAATATTGACCTTAGGGACAATATATGAACAACGTTGATAGTGGATCATGAGCAATGGATCATGAGCAGTGGTTCTACAGAACAAGATTTTCAAAGATTTAGTATATTGATTTTATCAAGACAATGATTCTGACCAATAGAGATTGGGTTAAAAATGTGCTCTCTAAAGTATTTTTTCTAAGATTTAACCTAGTGACCTACTTTTTATTCCAACCCAACCCATGATCACACTAAACCTTGATAAAAATGTGGCCACTGGAGTGTAAACTAGATTTCTCTAAGATATGACCCCGTGACCTACTTTTTGACCTCAGATAACCCACTTTCAAATGTGTCCAAGATTTTATTAGGACAATCATTCTGACCAACTTTCATAAAGATTTGGCTATAAATGGGACCTCTTGAGTGTTCAAAAGGTTTTCGTACTATTTGACCTAGTGACCTAGTTTTTAACTCACTTTCAATCTCGTTTGAGATTTTATCAAGACAACCATCATGACTAAGTTTCATGAAGATTGGACTAAAATTGTGACCACTAGGGTGTTCACAAGGTTTTTCTACTGTTTGACCTAGTGACCTAGTTTTTGACTCCACTTGACCCACTTTCGAATTCATCCGAGATTTTATCAATACATTTGTTCTGACCAAGTTTCATGAAAATTGGACTAAAATTGTGACCACTAGAGTGTTCACAAGGTTTTTCTACTGTTTGACCTTGTGACCTAGTTTTCAACTCCACTTGACCCACTTTCGAACTCGTCCGAGATTTTATCAAGACATTTATTCTGACCAAGTTTCATGAAGATTGGACTAAAATTGTGACCACTAGAGTGTTCACAAGGTTTTTCTACTGTTTGACCTAGTGACCTAGTTTTTAACTCCACTTGACCCACTTTCCAAATCATCCGAGATTTTATCAAGACATTCGTTCTGAACAAGTTTCATGAAAATTGGACTAAAATTGTGACCACTAGAGTGTTCACAAGGTTTTTCTACTATTTGACCTAGTGACCTAGTTTTCAATGCCACCTGACCCACTTTCGAACTCGGCCGAGATTTTATCAAGACATTTATTCTGACCAAGTTTCATGAAGATTGGACTAAAATTGTGACCATTAGAGTGTTCACAAGGTTTTTCTACTGCTTGACCTAGTGACCTAGTTTTTTACCTCACATTACCCATTTTTCAAACTCCTCCAAGATTTTATCAAGACAATCATTCTGACCAAGTTTCATGAAAATTGGGCTAAAAATGTGACCTGTAGAGGGTTCACAAGGTTTTCCTACTATTTGACCTAGTGACCTAGTTTTTGACCCAACTTGACCCACTTTCGAACTCGTCCGAGATTTTATCAAGACATTCATTCGGACCAAGTTTCATTAAGATTAGACTACAATTGTGACCACTAGATTGTTCACAAGCAAATTGTTGACGACACACGACGCACGACGGACATTCAAGTCTCCCAAAAGCTCACCCTGAGCTTTGCTCAGGTGAGCTAAAAACACTCATGCAAATTTGAAATGACATCAGACGATTGTTGCCAAAACTCTAGACTGATTGCGATTTCGAACTTCCTGAAATCCCAATTCAAACAAATAAGCCATTACTGATAACGAGATGTACAACCTGTCTTAAGCGACTTTATATTAATTGGCCACAGGAATCTTAAAGAGCAGGTGGTTGCTTAGTACAGGGCAAAAGAAATGCAGAAAGCGCCTATATAAGCTTACACAAACGAAGAAATCTTTGAGGGTAAAACAAGGGTAAAACTTAATTCCCCTGTCGCCTAGGCAGGGGCATAAAAATATCTCCTTTATATCTCCACCAAACCCTATACTGTGACCACTCTCTAGAATCGTCTCTTCGGGACGATTCTACAGAGTGGTCACAGTACTGGGGTTGGTGCAGAAGTGATAATTTTAGTATTTGTGTATGTACCATAATCTGTAGCTCTGTTGTACAACATGTGATGATGATTAACTATGTGAAGTTTGAAAGGAATTGCTTACTAATATTGACAAAAGGCAAAGTATTTGCACAAAACCCAATATGACCACACCAAGGCAATGACAATACCTCAATAAGTTAATAATTCAACCCTTTTCTCCATAATCCCACCTTTTTATGTCACTACAAAAAGAGTGGACCCAGACCAGACACCATATGAGACATTTCCTGTAGGAGTTCTACAGCCAGGGTCTGCTCTGTTTTCTTATATGTTACAGATGCTCTACAGTTTGCCATTCAAAACCCTCTTAACCCATTCCGCCAAAGGAATAAAGGAGCATTTACTAGCAAAAATGAAATTTTTGGAATTATGTAGTTATGAAACAATTGTGATAAATAGAGCATTTGCTCCAATGGAGCAAATGCTTTACTTATCACAATGGTTTCAAAAAGTGACTTTTACAGAGGCGTCAAAAGGCGTCAATATGAGGGAATGGGTTAATCTTAATGTCAGAGAATCTTTTTATATTAGTGGTTCTCATCATAAAACACTAATGGATCAATTCACTTTCACCCTTAATTTCATATAAATGCCTTTTCAGCATTTGCAAACATAGTAGACTCAGTTCAGATGGCTCCTGTAGGAGCCGTCTGATGAGAGTCAGCACTGTTTGCCTATGGAATTATATAGATCTGATTCTACAGTTTCTGCAAGAGCCAAAAACATCATGTATTCCTTCACCATTATTAAAATTAAGCTAATAAATATTCATGAAGTCATTATTTCTTACATGATTATTCAATAGGGAAAGGAATGTATTCAGCATTCATTTTCAAGGGTTAACCCACCTAATTCCATGTTTACAGGTTGAGGTCGCCTCTGGAAACTCTGGAAATAAAACAAAGTTAAAAGGCATCAGTATCATCTATCTCAAACCTAGAGAACAGAAATACTGCAGATGATAGAGATATACGGCAATACAAACACTTTTTCATGCCATTGCAATGTTGAACCTTGTGATGTTGAACAAGCATAATTATGAAGTTACATACCATTTGCTTAAATAGTTTTAAAAATATAGCAAAGATTAATTGTTTGTTAGAGTTTTAAAAATTAGCTCAAAGTTCAAAGGTCAAGGTCACAAGTCAAAACATATGACATCGAAGGACTTGCCATAAGGGATTCACATAAATTTTGAAATATGAGTGCCCTGCTGGGTTTGAACAAGAGGGCCAGAATGGCCCTGAACGCTCACCAGACAATCAGAGGAGAAGATTTTCAAAGTTTTCACTATATGTTTTTATAGAAAACTACCCGGCCCTGGGGCGGGGCCAATTTTGACCCCAGGGACATAATTTATATAACTTTTGTAGAGGACTTGAACAAGATGCTATGAGCCAAATATGAACATGAACATGATGCTCTGTGCCAAATATGCAAGCTGAGAGCCTTCCAGTTTCAGAGGAGAAGATTTTCAAAGATTTCACTATTTGTTTCCATTGAATACAGCCCATCCCTGGGGCGGGGCCAATTTTGACCCCAGGGACATAATTTATGTAACTTTTGTAGAGGACCTGAACATGATGCTCTGTGCCAAATATGAAAGATGAGAGCCTTTCAGTTTCAGAGGAGAAGATTTTCAAAGATTTCACTATTTGTTTCCATTGAAAACAGCCCATCCCTGGGGCGGGGCCAATTTTGACCCCAGGGACATAATTTATGTAACTTTTGTAGAGGACCTGAACATGATGCTCTGTGCCAAATATGAAAGATGAGAGCCTTTCAGTTTCAGAGGAGAAGATTTTCAAAGATTTCACTATTTGTTTCTATTCTGAAAACAACCCACCCCTGGGGCGGGGCCAATTTTGACCCCAGGGCCAAAATTAATAGATGAGAGCCTTTCAGTTTCAGAGGAGAAGATTTTCAAAGATTTCACTATTTGTTTGTATTGAAAACTTCCCACCCCTGGGGCGGGGCCAATTTTGACCCCAGGGCCATAATTTATGTAACTTTTGTAGAGGACATGAACATGATGCTATGAGCCAAATATGAAAGCTGAGAGCCTTCCAGTTCCAGAGGGGAAGATTTTCAAAGATTTCACTATTTGTTTCTATTGAAAACTGCCCATCCCTGGGGCAGGGCCAATTTTGACCCCAGGGACATAATTTATGTAACTTTTGTAGAGGACCTGAACATGATGGTCTGTGCCAAATATGAAAGATGAGAGCCTTTCAGTTTCAGAGGAGAAGATTTTCAAAGATTTCACTATTTGTTTCCATTCTGAAAACTACCCACCCCTGGGGCGGGGCCAATTTTGACCCCAGGGCCAAAATTAATATAACTTTTGTAGAGGACCTGAACATGATGCTCTGTGCCAAATATGAAAGCTGAGAGCCTTCCAGTTTCAGAGGAGAAGATTTTCAAAGATTTCACTATTTGTTTCTATTGAAAACTTCCCACCCCTGGGGCGGGGCCAATTTTGACCCAAGGGTCATAATTTATATAACTTTTGTAGAGGACATGAACATGATGCTCTGTGCCAAATATGAAAGCCGAGAGCCTTCCAGTTCCAGAGGGGAAGATTTTCAAAGATTTCACTATTTGTTTCTATTGAAAACTGCCCACCCCTGGGGCGGGGCCAATTTTGACCCAAGGGACATACTTTATATAACTTTTGTAGAGGACCTGAACATGATGCTCTGTGCCAAATATGAAAGATGAGAGCCTTTCAGTTTCAGAGGAGAAGATTTTCAAAGATTTCACTATTTGTTTCTATTGAAAACTTCCAACCCCTGGGGCGGGGCCAATTTTGACCCCAGGGTCATAATTTATATAACTTTTGTAGAGGACATGAACATGATGCTATGTGCCAAATATGAAAGCTGAGAACCTTCTGGTTTCAGAGGAGAAGATTTTCAAAGTTTTACTATATGTTTCTATTGAAAACTTCCAACCCCTGGGGCGGGGCCAATTTTGACCCTAGGGGCATTATTTATATAACTTTTGTAGAGGACCTATAAGTGATGCTATGTACCAATGATGAAAGCTGAGAACCCTGTAGATTCAGAGGAGAAGATTTTTAAAGGTTCAAATTGTTCACGCCGGACGACGGACGACGGACATCAGGCAATCACAAAAGCTCACCCTGAGCACTTTGTGCTCTGGTGAGCTAAAAAGACAGACATCTTATTTTTTTATTTTCTAAGTCGATAAAGGGGTATAATTTTGTAACAAGAGGGCCAAGATGGCCCTTAATTGCTCACTTGATTACCGTAGATATAAGATCATAGCTAAGTAGCCCCTAGATGGGGCCAAATATTGACCTAAGGGAAATACTTGAACAATGTTGATAGTGGATCATGAGCAGTGGTTCTGCAGAACAAGATTTAGAATATTGAATTTATAAAGACAATCATTCTGGCCAATGAAGATTGGGCTAAAAATGTGTTCTCTAGAGTGATTTTTGTAAGATTTGACCTAGTGACCTACTTTTTGATCCCAACCCACCCATGATAACACTCAATCTTGATATCACCAAGACAAACATTCTGAGCAAATTTAAGGAACATTGGGCTAAAAATATGCCTGCTGGAGTGATATTACGCAGTGACCTACTTTTTGACCCCCCCATAACCCACTTTCAAACTTGTCCAAGATTTTATCAGGACAATCATTCTGACCAGTTTCCATGAAGAGTTGGCTATAAATGTGACCTCTAGAATGTTCACAAGGTTTTCCTACTATATGACCTAGTGACCTAGTTTATAACTTAGCATGTCCAATTTTCGATCTTGTCCAAGATTTTATCATGACAATCATTCCGACCAAATTTCATGATGATTGGACAAAACATGTGACCACCAGATTGTTCACAAGGTTTTTCTACTGTTTAGTTTAGTGACCTATTTTTTAACCCCATGTGACCCACTTTCAAACTCGTCCCAGATTTTATCAAAACAATCATTCTGATAAAGTTTCATGAAAATTTGGGTAAAAATGTGACCTTTATAGAGTGTTCACAAGGTTTTCCTACTATTTGACCTAGTTTTTGATCCCACATGACCCACTTTCAAACGTGTCCAAAATTTTATCAAGACAATCATTCTAAGTTTCATGAAGATTGGACAAAAATGTGACCACTAGAGTGTTCACAAGGTGTTTCTACTGTTTGACCTAGTGACCTAGTTTTTTACCCCACATGACCTACCTTCGAACTCATCCAAGACAATCATTCTGACCATGTTTCATGAAGATTGGCCTAAAATTGTGACAACTAGTGTGTTCACAAGCAAATTGTTGACACCGGACGATGGAGGCCGGACATACAAGTCTCCCAAAAACTCACCCTTAGTCAGATTGTAGCCCTTGTGATGGTGAACAAGAGTTTCATAAGATTTGCATCAATAGTAAAGAAATAATAGCCAACATTAAAGTTTTCGGATAACAACAGGGACGCCTGAGTTATGACAATAGTTTATTTATTTTTTCAAAAAATCTCCTTCCACATTAAAGAGTTGCAGTAGCAACAAGACTGATCTGCAAGCCCAGGGATCTGGTCACTAGGAGAGAACACTTTAGAGCAAGAGACAATTCTAAAGAGTGGTCACAACATAGGGTTTGATGGAGAAATAAAGGAGCTATCCTTGAAAATAGGCATTTTTTGTACTTTAGGCATCTTATCTGGTCCTCTAGATATACATACCTGGTGGAACCCATCATAGTCAGACACTTTAACTGAAAACACAAAACATAGTATAAACAGTATTTCATAATACAATATGACATATTACTGGCTTATCACACAGCAATCCAAAGTTTTCAGTTGATTTCATATTTGAAGCAGACCTTTTTTCCATTTCTTTACTAAAAAACGGTCGCAGAGCTATGGATAACAGTGCCTACCCAAATACTAAAATCGATATTTCTCCACCAAACCCTACACTGTGACCACTCTTTAACCCTTCTCTTGCTGAATTTTAAAATACATTTCTCCTTCTTTACCCATGCCCTATTGTATAATTACATATATCTTCACTGTGTACACGTATTTCGCTGTGCAATCACTGCTGTGGAGTGCACTGGTTGCACAATCAACTTGTAAATAATGCAGACCCTGATGAGACAGCTCATGCAGGAGCTGTCTCATCTGGGTCTTCACTATTTACAGGTAGGTATATTGACGCAAATAGCAAGCGAAGGGTTAAAATTGTCTCTTTGAGACGATTCTAAACAGTGGTCACAGCATAGAGTTTAGTGGAGAAATGAAGGAGCTATTCTTGAATATGTTTAAATTTACGCATCTTATCTAGAGCTCTGCGGTCAGAATGTCAAACAGTATGGATCCTAGTGTGATGCCAAGTTACCAATGCATTCTATATACAAATTCTGAAAAGAATTGTTGTATTGAGTGTAGTTTGTATAAGTTTATGGGGTTTTTGAAACACAAAATTACTCAATATTTATCCCTTTACTTTATTATAAAGGATCCAATGGATGCCTTTGCAAAGGAGTCAACCAAGATCAGACATCTCCTGTGGGTGCGGTCTGATCGGGATCTGCTCTGTTTGCTTATTGTATAATATAGATCTGATTTTCTTATTTCTATCATGACCAAAATATATCTTGTTCATAGGCCATTATAAACACTCAGTTAATTTACATTCACAAATCACTAATATTTCCATGAATCTTCATCAACTAACGGGTAAACTCATTTCCTAATAAGCTTATTTTAGACCAAACCTTTTTTAATAAATCTACTGAAGAGGAGCATTTACTAGAAATACTGAAATTTTAGAATTGTGTAGTTTTAAAACCATTGTGGTAAACAGAATAAATGCTCTAATTATTACAATAATTTCAAAAAGTGACTTTTACAGTGGTGCCAAAAGGTGTCAATATGAGGGAATGGGTTAAAAATACTTTCACTGGTTCACAAACTTCCTATGTAAAGTGACCCCCTGTCTAAAGACAGACAATTGGAACTTCCTATGAGTTGTCCATTTTTAGCAGGATGATGGTTAAACTATTGATTATAAGCATCTCTCTTCTGAATATTCATTTTAACAATAATGACATCATGAATACATGTACATTGTATTAAGTATTTATTAGCTGAATTTTTCTAATGGCATATTTTATATACAGGATTTTTTGGTAAAAGTACAAACCCTAGATTCAGATCTATTAACCCTTTCCCTGTTCTATGTTTATTTCAAATTTCAATACCTACTGAATATTCATGAATAAAATAGTTATAATCAAATATGGAAGGTGGTACATTGTAGCTATTTTAGAAAGTAAAGACACAGATCTATCAAATTCCATAAGCAAACAGAGCAGACCTTGATCATACGGCTCCTCTAGGAGCCGTCTGATCTGGGTCTACTCTGTTTGCAAATGCGTGAAAACAGGTTTCTATAAGGGAAAGGGGGGTTAAGTGATTATCTGAAGAACAGGGTTTTAAACACTTTTGCCACCATAGGACAATCCCTGATCACCTTTGCAAACAAAATGGCCCACATGAGATACTGGTAACTCAAATGAAACAAGAGCTGTCCGTGGACAGCGCGCTCCACTATTTTTAGCGCTGGATAGTGTAGTGGAAGTCTTAGTCAGAAAGGGAAAATTAATTTTAGGGTTACCTGCCCTCATGAAATAGGTTCCCCCTGTAATAGTTAATATGCATACCAAATTTGAACCAAATATCTTGGACAGTTTCTGAGACATGGATCTTAACAATGAAAATTCTAAGTCTAAAAAGGGGCATAATTATGGCAAAATTAATTTTAGGGTTTCCTAGCCATGTGAAAGTGGGTACCCTCCTGATTATAGTAAACATGCATACCAAATTTTAACCAAATATCTTTGATGGTTGGTTTCTGGGAAATGGACCTTAACAAAAAGGTTAACCAACGCCGACGCCGACAAGAGGGTCATGACAATACCTCCACTTTTCGAAAAAGTGGAGCTAAAAAAATAAGAGCCACGTGCGGCGCCAACACTCGTCTGATTTGGTACGTGTCCCGCTAAATTAAAAAAGTTTGAAAACGATAAAGGGCCATAACTCCAGTTTTTAAATCAAGAGTTATGGTTCTTATATAGGGGTTTTCCCCTCAATGAGATCTACTAACCTATGAAGTTTCATGTTGATATCTATTATACTTTTCGAGTAATGAGCTACATTAAAGTTTTTGCATGCTGCTGCCGACGACGACGACAATGACCCAGTGATCACAATAGCTCGACTTTTCTTCGAAACAGAGGACCAAAAAATGATAATTTTAGCAGACTAAATTTTCTTGGCACTAATAATAAGCACTACATTGACACGTATATACATGTTAACGTACGTTCAAATGCGGCAAAGTAAATGTTGAAGACAGCAACCCCAACAACCAGCAAAATGAAAAAGAGATAACAGCTCAGGGTCCAGTGCTCATTTTGCAAGCAATGCCACCATCTCAAACAGTAGTCTGAAATACAAACACAAAAACATCTCAAACAGTAGTCTGAAATACAAACACAAAAACATCTCAAACAGTAGTCTGAAATACAAACACAAAAACATCTCAAACAGTAGTCTGAAATACAAACACAAAAACATCTCAAACAGTAGTCTGAAATACAAACACAAAAACAAAATCAATATATTCCTCCTCTGTATGGTAGATCCTCCCTTACCTGTTTTCACTGTCACCAAAATGTGAAAATACAACAAGTTCACACCAAGAAGTTAACAATTTCATTTATTAACCCTCTCTTTCATATTAACATTTTATTTACGCTTTTGCAAACAGAGCAGAGCCAAATCAGACAGCTCCTGTAGGAGCTGTCTGATCAGGTGTGCTCTGTTTGCTTATGGAATTATGTAGATCTGATTCTGCAGTTTTTGTCAAAGCAAAAATCTCCCTTGCCAATTTTACATCATAAATAAACAGTTAATGAATATTCATGAAATGACCAATTCAGGCATAAATGTTTATTGGGAAAAGTGTTAACCCTTAACTTCAAGAATATTCATGCGAGATTCTGCCATTTATTATTTTTTTAAATTATTTTTTACTATTATAATAAACATATATAAAGCAGAGGTCCAGATAAGATGCGTAAATTAAATAATTTTCAAGAATAACGTCTTTATTTTTTCACCAAACCCTATGTTGTGGCCATTCTTTAGAATTGTCTCTTCGAGTCAACTCTAAAGAGTTGTCACAACATACGGCTTGTTGGAGAATGGACTTTTAGTATTTGAGTATGCACCTTTATCTGTTGTCATATAAGATAAGAAAATTTATTAGCATGGTAAACAATCAGTTCTGTAACATATACAAACAGGGCAGACACTGATCAGAAAACTCCTGCAGGAGCTGTCTGATCTGGGTCTATTCAGCAAAGACATGATTAGGTGGTATTATGAAGTAACGTGAACACTTTCCCTCATATACACACCTTTTCATGCCCTTTGCAAACAGAGTAGACCAAGATCAGACAACTTCTGACCAGGGTCTGCTCTGTTTGCTTATGGAATTATATAGATGTGATTTTACAATATCTGCCAAAGTAAAACAATCCTGTGTTCATTTACCATTATAAAAAATCATTTAACTCTTTCCCCTGTTCTATGTTTATTCCTTATTTCAATACATATAGGAGCCATCTGATCAGGGTCTGCTCTGTTTGATGATGAAATTTGAAAGATTTGTTTCTTTACTTTCTAAAATGGCTACAATGTTCGTCCTTCCATATTTCATTATAACTACTTTGTCCATGAATATTCAGTGGGTATTGAAATACGAATTAAACACAGAACAGGGAAAGGGTTAACCCATTACCTCATAGGCTATTTTTAGATCCAACCACTTTGAATAAATGTACCGAAAAGAAGAATTAACTAGAGAAAAGGATTTTTTTTAGAATTTTGTAGTTTGAAAACATTGTGATAAATAGAGCATTTACTCCTATAGGAGCAAATGCTCTATTTATCACAATGGTTTCAACAGTTGACTTCTGCAGAGGTATCAACAGGCGACAATATGAAGGAAAGGGTTAAAAGAGTCTAATGGAGTAGTAAACAGTGTAGACCCTGACCAAAACTGCAGGCAAATAGTTACATCCTGATCAATCAGGATCAGTTTGATCTGGGTCTTCACTATTTGCCTATGTTTGACTCATTTAGTACTTTACAGTATTAAGAAATTTACCATGTGCACGGCATCTTGTAAAACGTTGCAATAAAGGTCTAAAATCAGGTTGTTCTCTTTGATGAGCTCTGGAACTTGGGTCACACACAAGTGATAGGGATCTTTCTGACATAGTCTCCAGGCTGCCATCATCCAATCCAACCTCTTCTACTGTGTCAGCATCTTCTTCAAGGGAAGTAGCTCTAGCATCACTCAGACTACTGTCAGGTGTGTTGTTGTCTCCTTTACTTGGTAAAGCCGTTTGCGATGGTATCTCCGTTTTTTCAGAGCCACTACTTGTTAAAGAGCACCCAGAGTCTGGAATTAAATAAGAGGGCAATGATGAGGTTTCATATAGCAAAGGAGTTTATTTATACATTTAACCCTTCGCTTGCTGAATTTTAAAATACAGTTCTCCTTCTTTACCCATGCCCTGTTGTATAATTACATATATCTTCACTGTGTACACGTATTTCACTGTGCAATCACTGCTGTGGAGTGCACTGGTTGCACAATCAACTTGTAAATAGTGCAGACCCTGATGAGACAGCTCCTGCAGGAGCTGTCTCATCTGGGTCTTCACTATTTACAGGTAGGTATATTGACGTGAATAGCAAGTGAAGGGTTAATACACCTTTTAACCCCTTTGCAAACAGAGCAGACCCAAATCAGATGGCTCCTGTAGGAGTCATCTGATCAGGGTATGCTCTGTTTGCTAGTAGAATTATATAAATCTGATTCTATAGTTTCTGCCTTGGCCAAACATTCCAGTGCTCATTTGCCATTACATGCAATTGTGAAATAATATACCCCCAATATGACCTTTTTACCTTTATGAATGACACTGCCCTGAATAAGTCACCCCTAAAAATGTTCCCCTCCATAAGTTGCACATACATGCCAAGTTTGAAGTATGTATGTGCAATAGCAACACAATTATCGCCAACATTAAAGTTGGAGCCAAAATACACAGACCGACCAACCAACAGACAGACAGACAGAGCAAAAAAAATAATATGCCAACCCTCTTTGAATGGGGGGAGGGGGAGGGGGTGTTTAATAAAATTCAGCTAATTAATATTCATGATGTCTTATTTCTTAGATGGATATTCATGGAGTAAAATGTAGGAAAGTTTGCTGTCAGAGTAGTTTCAGATATATTGGTAAAATACTATGAAAGGAGAAATCTAGAAAAATTCTGATCTATGGCCTGAAAGATAGACTACCTGATTCCAGTACACCAAACAAAAAAATTGTATGCGGTGATATTTCTTACATGAATATTCATGGAGGAAAAGAATATACCAACCATGTTTGCCCTCACCGAACATCTCAAATGAGGACAGAGAGCTGGAGGCACTGTGGGACTGCCGAAGATTACTCTGTACATCATCTATTGCCTGTCGCAGTCTCTCTATGTCCTCTTCGGACACAGGTTGACCCGTACTTCCAGACACCTACACAATCAAGAAATCCACCTCTAAGGCAACAACAATGTGTAGATTTTAATGCATCAGAGTCAATAACTCCATAAATACCCCTTTCTAGTCGCCTCTGTAAAAGTCATTTTTTAAACCATTGTGATAAATAGAGCATTTGCTCCTAAGGAGCAAATGTTCTATTTATCACAATGGTTTCAGAACTACGCAATTCTAAAAGTTTCCTTTTCTTTAGTGAATGATCCTTTTTTGGTAGATTTATTCAAAGAGGTTGGGTCTAAAAATAGCCTATGGGGGAATGGGTTAATAATGGGATGTATTTGAAATGCTAAAATCATCATTTCTCTGCCAAACCCTATAGTTAGACAGTGTCCGACTATTTTGAGACAATTCTACACAGCGGTGACAACATAGTGTTTGGTAGATATATACATGTATATATATGGGCTACTCTTGATAAAAGGTATAACCCTTTACTACATACATATGCATCTAACACATTTGCAAACAGAGTAGATCCAGATCAGACGGCTCCTGTAGAAGCCATCTGAACAGGATCTGCTCTGTTTCCTTATGGAATAATATACGTACGACTCTATGTACAGTGACCTTGACAAGGTACCACTAAAACTGTGCAGATACATGAGATGAGTATACATATTAAGTATGAACTAACCGATTCCCTCATAGACTATTTTAGATCCAACCTCTTTGAATGAATCTACCTAAAAGGAGCATTAACTAGAGAAAAGGCAATTTTTAGAATTGTGTACATGTAGTTCTAAAACCATTGTGATAAATAGAGCATTTTGCTCCTTAGGAGCAAATGCTCTATTTATCACACTGGTTTCAAAAAGTGACTTTACAGAGGCGTAGGAAGGAATATTAAAGAGGAAAGGGTTAATAGTTCAAATGTAATGGCCAAAGTTAACTCTTTCAGCCTGGGATGCATATACACTGGAACTTGCAAACAGTGTAGACCCAAATCAGAGAGTTCCCAGAGGAGCCCTCTGATCAGGGTCAGCTCTGTTTGTCATTCTAAATCCTCTAGCAAGTTTAAACCCTTCATACTGAATGGATTCTATAGTTAAACCCTTTGCCTGTTCTAATGTAGTTATAATGAAATATGGAAGTTGCCATTTTTGAAACTAAAGAAACAGAACTATCAAATTCCATTAGCAAACAGAGCAGACACTGATCAGACAGCTCCTGTAGGAGCCATCTGATCTGGGTCTACTCTGTTTGCAAATGCACAGAAATGTGGTTATATGAAGGAAAGGGTTAACACTTTTGGGCTATTCTATTCTGATAATACAGGTTGAAAGGCTTTAAGTCTCAAACAGTGCAATAAACAGACAAACATAACAAACATACCATGTCCTTGGCCTATTATTAGGGGGACATAAATTTCTGCTGTCTACTCCAACAAAAAGCTGATTATATATTTTTTACTTAATTTGCAAATGAATTCAAACCAAATCAAAACACACAAAGGGAGTCCATGTCTGCATGTATGCACACAAAAAATGGTTTCATTGCAGCTTTATTCGAATTCTTTTGTGTCTTATCTGGATTCAATCAATTGCATAAGTTATCATGAAATTGCCACAAAATGGTCAGAGAGGTAAACCATTCACCTGATAGAAATGCATTTGCAAACATAGTAGGGTCAGATCAGACAGCTCCTGCAGGCATTGTATGATCAGAGACTGCTCTGTTTGCTTATGGAACAATAGTGATCAGATTCTACAGTTCTACCATAGCCAAATTTGTGTATTCATATGCTATTATAAATGATTGGTGTTTCTTCAGAGGTGTCCTGTGCACAAAACAAAATCAATTTATTCCATGCATAGATAAACCTCAGGCTTTTCTCCACCTGTAATTAGCAGGATGTTGTGATATCAATGGAATGCTGAAATACTTTTAACTATTTCCCTGTTCTATATTTATTCCAAATTCCAATACCTACTGAATCTTCATGGACAAAATACATGTTGTTACAATGGAATATGGAAAGTGGATATTGTATCCAGTTTAGTTTTAGTAAAGAAACAGATCTTTGAAATTCTATTAACAAACAGAGTAGACCCTGATTAGACGGCTCCAATAGGAGCCATCTGATCTGGGTCTACTCCGTTTGCAAATGTGTGAAAACCCTTTTATATAAAGGAAAGAGTTGAAGTGACCTCAATAAAGTGTTTATGCTCACTGGTGGAGGACTGGATGATGGCTGTGTATCCTGGGTATTGTCTGCAGTTTCCTGAGATTCTTGGGTGGACAGGCTGCCAGGCATGTCTGAGGACATCAGCGAAACAACATCTGGTGTGTTAGAGTCTGTTGCACTCTCACTTGTCCCTAGACTGGGTTCTTCATCTGTATCTGACACTGTAAGCCACAATTTAACCCTTTAATCCATGAATATTCATGAAAGAAATGATGATATCATGAATATTAAGTAGATTAACTGTTATAACAGCACATTGACACAAGGACGTTTGGCCATGGCAGAAAGTGTAGAATCATATCTGTATTATATCATAAGCAAATAGAGCAGACCCTGATCAGACGGCTCCTATAGGAGCTGTCTGATCAGGGTCTACTCTGCTGGCAAAGGTGTAGAAAGGCTTATTTATGGAGTAAAGGGTTAATACAATTTACAACAAAACCTGCTGTAATCCTTTCCTCCATAAACACTCCTTTCACACCTTTGCAAATGGAGCAGGTGCATATCAGATGGCTCCTGTAGGAGCTGTCTGATCAGGATCTGCTTTGTTTGCTTAAGAAATAACATAGATATATTTGTACAGTAAAAATCTCTGTATTCATGAGTCCAGTATAAACTATCAGTTAATTAATATTCATAGTAATTATTACATGAATATTCATGATGTAAAGGATTAAGTGACCACTTACTGGATAAATATAAGAGTCTTAACCCTTCTCTTGCTGAATTTTAAAATACATTTCTCCTTCTTTACCCATGCCCTGTTGTATAATTACATATATCTTCACTGTGTACACAGATTTTCCCTGTGCAATCACTGCTGTGGAGTGCACTGGTTGCACAATCAACTTGTAAATAGTGCAGACCCTGATGAGACAGCTCCTGCAGGAGCTGTCTCATCTGGGTCTTCACTATTTACAGGTAGGTATACTGACGCGATTAGCAAGCGAAGGGTTAATTAACCCTTTCCCCGTTCATTATTTATGTAAGAAATAATGACATCATGAATATTTATTAGCTGATATTTTATAATGGCATAATGTACACAGGATTGTCTGGTATTGGGAGAAGCTGTAGAGCCTGATCTATTATAATTTCATAAGCAAACAGGGCAGATTGGAGCAATAGGAGCCATCTGATCTGAATCTGCTCTGTTTGCAAAGGCATGAAAAGGCATTATAAGAAGGAAAGGGTTAAAAAGCAGGTAGCTGCTTAATTTAAAGTAGGACAAAAGCTTATCCCTTCACTCCATAGCCACCTTTTGGCACCTTTCCAAAATGAGTAAACCCATATCAGATGACTCCTTTTGGAGCTATCTCACCAGGGTATAATCTCTTTACTTATGAAATAGCAGTTCTATTTCTAGTTCCTGCCATGGTATTACAGTGCCAAATTGTTCATGATGCCAAAATAAAAATTCTAATATTCACACAGTCATTACAAAAAATAAAGGAATAGAGGGTTTAGCTACCACCTGTCTTAACCCTTTACTCCATGAATATTTATGTGAGAAAATATGAATAGCATCTTAGTTCCTTTTCTCTAGTAATGAATAGCATGAATATTAATTAGATTTATTTTATATTGGCACATGGATCAAAAATGTTTCGGCTATGGTAGAAACTAAAGAACCATACCTATACTATATCATAAGCAAACAGGGCAGAACCTGATCAGATGGCTCGTATAGGAGCCATCTGATCTGGGTCTGCTCTGTTTGCAAAGGCGTAGAAAGGCATATTTATGGAGTAAAGGGTTAAGAACCTACAACTAGTCATGTTTTGAGTAGTCAATTACAACAGGGTTTACTGTATATAAAGAATTAAAAGCTTAAGTAGACCTGTGCCCAAAGAACATGAGTGCCAACTCCCAGATGCCCAACGTCTTATCCTAATAAGCATTTGTATGACGTTTGTTGACTCTAGGTCCATAAGTAAAGAAGCAGTGCATGCCAAACCATTTTCTGAGCTTTCATACAGATGTAAGGACTGATAGATATGTATGAACAGACAAAAGCAAATGTATAATGTATATCCCCCTCACCCTCAAGGTGTGTGTGTGGGGGGGGGGGGGGTTCAGCTCTGTCTGTTTGCTAATGAAATAAAACTGTAGATTTGATTCTTCCATGGTCAAATAATAGTGTTAACCCTTTCCCTCATATAAACGCATTTTCACGCATTTGCAAACAGAGTAGACCCAGATCAGACAGCTCCTAGAGGAGCTGTCTGATCAGGGTCTACTCTGTTTGCTGATAGAATTTGATAGATCTGTTTCTTTACTTTCTAAAATGTCTACAATATTCCACCTTCCATGTTTCTTTATAACTATTTTGTTAATGAATATTCAGTAGGTATTGAAATTTGGCCTAAATATAGACAGGGAAAGGGTTAATATGCCATTATAAAAATGCAGCTCATTCATATTCATGATGTCATTATTTCAAGAATATCCGTCTGATAAAGGGTTAAGCAGCCATCTGTTTACAGACACCCACATTCATTCATTCAGTGACCACTGAAGGAGGGATTGACTATACATGTAGATAGTAGATACCATATTCATCCCCACTTTAACAAACTTTTCACTTATTACCTTATTCTCCCTTATAAACACCCCTTACTTCTGGGAGAAAACTAATGATGAATAAAACAACTAAATTAAACCTTCAATGTAATATTATAAATCAATAAATAAAGAATTATTTTTTTTAAAATACAAGTGGTAACTGAATGCAGGCTGAAATCAATGCAGAAAGCTCCCCTAGTAGCTTCTGCATTGCTTTCATTCTGTATTAAGCAACCACCTGTGTACAAAATGCAAGTAGATCCTTTTACAAAATGAAAGGCCACCAGGCCGGGGGGGGGGGGGGGAGAGAAGGAAGGGGGGGGGGAGAGAAGGAAGGGGGGGGGGGGGGCTTTTATTAGAGATTATATGGTATAATCAAGTACAAACCCATTAATACTTCATTAATTTATGTGGCTCACCACTGCATGTAGGTCAGTGTGGTTTACTCTTTGCATATAGTAATTGTCATCTGCAACACACTTTATAACAGAGACTTCTCTTGCTTTTATTTTCAAAATTCTCAATCAGAGTGACAAACAGTTTGGATCCTAATGAGACAGTGAGTTACTCAATATCTGATCTGGATCCAAGCTGTTTGTGTAAGTTTTAACAAGTTTATACTTCAGCACCATGAAAACGAGCCGACTGTGACAAGTTTCACTTCCTTGAATTTTAACCTTCTGCACTAGGGAAATTGTCATATACAAATATTGCAATCTGCTTCAATTTTACAAGTACATAAAAAAATTCCCCATGTCTTTTCAATTGTCGCAAAGAGTTTAGATCCTGTTGGGATGCTGAATTACTTGATATCTCATCTAGATCCAAAATGTTTGAGTATAAACACTTTTTCATGCCTTTGCAAACAGAGTATACCCAGATCAGATGGCTCCTGTAGGAGGCATATCTGATCAGGGTCTGCTCTATTTGCTTATGACATGATATACCAGTAGATTTGATTCTAAAAATCATATCAAAACCAAACACATTACATGTATAAAAATTCAGGTAATAAATATTCATGATGTCATCATTTTTCACATGTATATTGGACAGGTAAAAGGTGAATGCATGTCGTACATACATCAAGTAGCAGTCACATTACAAGCTCATGCTGAGCTTTCATGTGTATAGTCGCTTTTTGCATGTAAGCGTAGTGGCGACTTCATGACAATGTATTATTCAAAGTGTTTAGATCCAAACTGTTCTACACTCTATTCTAGTTTTTAAACAAATTGGAAAGAAAATTGATTTTATCCCTTACAGTGCCAGACATGTGTCACTAATGTCCTTTGCAAATAGTGTAGACCCAGATGAGAGGGCTCCTAGAAGAGCCCTCTCATCAGGATCTGCAGTTTGTCATGTTACACTTTTCTTTAGAAAAATTCCTAAATATTCATCATCGGATTGACTTGTTTGACTTTTGGAATAGTCCATTTGAAAATTCAGCATTGTAAGGGTTAAAAACAGTAGCAGATGACAATGTATGCAATTACTTAACATGCAACAAATTCATTTGAAGTGTTTTACAAGACAGAGGTACATTTTACAATTCGCAAACACAGTAGACAAGGATCACCCTGCCCTTGTAGGAGCTGTCTGATCAGGGACTACTGTTTGCTTATAAAATATAGATCTGATTCTAAAGATTCTGACATGATCCAAACTTCCTTTGTTCATTATGCAATTATTATCATTGCGTTAACCCTTTACCTAATAGAAACACCTTTTGACGCCTTTGCAAACAGAGTAGACCCAGATCAGACAGCTCCTGTAGAAGTTTTCTGATCTGGGAATACTGTTTGCAAGTGCCTAAAGATGTTTTTGCATCAGGTAACAGGTTAACCCTTTCCTTCATATAAATGTGTTTTATGCCTTTGCAAACAGAGTAGACCCATATCAGATGGCTCCCATAGGAGCCGTCTGATCAGGGTCTGCTCTGTTTGCTAATGGAATTTGAAAGATCTGTGTCTTTACTTTCTAAAATGGCAACAATATGTTCCACCTTCCATATTTCATTATAACTATTTTGTCGATGAATATTGAGTAGGTATTGAAATTTTATAAGTATAGAACAGAGAAAGGGTTAAATGGCTGCAAAAGAAATGTCATTTGTTACCTGACAATTTTTTGTTAACCTTTACTCCATAAATACGCCTTTCTACTCCTATGCAAACAGAATAGACCAAGATCAGATGGCTCATACAGGAGCCATCTGATCAGGGTCTGCTCTGTTTGCTTATGATATAATATAGATATGATTCTACAGTTTCTACCATGACCAATAATCTATGTCCATGTGCTGTAATAACAAACTGATATTGATTATGTCATCATTTCTTACATGAATATCAATGGAGTAAAGGGTTAAAACTATATCATGTGATTTTACAAGCGATTCTGAATGCAACAAACAGTTACTCTTTCATGGACGCATGTTTTCTCTGCAAATTTCCGCCACTTCCTATTCTTAGTAGAATCTGTACGGTAATATGTCTCTGATAAAAAATATTTACAGTAAAACCCCTCTAATGTGACCACCAAAAATAGTTCTAATTGTGGGTTTTAATCCTTTCCTCCATGAATATTCATGAAAGAAATAATGATGTCATGAATGTTAATTAGATTAATTTGTTATAATAGCTCATGGACACATGACGTTTTGGCCGTGGTAGACTCATATCTATATTATATTATAAGCAAACAGAGTAGACCCTGATCAGATGGCTCCCATAGGAGATGTCTAATCTGGATCTAATGTTTGCAAAGGTGTATTTATGGAGGAAAGGGTGAAAGGCAAGTGGGAGTTTAATGCAGGACAAAAGTTCTCCTTTAGTCCGGCATTAAGCAGCCACCTGCTTATAGAGACATCTATTTTCATTCATAAAGTGGTCACTTTGGAAGGGTTTTACTGTACTACATTCAGATATAAACTATCAGAGAGGGACAGAGAGTAGACCCAGATTAGACGTTCCTATAGGAGCCGTCTGATCAGGGTCTCTTCTGTTTACTTTTGACACAATATAGATCTGATTCTACAGCTTTTGTCAAAGCAAACAAATCAATGAAAAGTTGATAAAATAAAAGTTAAGCTAATAAATATTCATGATGTCAATTTTTCTGACATAAAAACTGAACAGGGAAAGGGTTAATTCTAGTAAACAGCAGTATCAGCAGATTCATGTGAGAAAGAGTAAGTAGGGCTCCAGGTAAGAGGACTAAGCTAAACAGTTTGCGAACAATATTTTCTTTATTTCTTTTTAGATGTGACCACTCATAAGAATCATATCAAGTAGTCATAACTTTGAAGAATTCGAATATGGACCTTTGTATGGGGAGTGCTTCCCATTATCTCAAAATCTGAGCTACCATATTCAATATCTCATCAAGATCCAGGAACACATCATACAAAAGATCACACTACTGAAATCATTGTAATTTCTAACCTACCATGATTGCATTTATTGGAATTTGCAATCATTTCTTTTCTACAAAGATAGTCTTAATTACATCACACTAGAAGGTGGAATCATTTCAGTTATCTCAGTAGTATTGATTTGTCACAGGACATTTTGACCATGGCAGACACCATACAATCAGATCTATAGTATTCATTTCATAAGCAATCAGGGTCCATGCTTATAAAGCTTTTAGTTGAGTCTGAGATCGTTCTCAAGCTTTTGATTGGTCAGATTTGAGCCTTTGGCTCAAATCTGACCAATCAAAAGCTTGAGAACTCAAATCTGACCAATCAAAAGCCTGAGAACGAAACTCAGACTCAACTAAAAGCTTTATAAGCATGGACCCAGAACAGACCCAACTAATAGACTGCTTCTACAGGAGTCATCTAATCTGGGTCTATCCTGCTAGCAAGGGAGCTAAAACTAAAAGATGTATTTATGGAAAATAGGGTTAACCATTTACCTCATTTCACATGTGTACCAGCCTTAGCAAATAGAGCTGACCAATATCAGACAGCTCCTATAGGAGCCATCAGATCATTGACAGTTTGTTTTGCTTGTGCAGTAACAAAGATCTGATTTTACAGTATCTGCAATGGTCAAAGATTCACTTGTTCTCAGGTTATTAACCCATTACCTCATAGGCTATTTTTAGATCCAACCTCTTTGAATAAATCTACTGAAAAGAACATTAACTAGAGAAAAAGGAAATTTTTAGAATTATGTAGTTCTGAAACCACTGTGATAAATAGAGCAATTGCTCCTAAGGAGCAAACGCTCTATTTATCACAATGGTTTAAAAAAGTGACTTACAGAGGCGTACTTATGGAGAAAAGGGTTAAACCAATTCAGCTAATTCAGATGCATAAAGTCATTACAGTAAAACCCCTCTAAACTGGAATTCTAGTTGATAAGAATTTAGATACTTTTAGACAGGTGGTTGTTTAATGCAAGGTGAAAGTTATGCAGAAAGCTCCTTTCTGTATGACTTTCACCCTGCATTAAGCTGCCACCAGGTCCTGTATCTAATGCCGATATTTACGCTAAATTGAACGCCGGTTAGAGGGGTTTTGCTGTATTCCTTACTCTACTTGCGGACTTGTGACAACGTTAGCCATCTGTTTACAAACAAATGACTGAAATGAAACAAAGTACAGTAAAACCCCGCTAATGCGACCACCTAAAAGAGGTATAATTCTGGGTACTAGATGCAGGTGGTAGCTTAATGCAGGACAAAAGTAATGCAGAGGAGCTTTCTGCATTACTTTTGTCCTGCATTAAGCAACCACCTGCTTTAAACGACACCAATGGTTGTTTATTAAGTGGTCGCATTAGCGGGGTTTTACTGTAACTCATTGTCTCATTAGGAACAAAATAAATGGTTGACATTATTATCATCATTTTGAAACAAATTGGATGGAAAATTCCAAATTAAAAAAAATTAGCACTCATAGAGGTGATATAAGAGAAATGCATTAAGACGGAATGGTTAAGAACACAGAAAAGTTTGGCCAGAAACTAGAATCAGTATATATTATTTCAGAGCAGATCTTGATCAAACTGCTTGTATAGGAGCCTGTTTGCATAAATTATGTACTGTATGATATCTATGGAGTACAGGTTTATGTTCTGGAAATATCCCTAAGCTTGGTCAATGTACAATGGTTAACAGAGTATGTCAATTAAAAGCAAATATTCTGATGGTTGTTGATAATGGAAAGATTACCGGTAGGCTGCCAATAATGAGAAGACTATTGGCAACACCTGTTGCAAGGCCTATCACAAAGATATACAGTAAAACCTCTCTATAATGGCCACTAAATTGTGTTAATTAGTTGTTATTTAGGGCAGGTGGCAGCTTAAAGCAAGTTGAAAGTGAAACTGAACGCTCCTATAGGAGCGTTCTGTTTCACTTATATCTTGCTTTAAGCAGCCACCTGCCTTAAACACAAAATACTTTATGTAATTTAGTGGCCGTTATAGAGAGGATTTACTGTAATAACTACCATATAGCTGGAACATCATGCATACTGACATTAACCATAACTCTTTACTCCATAAATGTGCCTTTTTATACCTTTGCATTTACAGAGTAGATCAAGATCAGATGGCTCCTGTAGGTCAGGGTCTATATATAATGCAGATATGATTCTACAGTTTCTGCCATGGCCAATAATTCCACTTAATCTTATCAATCTTATGATGTAATTATTTCTTACATAGAATCTGTTTGATCAAGGTCTGTTCTGTTTGCTAATTGAATCTACAGTTTTTGACTAGGCCAAATATTCCCTTGAAGTTCAAATATTCCCTTGAAAACTTTAAATTATAAATATTAAGTTAATGATACCGTGTATCGGGTTATTTTGGTGGATGATTAATTTGGTTGTTTTCACAAAAATTAAAACATTCTTATTTTGGATGTTTGAATTTTGGTGGAAATGAAATTTTACGACCAAATTTTCCATCCGGTAACTATATTCCATGTATGAGGTGATCAGTTCAAGCATAAATGTATATTAGGGAAAGTATTAACTAGCATACCCTCATGGTTGGACAGACGCAGGACAAACAGCGGTTGCAATATATTCCCTGGCGAACTATTTCCAGCCAAGGGTGTGACTGGGTCTGCCTCCTCATCCTCTTCACCATCCATCACCTCCACAGAACTACTTGTGCTCTCAGTGTCATCATCCTATAAGATACAGAAGAAACTGGTTCAGTAATACATCAAAGAAACTGCATTTAACTATAAATGAAAAATCACTGCAGACACTACCAATTATGTCAATATCAATTAACCTTTTCCTTCATATAAACCCCTTTTCACGCATTTTCAAATCGAGTAGACCCAGATCAGACGGCTCCTATAGGAGCCGTCTGATCAGGGTCTGCTGTTTTTGCTAATGGAATTTGATAGATCTGTTACTTTACTTTCTAAAATAGGCTACAATGTTCCAGATTCAAGATTTCATTATTGCTGTTTTGTCCATAAATATCCAGTATCGAATTTTGGAATAAACATAGAACAGGGAAAGGGTTAACTAATAATAAATTCTCTTATATCGTCATTCTATATAAACAAGTGAATACAATGATATGACAAACAACATAGAATAAGGTCTTAGATTTTCTATACACAAACAGAGCAGGCCCTGCTCAGAAAGCTGCTGTAGTAGCTATCTGATCTGGGTTTACTCTGTTTGCCAAGGCATCAAATAGACAGTAAACCCATTCCCTCATAAGCTAGAGCTATTTTTAAACCAAGCCTCTTTGAATAAATCTACTGAAAAGGAGCATCTACTAGAAACAAGGAATATTTTTTGAATCATGTAGATTTGAAACCATTAATGTGACAAATAGAGCATTTTACAGAGGTCGCAAAAGGCATCCATATGAGGGAATGAGTTAAAGCACCAAAATAAGGTTTAGAGGAGAAATATCAAAACAATTTTACTTAAGTTTCCAGAGCAATAGATAAATGTGCATACTGACATATACTAAAATCGTCATTTCTCCACCAAACCCTATGTTGCGACATAGGGTTTGGTGCAATAAACAGGCAAACATAACATGTCCTTGACCTATTATTAGGGGCACATAAATTAGAATTCCTGCTGTCTAGGTGGAGAAATGACGATTTTAGTATATGAGTACGCACATTTATCTATTGCTGTGGAAACTTAAGTAAAATTGTTTTGATATTTCTCTCTTCGAGACAACTCTAAAGAGTGGTCACAACATCGTGTTTGGTGGAGAAATAAATTTAAGATGCATAAAAATGTTACTCTTGAAAATGTTTTAATTTACGCATCTTATCTGGACCTCTGGTTTCCTGAATATGCATTGTATCTACAGCTCTGTAATATTCCAACTAACCTGAAGCATTCCATGTTCATCTACAAGGGCCCAGTCAGTGTTGCTACTGGACCCACTGGTGCTGTCCGTTGTGTCTCCTGGATCGTACTGTGACATAATTAAGTATTCCGGAAACAGCCTTCAAAAGCCTATCAAAATACATCAAAAGTTCATGTATTATATATAGGCATGATAGGGGTAAACCTTCTAAGGGCTTGCTTATTTGTAAACAATGAGGACAGCACTTGGTCTGAGCTGATCTATTTGGTTAGTCAACTCGAGTCAAATCGAAATATGGAATAGGACACTTATTCAGTTCAAGTTATGGATGAGTGTCAAACACTTTTAAAACAGCATAGTCGCTCAGAAGTATATAGATAAGGTGTGTAAATTAAAGAAAATCACTATACAGTACGTAGAATAAGGTTTTTTCATTTATTGATCATACAATGTAGGAGTATTAAACAAGAGGGCCATGATGGCCCTTAATCGCATAATTGCATAATTTGAAAAATCTTGGTAGAAAACCATTAGATGATGCTACATACTAAATATAAAGAGTCTAGACCTTACAGATTTGGAGGAGAAGATATTTTTAAGATTTTCCTATGAAAAACTGTTAAGCCCCAGGGCGGGGCCATTTTTGATCCGGGGTTCATAATTTGAAAATCTTGGTAGAGGACTATTTGATAATGCAACATACCAAATATCTAAGGTCTATGCCTTACAAGTTCAGAGAAGACTTTTAAAGATTTTTAAGAGAAGAAGATTTTTTAAAACTTTCCTACGAAAAACTGATATGCCCCTGGGCGGGGCCATTTTCAACCCAGGGGACATAATTTGAACAATCTTGGTAGAAAACTATTAGACAGCGCTACATACCAAATATAAAATGTCTCTGCCTTACAGTTTTGGAGAAGATTCTTAAAGCTTTTCATCTGAAAAAGTGATAAGCCCCAGGGCGGGCCATTTTTGACCCAGGGG
This sequence comes from Azorinus chamasolen, assembly GCA_963576725.1. Lineage (NCBI taxonomy): Eukaryota > Metazoa > Mollusca > Bivalvia > Cardiida > Solecurtidae > Azorinus > Azorinus chamasolen. The sequence goes on along the minus strand of OY755239.1, from coordinate 50,825,739 downwards.
TAATAATTTGAATAATCTTGGCAGAAAACCATTAGATGATGCTACATACCAAATACCAAGGGCCTAGACCTTACAGTTCTGGAGGAGAAGATTTTTAAAGATTTTCCTATGAAAAACTGATAAGCCCTTGGGCGGGGCCATTTTTGGTCCGGGGGTCATAATTTGATTAATCTTGGTAGAGGACCATTAAATAATGCTACATACCAAATATCAAAGGTCTATACCTTATAATTTTAGAGAAGAAGATATTTAAATATTTTCCTATGAAAAACTGATAAGCCCCGGGGTGGGGCCATTTTTGTCCTGGGGGCCATAATTTGAACAATCTTAGTAGAGGACCATTAGACGATGCTACATACCAAATACTAAAGGTCTATTCCTTACATTTTCAGAGAAGAAGATTTTTAAAGATATTCCTATGAAAAACTGATAAGCTCCGGGGTGGGGCCATTTTTTTATTAATCTTGGTAGAGGACCATTAAATAATGCTACATACCAAATATCAAAGGTCTATACCTGATAATTTTAGAGAAGAAGATATTTAAATATTTTCCTATGAAAAACTGATAAGCCCCGGGGTGGGGCCATTTTTGTCCTGGGGGCCATAATTTGAACAATCTTAGTAGAGGACCATTAGATGATGCTACATACCAAATACCAAAGGTCTATGCCTTACATTTTCAGAGAAGAAGATTTTTAAAGATTTTCCTATGAAAAACTGATAAGCCCCGGGGCGGGCCATTTTTGGCCCAGGGGTCATAATTTGAACAGTCTTCGTAGAGGACCATTAGATCATGCTACATACCAAATATCAAAGGTCTATGCCTTACAGTTTCAGAGAAGATGAGTTTTAAAGATTTTCCTATGAAAAACTGATAAGCCCTGGGGCGGGGCCATTTTTGTCCTGGGGGTCATAATTTGAACAATCTTAGTAGAGGACAATTAGATGATGCTACATACCAAATACCAAAGGTCTATGCCTTACAGTTTCAGAGAAGAAGATTTTTAAAGATTTCCTATGAAAAACTGATAAGCCCCGGGGCGGGCCATTTTTGGCCCAGGGGTCATAATTTGAACAATCTTAGTAGAGGACCATTAGATCATGCTACATACCAAATATCAAAGGTCTATGCCTTACAGTTTCAGAGAAGAAGATTTTTAAAGATTTTCCTATGAAAAACTGATAAGCCCTGGGGCGGGGCCATTTTTGGCCCGGGGGACATAATTTGAACAATCTTTGTAGAGGACCATTACATCATGCTACATACCAAATATCAAAGCTCTTGGCTTTGTAGTTCCAGAGAAGAAGATGTTTAAGTAAATTGTTGACGCCCGCACGTACGCACGACGCACATACGCACGACGCCGGACATAGGATCATCCCAATAGCTCACCTTGGCACTTTGTGCCAGGTGAGCTAAAAACAGGTGGTTGCTTAAAGCTTGGGGGAAAAGTAATGCAAAAAGCTCCTACAGTAGTTTTCTGCATTACTTTTGACCTGCATTAAGCTACCACCTGATTTAGACTCATAATCAGACCTCTTTTTGATAGCAGATTAACCCTTTCCTCCATAAATACGCCTTAAATTTCTACGCCTCTGTAATAACCACTTCTTGAAACCATTGTGATAAATAGAGCATTTGCTCCTTTAGGAGCAAATGCTCTATTTGTCACAATGGTTTCAAACTACAAAATTCTAAAATTTTACTTTTCTCTAGTAAATGCTCCTTTTGGGTAGATTCATTCAAAGAGGTTCTGTCTAAAAATAGCCTATTGAGGAAAGGGTTAAGGCAGGTTCTACTGTATATGTTTATTGTATTTTGATACTGACTACTGAGTGGCCAAAACCAGTTGATAAAAAATAATATATCAAAATTGATCCATCTTTGTTGTTATATATAGTCACACTACCTTGATTTTTCTAAGAACAAACAAAACACAAAACCTATGTCATGAGAATGATGATCTTAAAGACTGGTCACAAAATAGGGTTTGGTAGAAAAAAATGTTGACTTTATGCCCCCGATATGACCTTTGACCTTGATGTATGACCTTGACCTCAAATATTGAAGTCAGAATTAATGACATCATGAATATTAATCAGTAGAATTTATATAATGATATATGAACACAATAATTTTTGCTATGGCAGACACTATATAATCAGATCTATATTTTTTTGTAAGCAAACAAAGCAGACCTTGATCAGATGGCTCCTGCTCTTTTTGCAAAGGAATATATCTGAATAGAATCTATGCATGGATTAAACAGAGCTCGAGCTAAAGGGTGATCTGTTGTTAAGTATAAATGTTGAAGTCTATCATATGATATGTTAAATATGTGCAATTTCAGGAATCAGTTATGTTGTACTTTTTCAAGAAGTTCAATATATTTAATTACTGTAGTTGATTGGTTGATTCTTTAACCCATTCCTTCATAGGCTATTTTCAGACCCAACCTCTTTGAATAAATCTACCGAAAAGGATCATGCAATTACTAGAGACAAGGAAAATGTTAGAATTATGTAGTATTAAAACCATTGTGATAAATAGAGCATTTACTCCATAGGAGCAAATGCTCTATTTATCACAATGTTTTCAAGAAGTGACTATTACAGAGGTGTAGAAAGGCATATTTATATATGAAGGAAAATCCGTAAGGGTTCATCATAGATCACTCAATAAGTTATAACTGCATGTGTTTGCAAGTTATAACATTTAAAAGTAAATTGCATTAACTAATTTCTGACAAAATCTTACTATATTTTACATTGAAACGATCAAGACCAAATTGATATGGGTCTGAAATTACTAATGGCCGAAACGACTTGGGTCCGAAACCACCAGATACCAGGAGGTTGAAAATAAATTATTTACACATTTGAATTATCTATACCTGTTTCACCAGCAGATAGATTTTGTTTGACATAGTGTCATTTCTAGTTTGTGCTAAGACATAATGTAACCGTAGGATCACTACTAGGATGCAATGTAGGAACTTGGTCACGAAGTCAGGCGCAATATTGCAAGCTGAATGGGGTATCAAATTGCAAGTTTCTAGATCCAAAATGCAAATTAATCCATTACTATTTAAGCGCACAGCTATGCCCCTCCTAGCAATGACATCCTGTGGAAAAGACAGCAACAAATGTAATAGATGTCGTTTGCTTATATTAAATTAGTCAAAATCTGATTAAATCTTTTATTTATATTCAATGCAATGCGAAGCAACCATTATTTTACGTCTTAAATTAACCTGGAAAGAAACCGATGAAGGAAAGATCAAAGAAAAAGAATATAACTTACGCAATACGAGGCAGGTCATCTACCAGGGTCCTCACTCACAAAACCTGACAGCAACTAAATGATGAGGTGTCTCTTAGAAGAAAATCTTATTTTGGGTCATGACAGCAGTTTATTTACAAATAAAATATCACGTGACCGAAAAATGATGACAGTACGTTCGTATTTTCCGGGTAAAATTTTTTAACTGGTGCATGTGAGTTTAATTTTTGTTGACAATTTAATGTGTATAAACCACAGATCGTACAAATACGTGTTGTTAAGTAATTCGCACAGTGTAAACCATGCACTAAGGAAGAATCGGTTGTCCCGAACGAACCAATAGGAAAACGATTAATGTCCCAAATTAACCAATGGAATGAAGCGACCTAATTTGGCGGGAAATTGTATTTATAATATACATGTAGTGTGAGCATGTCAACCGTGCAATGTAATAACATTCTAAAGGTCAGCGTGCAAATTCAAACTAATTATGGCAACTCGAAATTTGTTGACAACTAGGTGCATGCCGCTGCTGCATTCATCAGTGAGGGCAGACATTATATCCCATAGGTACTGTATAGATGATATATTATTCAGTGAATATTTATATTCCTCGTGTTTGAACCGTTTCCTGCATGATTGCACGAAATACGATAATCATGCAAGGCAAGCGGGGTATACAAATAATACATGTATAGATCTAATCTTCTCTATATCCAGGGTAGATTCTAGATCTAAGTAAGTTCTCAATTTGGGGATCTTTCCCCTAGTCCACATTTTGTGTGAAAGCCAATAGATGAATATCGAGCTACTTTCGGTTTTGACGAGCCCCTCCCCCCCCCCCCTTCTCTCTCTCTCTCTCTCTCTCTCTCTCTCTCTCTCTCTCTCTCTCTCCGCAGACGGTAACCGTCTCAACATAAGCATGTTGTCTTAAAAAATACAAGGGATATTGTCATGAAACTCATTAGATCTACTCATGTTTGTGATTTTTGATTCAATATTATATAGATCTAGATATATGTGTCAGAATTAAGTGATATATTTGATTCAATAAGTATGACCACGAAGTAAATCTGTATTTACTTCGTGGTATGACCTACAGATTCTTACATGAACCTCCAGCATCACGAAGTAAATACGTATTTACTTCGTGCCAGCATGTAAGGGTTTTTAATTAAATTGTTACAAAAAGTTCATCCGGTAGGGGAATATAATAATGGCATTGGTTTCTTTGCTCCCACAACTTGATTTTACATTTCTTTTCACAGAGTACCACAAAGTAAATACAGATTACTTCGTGAGAGTACAAAGAAAAAAAATGGTATTAATAAGCCATTGTCCTTCAGTTTCACGTTAATTATTATCGGGTTTGATTGTTTATAGATTTCTTTTATTTTCAGCTGTTCCTCATCTGCCTCTGTGAAGAGTTTGTTACAATCCAGCAACAAACATCAAGATGTAAGATATTATTATATGTCCCCATAACGAAGTGGGGGGGAAATATTGTTTTTGCTCTGTTTCTTATTCTTTCTTCCGATTCTTCTTCTTCCGCAGTAAACTTGTCCGATGCATTTCTCTGTAAGTTATGGTCCGATCCTAATAAAACATCACATGAACGTTGCTGGTTACATGCAGATGTGCATCTTCCTTTTGATTTTAGCTCACCTGAGCAAAACTCAGGGTGAGCTTTTGGGAGACTTGAATGACCGTCGTGCGCTGTCCATCGTCAACAATTTGCTTGTGAACAATCTAGTGGTCACAATTTAGTCCAATCCTCATGAAACGTGGTCAGAATGACCGTCTTGATAAAATCTCAAACACGTTGGAAAGTGGGTCACATGGTTTCAAAAACTAGGTCATATAGTAGGAAAACCTTGTGAACAATTTAGAGGTCACATTTTCAGTCCAATCTTCATGAAACTTTGCCAAAATGATTGTCCTAATAAAATCTCGGACAAGTTGGAAAATGGGTCATGTGGGGTAAAAACTAGGTCACCAGGTCAAATAGAAAAACCTTGTGAACACTCTAGAGGTCACATTCTCAGCCCAATCTTCATGAAACTTTGACAGAATGATTGTCCTGATAAAATCTCAGACAAGTTCAAAAGTGGGTCATGTGGGTTCAAAAACTAGGTCACCAGGTCAAATAGTAGAAAAACTGTGAACACTCTAGAGGTCATATTTTCAGCCCAATCATCATGAAACTTTTTCAGAATGTTTGTTTTGATAAGATCTCAGACGAGTTCGAACGTGGGTCATGTAGGGTCAAAATCTAGGTCACTAGGTCAAACAGTAGAAAAACCTTGTGAACACTAGTGGTCACATTTTGTGTCGAATCTTCATGAAACTTAGTCAAAATGATTGTCTTGATAGAATCTTAGATGAGGTTGAAAGTGGGTCATGTGGGGTCAAAAACTAGGTTATTAGGTCAAATGATAAGAAAACCTTATGAACACGCTAGAGGTCCCATTTTTAGCCCAGTCTTCATGAAACTTAGTCAGAATGAGTGTCCTGGTAAAATCTTGAACGAGTTTGAAAGTGGGTTAAGTAGGGCCAAAAAGTAGGTCACTAGTAGATCATATCTTAGAAAAATCTTGTTAACTGTCCAGCAGCCACGTTTTTAGCCCAATCTTCCTCAAACTTGCTCAGAATGTTTGTCTTGATGATATCAAGGTTGAGTTTGATCATGGTCCGAGTGGGATCAAAAGGTAGGTCAATAGGTAAAATTTTAGAAAAATCACTCTCCCATCCTGGGACTACCCAGTTATAATCTTAAATCTATGGTAATCAGGTGAGCGATTAAACACCATCCTGGCCCTCTTGTTTTAAAATCACAATAGCAACGAAATGGTGGGCTCTGATTGGTCGAAATATAGATGTTGTTTGGCGAAGTCACATATCTCTCGCTTTTGCAGAAAATTGGTATCATGGGATATTCTAGTACTCCAAATGGATTGGTAGGTGTTTCGAAAGTATTGGTTGCCATTGTAACTGAATAGTCGCTCTGATTAGTCTAAATTTCGATCTTTTTTGACGAATTTAGATATTGTTTGATTTTGCTGAAAATTGGTGTCGAGATATTTTGGCTCACTTAATTGATTGGTAGGTCTTTCGAAATAATTGGTTGCTGAATAGTGGGCTCTGATTGGTCGAAATTTAGATATTGTTCAATTTTGCTGAAAATTGGCATTTATGGGTATTTGAGTACCCCAAACTCAAGCAAATTGTTTTGAAAGACTCAATTGCCATGGTAATGGTGTGGTGTCCTCTGATTGGTCACAATTTACACATTTTTCGATAAATTGGTCAGTAGGTTACCCCAAACTTCATGGCAGGTGTTTCAAAAGTTGGTTGCCATGGTAACCCAGTGATGACCTGTGATTGGTTGAAATTTAGATATTTTGCTCATCAATACCAGTAACTGTTGTCAGTTTAGTTTAGGGGACATTCTGTAAGGGATTCTGTTACAATTAGATCTTGTTCAAGACTGCCGTTCCAGCTATTTGCGATCTGACTTGAATTTGCAAACAGGTTGGACACTCTGACATTAACCCTTTCCTCCATAAATATGCCTTTCTACGCCTCTGTAATAATCACTTCTTGAAACCATTGTGATAAATAGAGCATTTGCTCCTATAGGAGCAAATGCTCTATTTATCACAATGGTTTCAAACTATAAAATTCTAAAAAAAATCCTTTTGTCTAGTTAATGCTCCTTTTTGGTAGATTCATTGAAAGAGGTTGGATCTAAAAATAGAGGAAAGGGTTAATTTCTCAAAGGCTTGATGAAATCAGAAGCAGTCAAAATTGCTTCAGATCGAAAATTTCAGCAGGGTAAGGGTTAAATCTTTACTGCTTGAATATTCATGAAAGAAATAATGGCATCATGAATATTAATTAGTTTATATTTTATAATGAGCCATGAAAACTTGACATTTAGGTCATGTCAGAAAAACTAAAATCATATTGCATATCTATTTTTATTTCTTATTAATTAATGAACCCTTTACTCCATAAATGACATTGTGAATAATATTAGATTAATTTAAACAAGAGGTCCATGAGGCCCTGAAGCGCTCACCTGAGATAACCCAAGGGGCGGGGCCATTTTTGACCAAGAAGTCATCTTTTGTACAACATTGATAGAGAACCACAAGGCAAAGCAGTATGCCATTAATTAAAGGTCTAAGCCTAATGGTTTCAGAGAAAAATAATATTTCATATTTTCCCATGAAAAACTGATAAGCCCCAAGGCAGGGCCAAGTTTTGCCCAGAGGCCAGGGTCGTAAGTTGAACATTCTTGGCAGAGGACCACAAGCCAAGCTACATATTTGTATAGGACCATTAGATCATGTTACATACCAAACATCAAAGGTCTAGGCCTTACAGTTTCAGAAGATTTTTAAAGATTTTCCTATGAAAAACTGATAAGCCCTTGGGTGGGCCATATTGGCCCAGGGGTCATAATTTGAACAATCTTTGTAGAGAACCATTACATCATGCTACATTCCAAATATCAAAGGTATAGGCCTAACAGTTTCAGACAAAAAGATTTTTAAAGATTTTCCTATGAAAAACTGATAAGCCCTTGGTCGGGGCCATTTTCGGTCCAGGGTCATAATTTGAAAAATCTTTGTAGAGGACCATTAGACCATGCTACATGCCAAATATCAAAGGTCTAGGCCTTACAGTTTCAGAGAAGAAGGTTTTTAAAGATTTTCCTATGAAAAACTGATAAGCCCTTGGGCGGGGCCATTTTTGGCCCGTGGGTCATAATTTGAACAATCTTTGTAGAGGACCATTAGATCATGCTACATACCAAATATCAAAGGTCTAGGCCTTACAGTTTCAGAGAAGAAGAATTTTAAAGATTTTCCTATGAAAAACTGATAAGCCCTCGGGCGGGGCCATTTTTGGCCCGGGGGTCATAATTTGAACAATCTTTGTAGAGGACCATTAGATCATGCTACATGCCAAATATCAAAAGTCTAGGCCTTACAGTTTCAGAGAAGAAGATTTTTAAAGATTTTCCTATGAAAAACTGATAAGCCCTTGGGCGGGGTCATTTTTTGCCCCTGGGTCATAATTTGAACAATCTTTGTAGAGGACCATAAGATCATGCTACATGCCAAATATCAAAAGTCTAGGCCTTACAGTTTCAGAGAAGAAGATTTTTAAAGATTTTCCTATGAAAAACTGATAAGCCCTAGGGCGGGGCCATTTTTGACCCGGGGGTCATAATTTGAACAATCTTTGTAGAGGACCATAAGATCATGCTACATGCCAAATATCAAAAGTCTAGGCCTTACAGTTTCAGAGAAGAAGATTTTTAAAGATTTTCCTATGACAAACTGATAAGCCCTAGGGCAGGGCCATTTTTGGCCCGGGGGTCATAATGTGAACAATATTTCGTTCCCCCTAACCACTGATGCTTCTGACAAAATTTGGTTAAAATGGGGTTAGTAGTTTCAGAGGAGATGTCGTTTGAAAATGTGGACGGACGACGGACGGATCGCGGTCACAATAACTCACCTGAGCCAAAGGCTCAGGTGAGCTAAAAATGGCATTTGAACACGAAAGAAATTTTTGCCAAAGAAAAAACTGTTCAATAAGATTTATATAATTCCATAAAGCAAACAGAGCAGACCCTGATCAAATGGTTCTTATAGTAGCTGTCTGACCTAGGTCTAAGTACTCTGTTTGCTAAGGCGTAGAAAGGCGTATTTATGGAGTAAAGGGTTAAGCAAATAGAGCAGACACTGATCTGAAAACTCCTAAAGGGGCCATCTGATCTGGGTTTATTCTGTTTGCAAAGGCATATTTGTGGAGTAAAGGGTTAAGCCTTACTCTGACGAACATTATAAAGCATGCATTGTTCCACTTCACGAATATTCAATAATATAATTTTTATAACGCAAAAGTTTCAAGGGATTTTTTTTATTTTGACACAAAAGGTAGAATCAGATCTGTATTACAGAGCAGACCCTGATCAGACAGCTCCTACAGGAGCCGACTGATCTTGGTCACTGTTTGCAAAGAAGGCTTAACCCTTTCCTCCATAGGCTATTTTTAGACCCAACCTCTTTGAATGAATCTACCAAAAAGGAGCATTTACTAGATAAAAGGAAAATGCTAGACTTGTGCAGTATTGAAACCATTGTGATAAATACACGTATCTAGCATTTGCTCCTAAGGAGCAAATGCTTTATTTATCACAATGGTTTCAAGAAATGACTATTACAGAGGCGTAGAAAGGCTTATTTATGGAGGAAAGGGTTAAGGTCAAACAATGTACATGTAAATATAAAAGGCCTGCAATGAATATCTGAATGTTAATGATAATGAGAACAAGAATGACAAAATCAATTACCAATACATTTAATGATAAGGAAGAAAAGTAATAAAAATGTTTAAATAATTGTAAAAAATCTATCTTGTGATTTTATAAAATTAACAATACTTATGATATGTTGATATTGATAATAATGATGATAACTAAGAGACACTGTCTGACATACATGTTATTGATTACGATACTACATGACTCTAGTTTGTCAGAGCAATAGATATATGTGCATGTTCAAATACTGAAATCATAATTTCACCACCAAACTTGAAACTTATGTTGTAAAATCGTCTTGTAGGGATGATTCTAAATAGTGGTAATTTTCAAGTGTATTTATGGAGTAAAGTGTTAATAATGTTTTAATCTGCATGATTGTCTTAATTATCTATTCCTCAGATGTTTTACGCCTACAATGTTTGTAATACAGTGACACCTACATTTATATTATTTTATAACTTCTTGTCTATTTGTTACAGACCAATGCTGGATCTGGCTTTTCTCGTGGGTTTCATTCATTAAAGTACGCAGAAAAATGTATGAAAAAAAGGCAAAAACATCGAGACATGTCTCAGCTACCTGATACAAAGGGAAGGCGTCTAATCCTAAAACTGAAGCGTGTTGCAAACCAAGGTGCCCAGAAAGCTCTTGAAGGCACTTCTTGTTATCAATCAGGTGATCTTTATTATCTTTTTTCATGTTACTTACAACATAGCTACAGATAAGGTGCATACCCAAATACTACAATGGTAATTTCTACATCAAACCCTATACTGTCGCCACTCTTTAAAATCGTCTCTTTGAGGCGAATCTAGAGAGTGGTCACAGTATAGGTTTTGTTGGAGAAATAAGGGAGCTATTCTTGAAAATAATTAAATTTACGCATCTTATCTGGACCCCATGTCGGTGGAAACATTGAATTTCTTTCAAGCGTCATTCATGTGTATTAGTATGAAAGTGTATGTACTTCACATTGATACTATACATGTACATTGATGAAGCGAATAACTCGCATTTTTATTACATGGAAGTTATTGTACTTGCCTTGAACTTTTGACCAGAATAAAACTGGCAAATGTTGCAGACCTAGATCTAACTGCTCTAGAAGTAAACCGAAACAAATTAAACCCTTTCCTTCATATAAATGCCTTTTCACACATTTGCAAACAAAGTAGACCAATATCAGATGGCCCCTGAAGGAGTTGTATGATCAGGGCCTGCTCTGTTTGCTTATAAATGCAATAATATAGATCTGGGTCCATGCTTATAAAACTTTTTAGTTGAGTCTGAGTTTGTTCTCAAGTTTGTTCTGAAGTTTTTGATTGGTCAGATTTGAGCCTTTGGCTCAAATCTGACCAATCAAAACCTTGAGAACAAACTCAGAGTCAACTAAAAAGCTTTATAAGCATAGACCCTGATTCTACAGTTTCTACCAAGGTCAAACATTCCTGTGTTCATGTTCCATTATAAACATTAAACCTTTCCCTGTGTTATATTTATTGTTATAATGAAATATGGAAGTTGGAACATTGTAGCCATTTTAGAAACTGAATACATTTGTAAACAGATCTATCAGATTCAATTAGCAAACAGAGCAGACACTGATCAGACATCTTCTACAGGAGTCATCTGATCTGGGTCTACTCTGTTTGCATATGCATGAAAAGGCGTTTTTATGAGGGAAAGAGTTAAGCTGATAAATATTCATTATTTCTTACATAAATATTGAACAGGGAAAGGGTTAAAGTTATCAGAATGGTGATGAAATGACTATAAATCTGTTGAAAGTGGAGATTTCAGATGTCTTAACCCTTCGCTTGCTGAATTTTAAAATACATTTCTCCTTCTTTACCCATGCCCTGTGGTATATTTACATGCATCTTCATTGTCTATAAGTATTTCGCTGTGCAATCACTGCTGTGGAGTGCACTGGTTGCACAATCAACTTGTAAATAGTGCAGACCCAGATGAGACAGCTCCTGCAGGAGCTGTCTCATCAGGGTCTGCACTATTTACAAATTTATTGTGCAACCAGTGCACTCCACAGCAGTGATTGCACAGTGAAATACGTGTACACAGTGAAGATATATTAATTATACAACAGGGCATGGGTAAAGAAGGAGAAATGTATTTTAAAATTCAGCAAGAGAAGGGTTAAACAGAGAAATTAAGGGCTAAATCTGACTGACATAGTAGCAACTAGTGTAGACTCTGATCAAACTGCACTAATATGCTTTGATATTTTGTTATATCCTAGTACATAAATGTACATACTGGTTTACATGGGCAAAGTCAGGTGGAATATTGTACCATTTGAAATTATTATCCTCAATCTTTCTTACAGTTGGTCATTTGAGAGATGTGAGACTTCCAGATCCTGTGTATCGTGGTGTCTTCAAACCAGTGACAATACAGCAAGGGAAACCAACATTTATCACCCTTGACTTGGAGACAACGGGCCTTAGTGAGTTGGCTATAATTTTTAACCCTTCATTCCATAAAGATGCCTTTGCAAACAGACTAAACCCTTATCAGCTGTGCCTGGTCAGAGTCTGCTCTGTTTGCTTACTGAATAGTGAATACAGTATCTGCCATGGCCAAAATGGCTTGTGTTCATTGACTGTTATAAGAATTCACCTAATTAATATTCATGATACAGTGAACCCTCATTATACCGGCATTTGTTACAATGACACCCTTGTTGTACTGACAGTATGCATTGAAACAAAATATCTTTGAAACAACCACTGAATAAATGGTTCTACTGCCATTAAGACAGGTGATTTCTTAATGCAGAATACAAGAAGTGCAAAAAGCTCCCAAAGGCCCAAAACGTGTTCATATGCCATTATTAACCCTTTCCCTCATATAAACGTGTTTTCACGCATTTGCAAACAGAGTAGACCCAGATCAGACGGCTCCTAGAGGAGCCGTCTGATCAGGGTCTGCTCTGTTTGCTATTGGAATTTGATAGATCTGTTTCTTTACTTTCTAAAATGGCTACAATGTTCCATCTTCCGTATTTCATTATAACTATTTTGTTCATGAATATTCAGCAGGTATTGAAATTTGGCCTAAATACAGAACAGGGAAAGGGTTAAAAAACAATCTATATAAATATTCATGAAGTCATTATTGCTCACATGAAGTAAAGGGCTAAATCACTTATGTAACCCTATACCGGTAAGGGAGCAAGGAATCCCTGTACTATTTTACAATCAAGTGATATCCCATTTCCTTTTTTCTATTCCAGTATATGGTGGACAGATGCCACATATAACACAAATAGCTGCTGCTGAAATGCGATCAGGGGCAACATTTGATATATATGTCACACCACAGACTGCTATTACAACAGAAGCACAACGGATAACTGGTATCGTTATGGTTGATGCTGCCACCATGAAAGTTAATGGCAGGGCAGTGAACCATGTTCGCATACAAACAGCTGTACAGAAACTGTGTGATTGGCTTGAACATTTTGATAATGTAGTGTTGGTCGCTCATAACGGTAGGCGGTTTGATTTTCCTGTGCTTACCTCAGCTTTGTGTACCAAAAGCAAGGACAGATTTTTCAATTGTGTGCTAGGATACATAGACTCATTAACCATTTTCACTAAAATGTTTCCTAAACAATCTCACAAGCTGGAAGACCTTGCAAATTCGCTTCTTAGAATCACCTACAACTCTCACAATGCCATTGCAGATGTTGGAACGTTGAGACAACTTCTTATGCATATCAGGCAATCAAGTGATAAGCTTTTATCTTACAGTTTTCCTCCAAAAGCTGTCACTAACAATTTACTTTTCAACAAGGAAAAATATAAAAACTTAAAGTCCTTGGATCCTCTAGTATCCCGTGGAATATGCAAACGGACTACTGCAGAAAACATTGCTGGATCTGGCTTACAACTAGGCCATCTCAAAATGGTCTTCAAAAGTGCTGGTGAGGATGGCCTGAGAGATATATTTACACAGAAAAGCAGTGAAGGGTTACCTAGAGTCACATGTACGAAAAAGACATTGGATGAAATGATGCCAAAACTGGCAGAGTATTTCAGTCACAGATAACTTTGTTCGACAGGGTAAATTCATGTTAGTGTATATGTAACATATATATGTATCTCTATTCATCAAACATAAATGTATATGTTGGTGCAAGTAAATGAACAAATGTAAAGGAAGAAATTCAAGTTAATGTGATAGTCCTTAATTGCATTTGCAAGTACAAATGTACATAAATCATTTGTTTATATGATGAAAAGAAAAACTGATAGACCAAACGCTGAAGTAGACAAAACTTGCCAGTGTTTGATATAGAAGAACCATGGTATTTGTCGATGTTTTAGTATTTATTTTGGTTGCATTTTATTTTCATAACTGTTTGATATTGGACTATGATATTTTATTGTGCAACAAAATATTATAATTGGCAAATTATCCATATCGACGAAAATGGTCCATTATGTCTCAAAGGGGCATTTTTCAATATAAGTTCAAATTGACAGTCTTCAAAAGAATTATTTAACCTTTTCCTCTATAAATACAACCTTATATGCCTCTGTAAAAGTCACCTGTTGAAACCATTGTGATAATCACAGTGGTTTCAAATTGCAAATTCTAAAAAAAATCCTTTTCTCTAGTTAATGCTCCTTTTAGGTAGATTTATTCAAAGAGGCTGGATCTAAAAATAGCCTATGTGGGAATGGGTTAACATAACCAATACCATGTTTAATGATTTATTGAAAATATTTGTTTTTTGTGGAGACTATCACTATAAATCTTTCCCTCATATAAACGTGTTTTCACACATTTGCAAACAGAGTAGACTCAGATCAGACGGCTCCTAGAGGAGCCGTCTGATCAGGGTCTGCTCTGTTTGCTAATAGAATTAGATAGATCTGTATCTTTAGTTTCTAAAATGGCAACAATGTTCCACCTTCCATATTTCATTATAACTATTGTGTCCATGAATATTCAGTAGGTATTGAAATTTGTAACAAACATAGAACAGGGAAAGGATTAACCCTTTCCCTGTTCTATGTTTATTACACATTTCAATACCTACTGAATAATCATTGACAAAATAGTTATAATGAAAGGTGGAACATTGAAGCCATTTAAGAAACTAAAGAATCAATTCTTATCAAATTCCATTGGCAAACAGAGCAGACCCTGATCAGATGGCTCCTATAGGTCTGGATCTACTCTGTTTGCAAATGCATGAAAACACGTTTTGAAAGTGCCTTCCTGCACCCCCATACACATTTAAATGGAACAGCCCTAAGAAATAATGATGTCATGAATATAAATTAGATTAATTGGTTATGGACACAAACTCTAGAAATATATATTATATCATTAGCAACAGAGCAGACCCTGATCAGACAGTTCCTATAGGAGTCATCTGATCTGGGTCTACTTTGTTTGCAAAGGCATAGAAATGTGTATTTATGGAGTAAAGGGTTAACCCTTTACCTTACAGAAGCACCTTTTCATACCATTTCAAACAGTCAACTCCTGTAGGAACCGTCTGATCAGAGGCTGTGCTGTATGCTTATGGAATTACATAGATCAGATTCTACAATATCTGTCATAGGTAAACATTTATGTATTTTTGTCCTATTATGTAAATTTAGCCAATGGAAGTTCATTATGTTATTTCTTACATGAATATTCATGAGGTGAAGGTAAATCAGGCTCTACTTTATTGTTATTGCATTGGTTTCATTTGAAATTATCAAAAAATGTTTTAACCCTTCGCTTGCAAAATTTTTAAATACATTTAAAAATGTACAAATGTATTTTAAAATACGTTTCTCCTGCTTTACCCATGCCCTGTTGTATAATTACATATATCTTCACTGTGTACAAGAATTTCGCTGTGCAATCACTGCTTGTAAATAGTGCAGACCCTCCTGCAGGAGCTGTCTCATCTGGGTCTTCACTATTTACAGGTAGGTATATTGACGTGAATAGCAAGTGAAGGGTTAAGTTTACTTATTTAGATTTGTCAATCAGTTGAGAGGGGAGATTAACCCTTTACTCCATGAATATTTGTGTAAGAAGTAATGACGTCATGCATATCAAATAGCTGTCTTTTTATAATAACGTATGAAAACACAAGCATATTTAACCAAGACCGGAAGTGAAGAATCAGATCTATATTATGGCATAAGCAAACAGAGTAGATCCAGATCAGATGGCTCCTATAGGAGCCATCTGATCAGGGTCTTCTCTGCTTATGAAGTAATATATATTACGATTTTACAGTTTCCTCTGTAACCTAAAATTACTGTGTCCTTGTGCTTTAACCTTTCGCTTGCTGAATTCTAAAATACATTTCTCCTTCTTTACCCATGCCCTGTTGTATAATTACATATATCTTCACTGTGTACGAGTATTTCGCTGTGCAATCACTGCTGTGGAGTGCACTGGTTGCACAATCAACTTGTAAATAGTGCAGACCCTGATGAGACAGCTCCTGCAGGAGCTGTCTCATCTGGGTCTGCACTATTTACAGGTAGGTATATTGACGCGAATAGCAAGCGAAGGTTTAATGTGCTATAATAAGTTAATTACAGTTAATCTAATTAATATTCATGATGCCATTATTTCTTACATACATGAATATTCATGGAGCAAACGATTTAGACAGGTGGCAGGTAAGTATTGCAAAATATAGCGAGTATTGGCACTTCATTAATAGTTTTTGTATAAAACCGGATTATTATAGCACCAACTTTGAGTATCACAGAAAAATAGTACATGAGCTTGCTGAATGTATATACATCAATTGTAAATGTTTGTAATAGTTCATTGTATATTTATGTTTCTGTATGTATATGAGTATGAATCAAATGTGAAACATGAACATGAATTTATTTCGAAAAATAAAAAAAGAAAATAACTGCAAGTATCCTGTATTATTTTGGCCGAGTTCACGAGGTTTCAGATTTCCCAAAACATGGGATGTAGTATTAGAGTGAAATTATAGTAACTTTTTTATTTGACAGTAAAAGTTTCTAAAATTGCCAATTAATCACTTGCATGTATATGATACCATTTAGGAAAGTGTTAGATTTTGGAAGGTTTGAAAGTTTGCTTATTACTGGTCGACTAACTTAAGCCATTCCCCCATGGGCTATATTTAGACCCAACCTCTGGGTCCATGCTTATAAAGCAGTTTAGTTGAGTCTGAGCTGACGTTCTCAAGCTTTTGATTGGTCAAATTTGAGCCAGAGGCTCATTTGCTACGGGACAAAGAAACTGGTAATATTTATCACAAGATTTTGGAGTTTGATCAGGATCTACACTTATTAGCATTTGTAGTGGATCGACCCTGAAACTAGGTCCTGGTACAGTAAAACTCCTCTAAACCGGAATTCTAGTAGAGAAGAATTTAGATATGTTTAGGCAGGTCGCTGCTTAATGCAGGGTGAAAGTCATGAAGAAAGTTCCTTGTGTGTGTGTGGGGGGGGGGGGGCTTTCTGTGTGACTTTCACCCTGCATTAAGCTGTCGCCTGTCACCAAGACCGACATTTATATTAAATTGAACGTCCAATTTAGAGGGGTTTTACCGTGTATCTGGTAGAATTTTGTTGGGATTTTGAATTTATTGAATCAATGGGAGATAACTGTTGAAATATTATTTGTCTCGAACAATACGAGTTATCTACACACTTTATGTACACTACACTTCATAATCAAGTAAATGAAATAGGTAAAACATATACGTGCTATAGTTAATAGACAAAGGGTCCAGAGAATTTGTTTGCGAATTGTTCTGAGTCTAGGCCTTACAGTTTCAGAGAAGAAGATTTTTAAAGATTTTCCTATGACAAACTGATAAGCCCTAGGGCAGGGCCATTTTTGGCCCGGGGGTCATAATGTGAACAATATTTCGTTCCCCCTAACCACTGATGCTTCTGACAAAATTTGGTTAAAATCGGGTTAGTAGTTTCAGAGGAGATGTCGTTTGAAAATGTGGACGGACGACGGACGGATCGCGGTCACAATAACTCACCTGAGCCAAAGGCTCAGGTGAGCTAAAAATGGCATTTGAACACGAAAGAAATTTTTGCCAAAGAAAAAACTGTTCAAAAAGATTTATATAATTCCATAAAGCAAACAGAGCAGACCCTGATCAAATGGTTCTTATAGTAGCTGTCTGACCTAGGTCTAAGTACTCTGTTTGCTAAGGCGTAGAAAGGCGTATTTATGGAGTAAAGGGTTAAGCAAATAGAGCAGACACTGATCTGAAAACTCCTAAAGGGGCCATCTGATCTGGGTTTATTCTGTTTGCAAAGGCATATTTGTGGAGTAAAGGGTTAAGCCTTACTCTGACGAACATTATAAAGCATGCATTGTTCCACTTCACGAATATTCAATAATATAATTTTTATAACGCAAAAGTTTCAAGGGATTTTTTTTATTTTGACACAAAAGGTAGAATCAGATCTGTATTACAGAGCAGACCCTGATCAGACAGCTCCTACAGGAGCCGACTGATCTTGGTCACTGTTTGCAAAGAAGGCTTAACCCTTTCCTCCATAGGCTATTTTTAGACCCAACCTCTTTGAATGAATCTACCAAAAAGGAGCATTTACTAGATAAAAGGAAAATGCTAGACTTGTGCAGTATTGAAACCATTGTGATAAATACACGTATCTAGCATTTGCTCCTAAGGAGCAAATGCTTTATTTATCACAATGGTTTCAAGAAATGACTATTACAGAGGCGTAGAAAGGCTTATTTATGGAGGAAAGGGTTAAGGTCAAACAATGTACATGTAAATATAAAAGGCCTGCAATGAATATCTGAATGTTAATGATAATGAGAACAAGAATGACAAAATCAATTACCAATACATTTAATGATAAGGAAGAAAAGTAATAAAAATGTTTAAATAATTGTAAAAAATCTATCTTGTGATTTTATAAAATTAACAATACTTATGATATGTTGATATTGATAATAATGATGATAACTAAGAGACACTGTCTGACATACATGTTATTGATTACGATACTACATGACTCTAGTTTGTCAGAGCAATAGATATATGTGCATGTTCAAATACTGAAATCATAATTTCACCACCAAACTTGAAACTTATGTTGTAAAATCGTCTTGTAGGGATGATTCTAAATAGTGGTAATTTTCAAGTGTATTTATGGAGTAAAGTGTTAATAATGTTTTAATCTGCATGATTGTCTTAATTATCTATTCCTCAGATGTTTTACACCTACAATGTTTGTAATACAGTGACACCTACAGTTATATTATTTTATAACTTCTTGTCTATTTCCTACAGACCAATGCTAGATCTGGCTTTTCTCGTGGGTTTCATTCATTAAAGTATGCAGAAAAATGTATGAAAAAAAGGCAAAAACATCGAGACATGTCTCAGCTACCTGATACAAAGGGAAGGCGTCTAATCCTAAAACTGAAGCGTGTTGCAAACCAAGGTGCCCAGAGAGCTCTTGAAGGAACTTCTTGTTATCAATCAGGTGATCTTTATTACCTTTTTTCATGTTACTGTCAGGTGCGTACCCAAATACTATAATGGTAATTTCAACATCAAACCCAGTCTACTGTCGCCACTCTTTAAAATCGTCTCAAAGTCTTTAAAATCGTGTCTTTTAGACGACTCTAAAGAGTGGTCACAGTATAGGGTTTGTTGGAGAAATAAGGGAGCTGTTCTTGAAAATAATTAGATTTATGAATTTTTATGGCACATAAAAACATTTATGTCATAGTATACGGGATAATCCGCTCGGGTGATGTATTAGCCATATATATGTGTTATGGGGGTTCTGCGACATAAATCAATTTTCGGGACCCGCAGGGCTAAAAGAATTGATTTATATCGCAGAATCTCCATTTTGCGAAATATCACCTGGGTGTATTATGTTCGATTCTGAGGTTCTGCGACATAAATCAATTTTCGGAGCCTGCAGGGCTCCAAGAATTGATTTATATCGCAGGATCTCCATTTTGCGAATATCACCTGGGATCATATGCAAATTCTCCCCAGCCTGCGACATTCTTCCTCAAACGGTTTAACCACTTCATAGTACCTGTGTAATAATCTAACTTTATGCGCACCACATGGGACGCAGATTTGGTATTTTGCATATGTTCCCTTTCCACACTTTATACAGGGTTTAACCTTACTCTTTTTCATCAAATAGTTATGCAGTTTGCAATATTTTGAATTCTTGGTGGACCTAGAATGACATAATTCGTGATTTCCAACTTTTAGGAATGCACATTCCATTCTGTTTTATTACACAAAATAAAAAATATATTTAATAAGTAAAAATAAAAGTAAAAGAAATGAGTACAGACATGCAGTACCTCTTGCAACTACACCGCAACGGTGTTATTACTGATGACGATTTGAGGAAAGGAATACGAGCGTTGGATGAGAAGAAGGTTGAAGAAAAACCAGATGTTAAATCATCAGTAAATCTGCCTAAAAAACGCAACAACAAGAAAGAGAAAAGGCGACAAAAGCAGAAATATAATGATGTGATGAAAGAATTGAAACAGGTTTTCACTAAACGAAAAGAACCTGTTTCAGAACTACAACTCGTTGATAAACCATTGTGCAACTACTTCAAAGCATACCAAATAGATGCGGATCGTTATAAAGACCCAAGTAATCTGTTCAATGACAAGAAAGCAATTATCATCGAACAGATAAATAAAGACATCAAAGAATATAATGGTGTCAAATTTTCAATTGGCTTGTCTATTAAATTCTTCCATGATGAACTTGAAGGAGAAAGAAAGGAGGTTGTAGGTCAAAACCATGGAGAACAAAGTGCTGTTCTTGATGACCTTAATGTAGATGAATACTACGATAAACAAACTTCTTACCTACAAACATGGATTGAAAAATTCACAAATACTGCAAGTGGTTTAGAGATTGACCGTTGTATCAAGCTGTATTTGAACATTGCAAAATATGAACCATTAAAAGGTTCATCTTACATACCCCTACCTGATGCATTAGCAAACAAAAAAGCAATAATCAATGTAAAAAATGATGATAACAGATGTTTAGAATGGGCTTTGAAATCTGCATTACATCCAGCAAAAAGTCACCTCAACAATGTTTACAGTTACACAAAATGCCCTGATTTGAATATGAACGGTATTGACTTTCCCACACCAATCCCTCAAATACCAAAAGTAGAAAAACAAAACAACCTTGCAATAAATGTTTACGGATATACAATGTCAACGAAAAAGAAAAATATAAACATCTTCCCGTATTACATATCAAATCGGTCAAATGAATTGCAAAGAATAAACTTACTCTTGATATCAGAAGATGTTGAAGTCAGTAATGATGATGATGATGAGGAAGGTATAGTAGATGAAAACTACGATCCAGATGTTGATACAGAGTCACAGAAAGAAACAAAATATCATTACTGTTGGATTAAGAACCTCAACAGATTACTCTATGACCAAAACAAGCACAAAGAACAAACACACTTTTGTGACCGTTGCCTGTATGGCTTCTCAAGAGCAGACTTACTTATCAAACACAAAGAAGACTGCGAAGGTATCAATAAATCATCATTAAGATTAGAAATGCCAAAAGAAGGCGCTACAATCAAATTCAAAAACTACCAAAACCAAATGCCTGTTCCATTTGTCATCTACGCAGACTTTGAGAGTATAATCAAGCCTAAAACAGAACAAGCAGGAGACAAATCAGAAATAACAAGCGAACACGAGGCTTGCGGTTTTGGTTACCAAGTTGTCAGATATGATGGTAAAGCGGAAGAGCCTGTAATCTACAGAGGTGAGGATGTTGCTGAAGTGTTTCTTAATAACTTAGAATGTGAAGTTGAAAACATTAACAACGTTTTCAAACACCCCAAACCACTAATAATGACAGAACAAAACACTAAAGACTATGACAGTGCTACTCACTGCTGGATATGTGAACAAGAATTAGCAAATAACAAAACCAACCCAAAAGTTAAAGATCACTGCCACTTTACAGGTAAGTATCGTGGTGCAGCACACAAGAAATGCAACTTAAAACTTTCAATAAAACCAAACAAAACTAAAATCCCTGTTGTCTTTCACAATCTCAAAGGTTATGACAGTCATCTCATAATGCAAAAGATACACACTGCAAGTGGCAACATTACTTGTATAGCAAATAATGCTGAGAAATACATCTCTTTCAGCATAGGACAGCTTAAGTTCCTGGATAGTTTTCAGTTTATGGCATCATCACTGGAGAAACTTGTTGAAGCAACAGACAAGTCTGATTTCAAAATCACAAAACATGTGTTCGGTGATAAGACAGACATGCTTCTGCGTAAAGGTGTTTATCCATATGAGTATATTGACAACCAAGAAAGATTTGATGAAACAGAGTTGCCACCTATAGACAAATTCCACAGCAGTCTCAATGACGAAAGTATTAAACAAAGTGACTATGATCACGCGCAACATGTATGGACAAAATTAAACTGTAAAAACCTTGGTGACTACCATGACTTATATCTCAAAACTGACATAACCCTTCTTGCTGATATCTTTCAAAAATTCAGAGAAACCTGTATGAACACATACAAACTTGACCCTCTACATTATTATACCGCACCCGGTCTGTCTTGGGACGCCCTCCTCAAATACACACAGATAGAACTAGAACTTCTTACAGATGTTGACATCCATCTCTTCATAGAAAAAGGAATGAGAGGTGGAATAAGTATGGTGTCCAAAAGACATGCAAAAGCAAACAATCCACATGTTGCTGATTATGACCCAGATAAGGACAATAATTACATAATGTATTACGATGCAAATAACCTCTATGGACATGCAATGTCAAGGTCATTACCATATGCTGGTTTCAAGTGGTTAAGTGGTAAAGTAGGAAAAATGAAAAAAGGAAAAGGTCGGATATATGAAGTGGATTTGGAATACCCTAAACACCTACATAAAACACGCAATGATTACCCACTTGCACCTGAAAAGCTTGCAGTGAAAAAGGAATGGCTTTCAGAATATCAAACAGACCTACTGGATAACAACAGTGTGTTAAACACTGAGAAGCTTGTGCCTAACCTGATGGACAAGAAGAAGTATGTAGTGCACTACAAAAACCTACAGCTGTACATGAAACTGGGCATGAAGGTAAAAAAAGTTCACAGAATACTGGAATTTGATGAAAAACCTTGGATGGAACCATATATCCGGTTAAATACAGATCTACGTAAAACAGCTGAGTCAGCATTTGCTAAAGACTTCCACAAACTGATGAATAACTCTGTGTTCGGGAAGACGATGGAGAATCTACGTAAAAGAGTAGATATAAAACTTGTAAAAACAGATGGTACACAAAACGAAAGACTTCGAAAAATAATAGCCAAACCAAACTTCAACAGACGCGTGAAATTCTCTGACGAACTGTCAGCAATACATGTCAATAAAACAAAATTGACACTAAACAAACCAATCTATGTAGGTTTCTCCGTTCTAGATCTGTCTAAGCACCTGATGTATGATTGGTATTACACTGACAGTTTACTTGTAGACATCAAAACAAAAGATGCATACAAAGACATGTCTGAAATGAAAGATGAATATGACTTCTCTGACTACCCAAAAGACCATCCACTCTATGATGAAACAAACAACAAAGTAATAGGTAAATTCAAAGACGAATGTGCAAGTGTTCCAATAGCAGAATATATTGGTCTTCGTCCAAAATTATACTCGATATTAAGAGCAGACGAACAAGTCATCAAGAAAGCAAAAGGTGTGAAGAAGTATGTAATCAAGAAAAAAATAAACTTTGATAACTACAAAGACGCATTATTCAACAAGCAAAAATACTCTCACTCGATGAACATGCTACGTTCCATGAAACACAACATCTACGGACTGAGAGTAAATAAAACAACACTCTCCCCACTTGACACAAAAAGATACATATCACCTGATGGAACTACGACATACGCGTATGGATGTGACTTGTCACAGTATCATCCGGAACAATAAGTAGTTCTTCTTTGACAAAACCTCTCTGTGGTGCTGGTGGTTTCAAATAATAAACTCTTATACCTTGTGTAATGATTTGATAATCAATCTTGTGTACGTCTACACTCCATATTGGATCTGTTGCACGTCTCTTACCACCACCTTCTTGTTCACCTGGTTGATACAAGTATCTTACACTTGCGGTGAGACAAATAGGGTCATCAACTTTTTTTTCTTTGATAGGAGGAGGCTTTTTTGTCTCTTTGTTTAATGCCTTCATAACAGCTGGTAACCTTTTAACCCATTCTCTGTTTCTTTCACGCGTATCCATTTCTTTAGCATACTGATAACCAAACAATCTCTCACCCAGAGTTCTGTTGAATCTTTCAACCACACCCTGGTCTCTGTGTATATCTCTTCTACCTCTTCTAATTTTGACTTTGTGTTTATCCAACAGTTGTGTTACTGCACCCATAAACTCTCTACCAGGGTCAACTTGTAACAACTTTGGATATTTCAAATGTCTGCTATAAATCTTCTCAAAGGCTTTGGCAACTTCTTTACTGTCTTTAGATGTCAGTGGTTCTGCTTCTTTATACCTCGACCCAACATCAACTAACGTTAAAGTATACTTATATGTTTTGTTTACTCTTCCAAACTTAACAGTGTCATGTGGCAAAAACAGCAAATCTGCTTGATGCACTTCATTCTTAGCAGTTACATCAAACCTTGGTCTAACAATCTTCTTAGGTGCAGGTAAATAAATCTGCCACACTGCTTGTTTCTTTAGAAAATCTAATGCTTGTTTCTCGCTAACCTTGACTTCTTTTGCTAATTTCTGAACTGCCGATTTTCCTCTCCAGAATCCTTTTGGACTGTAGTATATTTTGTCCATTATTTATAATTAAGAAAAAATATATTAGTATAAAAAAAAAAAAATGTCAAAGTCAGTAAAGAAAAATGCAAATGAGATCAATGTTGAAGAAATCACAACAGAAGAATTCGACGAACTGCTCAAAGAGCAAAGTCAATATGATACACAAAGATGGACTGATTTAGAAATAAACAAAATATACACAATCACGTCTTGCAGAACAGTTGAAACAAGCAATGGAGACAGTGTAGTTTTAACTCTCAAAGACAATGGAGACGTGTGGTGTCCTTCTCACCTTGCAACTAAGATTGAAGGTAAAGAACCACCATTTTATATTAGACCGCTTGGTCTTAGACCGTGTAAAACCAATAAGAAAAATAAGTATCATGCTTATGACTTGGTTTTCCCAAAGTCAACTTCAAACTTTATGCATACAGATTACGTAAAGAAGTGAAGTGTTATTTTTTTTTGTCTACAACAACTTATACGCTACAAACCCAGTTGCTGTCATTCCTAACACAATAAATACAATCTCCTTATTCTGCTGGTCTGGTGATGGTGTATAGAAATCGCTCAACTTTGGTTCTGGAGGTAAAGCGTCTAACTGTTTTCCAGTAATGTAATAATACTGCTTCATTGCTTGGTCAACATCATCAAATGTCTTCTCCGCATGATGCTCCTTTTGCATCTGTTCATTAATAAAATCCAATCTCTCTGTTCTTTTTTTATTCCACGCAACTTGTGCTGATTCTAATTGTTCCACCGCTTTGTCATGTCTTTCCCTTTCTTCATCACTATTACTTCCCATCTTGGAGAATAAATAATTACTTCCTGTGAACGCCAATGCATTTACTAATGCACCACCTACCATCATAGCCACTGCACTTACCATTTTTTTATGTATGATAAAAAAAATTACTTCATAATATCAGCAGGAATTATACCTTGCTTAATCAACATATCTCTTGTTGCCATTGCAAGCAATATATCCAGTGATAACATTCCAATATCTCCCATATTAAAATCCACTCTGGGTGCTGGTCTCCTGAAGACCTTCCTACCAAGTTCTGAATATCCGACTGTCAATAGTGTTTCCACTCCTGCGTGGTATAGCATGTTAGCAATTTGTTTTCCATCGATTGGTGTGGTTGTCATTTTTATATTGGGTATTTATAAAAAAAAAATTAAAAAAAATAACTAAAATTCAAAGGGGTCATATTCTACTGGTTGTTTATCAACTTTAACATCATTAATTCTATCAACTTGTTTAACAGGTTTGTTTTTATACACATACAATCCCAAACCTGCAATGCCAATCATCATTAAACCAAATGGTAAATAATTTTTATATACATTTATCTTTACTGGTACATTTGTATCGGTATCATGCTCCTCAACATTTTTTGTTATTTCTGTAATGATAGGTTTGCTTTGCTGCTCTACTTTTTTTAACCGTTTTGCTTCTGCACCTTTTTTTCCTGCTTCAACACGTTTAGGATTTTTTGGCTTATTTTTCACTTCTGTGTCAGTCTTAACTTCATCACTCGTCATTTTTTACAGTGTCAATATTTTCTTTTTTATAAAAATCAATATACCTTGCTGTCGTTAGCATAGCAGTGAAAGGCGCCAGATACATTCCATACTTAT
The DNA here is from genome assembly GCA_963576725.1 of Azorinus chamasolen. Taxonomy (NCBI): domain Eukaryota; kingdom Metazoa; phylum Mollusca; class Bivalvia; order Cardiida; family Solecurtidae; genus Azorinus; species Azorinus chamasolen. Next base: position 50,799,569 of record OY755239.1, on the reverse strand, counting down.
AATACAACTCACAACAAACATTGGTCAAAGCATGGTTAATAAACGGATCTTCTTCCAAATCTTCTATCAGTTTTGGTGGGTCGAACACATTGAAGTATTTTGATACACCCATCACATACAGGTTGATAAAAGAATTCCCCAATGTTTTTGTCATACTTGCACCCAGCCGTGCTTCGTACCTGCAATAAAGTTTGTTGATTTGTTCTGCGGACATTCCATCTATGTCTGAGAGTTGTAAATCACGACCTAAATACTGTTTCCCACCACCACCTGCAACGATGGCTGACAGTCTTTCCCGTTTTATGTCTTCATTTTGTTCACATTTTTGTTCTACAGCAACATCTTGTAATAGCTCTTCTACGTTCATTTTTAATTTGTGGAATATTTTTTTTAGTTTAAAATAATTAAACAATATCAAACATCCAACTGTCATATTTACACAAGCAGATACAATTGTTATTAGTTCAAGTAGCATTGCTTTTAAGTATTGTTGATTTTTTTATAAGCATAACTAAATTTGTATAAGCATTGCTAACAGCATTGCTATATTTCCTAATAGCATTGCTACATTTGTTGATATTATTCATAGATTTACTAATAGCATAGCTGTCAACAATCCTGAAAAAAGTAAGCATTGCTAACAGCATTGCTATATTTGTTGATATTATTCATAGATTTACTAAAAACATTGCTATCAACAATGCTAAAAAAAATAAGCATTGCTGTCAATCAACTAACCAATAACCAGTCGGCTGGTCTGTTCTCAGTATCAATTTACGATGTTTCACTTTTGACAATTCTTCCTTTATTCTCTATCTCTCTTCCAATGTCGGAATGACATCATTCTCTCGCAGACAATTTTCAAAACTGTCTCTGTCTTTAGTGTAAAACATGCACAACCATTTTGTTTGCTCTCTCAAACCCTTCAGCACAGAATTATATCTCTGTGAAATAACCCACACTGATTGTTCTGCATGTCTGCCAGAGAAAGCTAATTCTGACAGCATATCTTTTTTCTTTGTTAATTCCTTAGTAGCACTGCAATCATCAATGATGTATAAGGTTGGAGAACCAGCATATTTATTGAAAAACACTCTCATCAGTTCTTGTAATTTTTCTTCACCATTGATTACTGGATTTACAATGATAACATTTTTGTTCTTTGGCTTCCTAACATCACCAATCCACTCACGGTTTTTATATGCTCTGTTCCATTGTATGGTGGGACAAAGAATAATTATATGTTCAAACACACCTCTGTATTCACCTTCAAGCAAATCCAAAACAAATTCAGTCTTACCACAACCAGTTTGACCACAAATAATAGCACAATGAGGATATTTCGGTAGTTTCATCTTTTTTATTCATGCATAAAATTAGTACAATACTTCTTTAAATCTTCCATCTTCAAAATTAATCTGTGCGTCTTGTATAACAAACAAATATACATTAATTGGTTCATCTGCCTCTTGTTCCTTGGTTATTTGAATTGTGATGCCCTCTGATGCATTCTCTACTCTTCTTCCAGAACCATGGAGTGTGTTATCATCTGTTGTTCGTAAATCCAACCACAATGCATAATTATCAGTAAGATACTTTTCTAATGTTGTGTTGGTGAAGTGTAAGTCTTTAGCGATTTTATCCGTTTCCCTGTTTCTCTTTGATGTTAAACAAAAGTATTTATTTATCTCATCCCACTGCTGATATGCTCTCATTCCTTGACTGTATAGTTGATTTGGAACTCCTTCTATTGTAATCTCTACTTTCTCTATTTTAGGGTTGTAATATGCTTCTGTGCCTGTTCTTTCTGGGTCTTCGAATAACATCAAGATACCTTTCATACTTCGTGCAGGGACATTCAAGTTGATGTTCCATAATGTATCGGATTTGTTCTTTGTTATTTTTCTGTGTCGCAATATGCGGTCGTAGAATATAGTCATTTTTCCGTCATATTGTTGTCTTATTTGTCTGACAAGTTCTGTATCGGACACCATGTCAAATTCCAAACAAATATTCTTAATTGTGTAAGTTGCTGCTGAGTCACTTGATTTAATCACTTTATCATAGTCGTTGAACGTAAGTTCATATTCAAGTCTGTCACCTAGTCCTGCTTGATAGAATGGCATGTGTGTTTCTAATAGTTCGAAATCAAGTGGGATACAAAACCTGTTTTTATATGCATTCGCTATGGCTTTGTCTTCTTTGTTTGAACTGGCATCACCAGCGCCAACTCTGTGTTTTAACATATTAGTTTTACCAATACCTTGATATGCCATATTAGAAAGTTCAGAAGGAGACTTCCACAAATCGATATAACAATGATAAATATCACTATCATCAATTGACATCACTTCATTGCCTGAAATTCGTATTGTAGTTTTCTTGATGATGGCCCTTCCAAGGTTTTGATACACAGTTGCATTTGCGTCTGTGCTTTTTAATTCAATCTCAAAAGCAAGACGTGCGCTTCTTGGGACAATAACATCGTTATTACTAAGATTGGGGAATCTAACTAACAGTTGTTGGTTCTGGTCAATGGTGCTGGGGTTGTTAGTTATTACAACACTCTGGCGAATTCCTTTTACACCTCGCGGTTCTCTTATTTTTCTGTAGGGATTTAGTTTATCTCCGTATGATGACATTTTTTTATTAATGCAAATAAATTTAATTTCTTAAATAAATAATGGCTGAAGGTGGAATGGATTTTCACAACCCTGAATATGACAGAGATGACTATGATAGAGATGAACCAGGCACATCTTTTAGAGATGAAGAGGAATTTCAAAGAACACTGGATGCTCAATATGGAGCATTCGATCATCTCACAGGTCCTGACGAGGAAAGAGCGGCGAACGTCTTGCTTAAAATGATGGTTAATCGATTTTATGAAAGAAATCAAGAATCAATAAGGATTGATAATGCCAATTGGAAAATGTCAAAGGATAAATATGGCAGACCTATGTTTGGTGTGCATAGTGATGGAAAAGATTACCCCCTATCATTTTACAAGACAGTCAACCCTGATGCTAATATGCAGTTCTATTCATTTGACACACTTCAAAAGAAATATGGAGTTGATTTTATTAGAAAAACTTTGGGAGTAGATGATTATCAATCCGCTGCTACTCGAATTAAGGCAGGTAGAGCAGAATTACAGCAATTATTCGAAACAAGAAACAAAATAGCATCAGAAAACATACCATTGCAAGACATTTCTTCTACACAAGAAGTGCAAGATTTAACTAATACAGTTGATGATGTTGAAACCGCAGTTAAAGAGCTTGAAACATCTTTTTGGGATGTAGAAGAGCGCAGTGATATTGAAACACAAACAGACATGACAAAGCGAGAAATGGATGGTATTTTGAAAGCAATGACTTCTGTGAAGGAAGAAGTTGCTAATGAGTTGGCAAAACTAGCTGAAACAAACAAGGAATTAGCAGCAGAGAAAGAAAAAATAGAACGAGAATCTCAGTATATGAGTGCAGATGAATTAAAACAATCAAGCAATCACATAAGAGATTTGGAAGCAGAGCGAAGTGCCAGATTGGAGGTGATAAATGTTAACAAAGAAAAATTAAGAACTCAAGTGAGTAGGATTAAGGAGACCATAAATAAGATACTAAAAGAAGACACCACACTTGGTCAGAGATTGAGGACATTATTCAGAGAACAAGGTATTACCATTGTCAGCGTTTTAACTGCTGTTGGTATGATTATTGGTCTTGTTGTTGAAGCTGTTCTTCCATCGGGTGGTGGTGCAACAACGCCACCGCCATCGGGTAAATCGGGAGGCGCAAAAGACTGGGTAAAAAAACAATTAGCCAATCTCGGAAAACTATTGTCTAGTCTTGCAGGAAAGGCAGCAGCCGCTTTACCGGGTGTAATTGGTTCTATTGTGTCTTGGTTGTTATCAACAACTGGTAAAGTTGTCAATTGGTTTGGAGAACATTTGTGGGCATTAGTTGTCGTTGTTGTTGGGTTGTTGTATGCAGCTGCTAAAGAGTATATTCGTAAATGAATAAAGCGGTAAAGCCTACTGCTATGCTACCCACAATCAATGCCGTTTTATTATCTTCATGTTGAACAGCTATTTTTATGCCCCCAAAGGTGGGCATATAGTGATCGCATTGTCCGTCCTTCCGTCTGTCCGTCTGTCCGTATGTCCGTCTGTCCGTCTGTCCGTCCGTCCGTCCGTCCGTCCGTCTGTCCGTCTGTCCGTCTGTCCTTCCGTCCGGAATTCGTGTCCGGTCTGTAACTTCTTCATCTATCAATGGATTTAAATATAACTTGCCACAAATGTTCACCAGACAGAGACGATGTGTCGCGTTCAACTCCCAGGTCCATGGGTCAAAGGTCAAGGTCACAGGGTACAATTACTTTGTCACAAATTTCGTGTCCGGTCTGTAACTTCTTCATCTATCAATGGATTTCAATATAACTTGCCACAAATGTTCACCACACAAAGACGATGTGTCGCGTTCAACTCCCAGGTCCATGGGTCAAAGGTCAAGGTCACAGGGTACAATTACTTTGTCACAAATTTCGTGTCCGGTCTGTAACTTCTTCATCTATCAATGGATTTCAATATAACTTGCCACAAATGTTCACCACACAAAGACGATGTGTCGCGTTCAACTCCCAGGTCCATGGGTCAAAGGTCAAGGTCACAGGGTACAATTACTTTGTCACAAATTTCGTGTCCGGTCTGTAACTTCTTCATCTATCAATGGATTTAAATATAACTTGCCACAAATGTTCACCACACAAAGACGTTGTGTCGCGTTCAACTCCCAGGTCCATGGGTCAAAGGTCAAGGTCACGGGGTACAATTACTTTGTCACAAATTTGTGTCCGGTCTGTAACTTCTTCATCTATCAATGGATTGCAATATAACTTGCCACAAATGTTCACCAGACAGAAACGATGTGTCACGTTCAACTCCCTGGTCCATTGGTCAAAGGTCAAGGTCACAGGGTACAATTACTTTGTCACAAATTTCGTTTCCGGTCTGTAACTTCTTCATCTATCACTGGATTTCAATATAACTTGCCACAAATGTTCACCACACAAAGACGATGTGTCGCGTTCAACTCCCAGGTCCATGGGTCAAAGGTCAAGGTCACAGGGTACAATTACTTTGTCACAAATTTTGTGTCCGGTCTGTAACTTCTTTATGTATCAATGAATTTCAATATGATTTGGCACAAATGTTCACCACACAAAGATGATGTGTCGCTTTCAACTCCCTGGTCCATATGTCAAAGGTCAAGGTCACAGGGTACAATTACTTTGTCACAAATTTCGTGTCCGGTGTGTAACATCTTTATCTGTCAATGGATTTCAATATAACTTGGCACAGATGTTCACCAGACAAAGACGATGTGTCGCGTTCAGCTCCCTGGTCCATATGTCAAAGATCAAGGTCACAGGGTACAATTACTTGTTTATCTGTGAATGGATTTCAAAGGAACCTGGCACAAATTTTAACCACACAAAAACGATGTGTCAACTCCCTGGTCTATGGGTCAAAGGTCAAGGTCACAGGGTATAATTTTTGGGGGCATTTGTCATGTGACTGTGACATCTCTTGTTTTTTCTGGTGGTACTGGTACTGGAGGAGGAACTATTGGGTTTTTTTGTTTAGAAGCCGGATTGTGAACAGTAATGTGTGGTTGTTGAGCAATGGCATCAAATAAATATGCGTGTTGTTTCACATATGAATGAAAGAATCCTGGAATATTTGCTGCTTTAGTCACCCATTCTTTAGGTAGGAAATGTTCTTTTGCATAAGTTGTAATCTTCTTATAATCTGCTGAACTAACTTGAACTGGCTGTGTTTGTTTCGTTGCTGTTCCTTTCAATTCTACATTTTGTTTTGGTGGAATAGGTTTAACATTAACACCGTTATTTAACCCAAGTTTTTGTTGGTCTGTTGCAACAACAATTTTATTATTATAATCTTGGATTGTTCCTATTCGCAATTCCATATTGCTTGGAGACATATACAGTCCAATTCCATACACAAAATCAACTTTACTTCTTGCATATTTCAATGTGTTTTGATACCTTGTAATTTGACTTGGTAAATCAACAGGACTATTGATAGCATCCTCAACGTCTGCAAGGAATTGTTTTTGAGCGTCAAAAGCTGTTCCTGTTCCGAGTATGTCTGTTCTTGTTTGAGACTGAGAACCAAGGATAGCCCAGCAATAGGTTCGTATAGATTCGTTTATACGTTGAACACCCGCTTTTGTAAAACCCTTTGATGTATCAAGAATAAATGTAGTCCATGCGTCTTTTACACCTTCGTCTTGTTGAAGATAATCAATGTGAACTTTCTTAGGTGGGTCATAATGGCACGACGAAACACCGCAATGTCTATCTCCTGCTACTTCAGGTCCAAATGTCATCTTGGTTAAATCAAGAACAGCCACTTTATTATCGGCAGTATGTTGATTTGAATTATCATGCCTAAAATCTGTTCGTGTCCAAGCTACATGACCACTGGTATAAACATCTCCAAGACCATCACCATTTGGAAATAACTTTTGTCGCCAGTCTGCATTAGGGTCTACATTAAACTCTTTGCATATACGTTCATAAGCTCCACGATCATAACTATTGTTAAAAGCATTCCAACTTTTGTCTTGTGGTAGAGCAATTCTCAGTTTTTTTTCTTGCAATTCTTCTTGTTTGATAATAAACGTGGAACAAGAATAGAGAACCAACCATCGCGTCTGCTTTTAAGTGATTGTTGTAATCTACACCACAACCTGTAGTAGCACACCATATTGCAAAGTTAAGTTGATTTTGCCAGAATGAAAACCAGTCTGTGTTCCATCGTTGAACTATGTCATTTGATGATACCTGTGGTAATTTGTATTTTTCAAATACATTTGGGAAATCTGCATTGAAACGTTTCCCATCTGATGTAATAACAATGGATTGTTTTATAATGTTGATTGTCTTTTTATTGAAAACACCTGCATGGGCATAGTGGGCTTCATCACTGTACTTAAATTCTTGATGTACTGACATTTTTTATTATATTGTTTAATTAAAAAAAATATGTATCACACAATTTCAAGCATAGATGAAGCAATCAATTTACAGCAATACATTGATAATAGAGATGGAAATAAACGGGTTGGATTAAAGAGTTTTACATACGCTTTAGGTTGGTATAACATTGTTAATGAATATGTGCAAAAATCTAAACAGAGACCACATCATATTCAAGATGGTTATTATAGTTTTCAACAGATGGCAGATGAATTTCACGGTTTAGGTATCACATTGTCTGTGAATGGAACTAATGGTATTGCTTCTCTGAATAGTGATACTGAACTCAAAATAAGTAAAGGTCTGAAATTAATGTTGGGGTTTGATAATAAAAGAAAATTTGAAGCAAATACCACTCATGTTGGGGATAAGTCTGTTGATTTTGCAATAATAAAGTCTGTATATATACGTCTGGAACAACTAAACACTTCACAGAACTACTTGAATGGTGCACCAAGCACACTATTAGCAGTTGTACCAATCGAAAATAAAGAGTATGGTGATGTTGTGTCTGCAAGATTTGAGCATCCAGAATTTAAATATTTGTCAAACGGGGCACTAACAGAATTGAAAATATCAGCGAGAGATGAAAATGGTCATAAAATCGATAATAATGGTTTACCTATGAGTGCTGTTTTAGAAATAATTTAATTTTGTCATATAAGAAAAGACATGAGTATCTTTGGAATGAAATCACAGAAACGAAGTGGCGACATTGAAACTTTAACAATGCATGTTCGAGACTTACATAAGAGAGTGAAACCAATCTCTGATTTGGAGCAAAGAATTTCAGAATTTCAACAAAATGTTCATGATAGTAGAAACACTATGTTTCAGCAAATTAATACACAGGTAGAAAGGAATAACCAACTTCAAGACAGGCTTAGCGAACTGGCAATAAACATCCATTTATTACGAAATAGTGTTGAGAATATGAAAGATAAGTTATTTATTTCAATATTCGCAGAGAGTAAGGGAGCACTAATAGAAAATGAAATATTTTCCTTTGGGAATGGTGGTAGGGAAAGTGGTGCTGGTTATGTCATGATGCGTCGCGGTCAGATTTTAGGAATGGGTCTTGCGAGTAAAAGAGTGAGTGGCGAAGTGTCAGTTGGAATTGCTGTGGATGAAAAAATACTGCCACGCTGTGAAATTACACTTCACACGACTCCAAGAAAGCACGACAATTTTGAAACACCTTTCATTGTTGAAGCAGGTAGTGTGATAAATTTTGTATGCAAGACAGGCAATGCAACAACTGAGAATACCGTTGCTTCATTGTTAATTGAATTGTTTTAATTTTTTCGCATGTAATATAAAATGAAACAACCGACAGCACCGAATTTGTATCCAGAATTACCCACTGAAGATGGGCAGAATTATAGATTGCGGAAAATATCAGAGATAGAGCAGACGTTAATTAAAGAACGGGATAACAGGCAGTCATTATATAAAAAGTATAAACGGAGTATAAATATGACAGATGGGGTTGATACAACTCTCATTTCTGGGAGTGTGATTATGGGTGGCATTGGAATTGCATTACCTTTAATGCTACCTTTAGAAATTGCTGCAATAGTTTGTGGTGTAGCGGGGGTATGTGTTAAGTTTTTTAGAAGACGGTTGCATTCAAAGGCAAAGAAGCATGACGAGGTTAGAATGGTTGCAGAGAGTAAGTTAAACAGTGTGAAGGATTTGATTTCTAAGGCATTAACTGATGGACAAATATCCGAACAAGAATTTAAGATGGTTCTGGATGAACTAGAGAGATATAATGACCTCAAAGATAAGACACGCTCAAAACAAGCTGGAGTGAGTGAAGAAGAAAGAAAGAAGTTAATAGAAGAGGGAAAAGCACAGGCATTAAGTGTCATTCAAAAAAAGATAAAAGACACATAATTTTGTTTAATAAGTTTGTATTTGTCAATGACCCACCACCTGTGTATGATATTGTTAATTAACTTATTTGAATTTCCCGCCAACATTCCTGAGTTAACTTAGGTTTACAGTGGAATGCGTTATTCCTATATTGTGAGATTAGGAAGACAACTCATGCTTCACAGTTTTATCAAACAATGTATAAGTTATTTCCCATAGTACATGAATTAATTTGATAATTGATTATAAATAGCAGGTAGATAAGATAGTATCCTATATTGCACAAGTACATTATAAATCAGAAGTTGAGAAGTGGTACTAACGGGGTTATCTAAATGTAATGACTTGCTTTATCTCTTATCAATTAAATGTGTAAATAGTAAGCCGGATGTGTGAATTGTAAAGATACCCTGTTATGTTACTATTTTCATTGAACCTACATTTATATTTTTTAATTATGGATTTCTATCTTGATTGTTATACTCATATTAACACTCTGCAGCAAAATACCAAATCTGCGTCCCATGTGGTGCGCATAAAGTTAGATTATTGCACAGATATTACGAACTGGTTAAACCTTTTGTGGAAGAATGTCGAAGGCTGGGGAGAATTGACATAATACAGAGTTGATATTTCGTAAAATGAAGATCTGCGACATGCATCAATTTTTTTTAGCCCTGGACCCTAAAATTGATGTATGTCGCAGGCTGGGGGAGATCCAGCGATATACATCAATTCTTTTTACCCTGTGGGCCCCAAAAGTTCATTTGTGTCGCAGTACCTCAGAATCGAACATAATACACCCAGGTGATATTTCGCAAAATGGAGATCCTGCGATATAAATCAATTCTTTTAGCCCTGCGGGCCCCGAAAATTGATTTATGTCGCAGAACACCCATAACACATATATATTAGCCTAATACGTTAATTTACATATGACGTATGGAATCGGTCAGCCAATGGTAACATGCTATCTAGTCACATGATCCGTGTCAGCCAATGGCAAGCTTTCTTCGCCATTGCAATATTTATCACCATTGAGGGAGGCTGCTACTCTGATGCAGAGACGGAAAATTAATTAATTCGTGCTAACTACAGTCTTTCAGACATTGAATCACACGCATTATTGTGCAACAGGATATCACTTCCTCTCAGGCGTATGTAAAATTTTCGTCTCTGTGCGAAATAAGTGTTAATTCGGACGTTTTCATCGGCTGAACGCCTCTCGGGTGAACGACGCTGTGACGTCATCGTACTGCAGCCAAAATGGCGGCCATCAAGGCCCAGGTTTTCGGACATTCTTTTGTAAAGAGGCTAAAATCGTACATCCAGATATCTACTGACAAACGATTTGATTTTAGTTTACGCCAACCGTGTCTTGTCCAGTATTCCGGTTTTCCAGGGGCTCACGTAGAGCAACTACGACAAAATATTAGCGTGGTACAGGACTTTGAACCAGCGATCGTGGTGCTTATAGTGGGTACGAACGATCTGTACAACCCCAACAAATCACCGCTGAGTGTCGCCCAGTCGATACGGGACTTGGTTGATACGTTAATATATGTGTTGAACGTACAACAAGTTATTGTTATTCAGATTTTTCATCGGACAAATCCTTCTACACGCTCTCGTTATCCCGTGGATTTGGAATGGTTTAATGCCAGAGTGGACGAGACGAATCTCATTCTGACTGAGTGTATACCAAAGGTAGCTGCAGGACGAACACGTTTTTGGCGTTGCAATGGTTTCTGGTCACACGACGCAAAACAGCTGTCTTTCTCCGACGATGGCGTTCACCCAAGCCAACATGGCCTTAAGAAGCTCTATGCCAATATCCGAGCTGCACTGGTGGCAGTCCTTAACACAGCCAATTTCCACCTAAGCTAAGTAACACCTTTATAGGGACCGCTTTATATGTTCCCAACTGATTTCTAACTAGGGCCATTACTGCCAGATAGTCTGACAGAAGTCAGTTGTTTGAATTACCAGTAGTTCCTGGTTCAAATTCTTTTATTATTACTATTTGTCTTAGTTACTAAAAATTCAGTTCCAGGGCAGAATAAGAATCTTACAAACTTGTAATATGGCATTGCATGGATCCAATTTCCCTAGATACTATAAAGCGTCTGCACGGCTATTCATTTTGCAGTTTCCTCGACCCAACTTGTACAAAATATATAAAAATAAAAAAATAATAATATTTAAAATAAATAAATAACTATATATATAAAAAGAATAAAAAATTGTTGGGTCTTCGTTACGTTGATTCAGTGTAATGGTCGTACGTTTACCCGACATAGTATTTCAGACTTGTGGTATGGGGTTTACGCTGCACTTTCATCACCGTGCCAGGGCATTTTAGACCCTATTTTGTCTAGTTTGTCATACCGATTTGCTGTTTAAATAGCCTTAGCTCCTGGCATGCATTCCCAAACGGTAAAATGTCTAGCACTTTCCTGTTACATGGTTGTTTCTCAAATTTAGTATACATATTCTCGCATATTGACATTTTTCAAAAAAAATAAAATAAATAAATAAAAAAAAAAAAAAAATATTAACAAATAAAACAATGAATAGATAAACATGCTACATGGAGAAGGGTACTGACTCTGGAGCTCTGGCTATGTTTATTGGTTAGCATGTATTTGAAACTGCTTCGATTAGTTTCAACCAATATAGCTTATATGGATGACACTTATTATCTATAGACTCTGGTCTTTTTTGAGGATTAGTGAAAGCATTCACACCTGGCCAAAGGGTTTTACCCAGTCAGTTTTCCTCCATATTGACCTGGGATAAATATATTATCTCCAGGCCCTTTTGCAGACCTTATTTTTTAGACGCTGGTGGGTTCGAAGAGCATACATACTATTGTCGCTCTGTAGTATCCATGTACACAATGCCGAACAAGATCACTCGATTCATGTCTTTAATACTTAATTCTTTTATCTTCTCGTTTCAGATGAAACGAGCAGTGAAGAAAAAAATCTGCAGGATGTCCTGCTGTGCCACAACTGCCCCACCACAGAAACGGCCCCAGGAACAGGAAACTACAGGGTTCACCGATCAACCAAGCACGGCTCCCTCTGTCCAGTGTAACACAGATGCTACCATCACAAATCCTCACAAACGGGTCAAAAACACACAAAAGCCGGCACCATCGGCAACGGCGACCCAGGTTCCCAGTAACGACCTCCAGTTGCATGCCGCTCCACTACACAGGAGTCTCATACCAGGTCACGTGGGGGGTATCGGTGTCGATAGTTTAAACTTTGTAGACCCCCTGCCAATGAGAGACTTCCATCAGCGGGATCACGCTACACCAGCCCCTGTCCTTGATACCGATGATCATGAGGACACAAGCTCAGAGGACGAGGATGAGGACAGTTATAGCAATGTGGAGGGAGTGTTAGGTCAACACACTGATCGATTGTTAGGAGGTAATGGTATACCTTTCGCCCCTCCAATTTCAACCCCGGTCCCCACACAGATTTCTCAAAAAATATGTAAAAAAATTTGGTCCCAAAAATATGTAGATTTTGCCCTCCTTTTACCTATTGAACACCAATACCAACCAATATCAAACCCACAGTTCACACTTAGACTAGATAAAAACTCTAATATCAGTCTCGTACCCCAGTCCAGGACAAAACAGATTAGTAATATCGAAACGTGGACCTCTGCTTTCATCAGATTTGTGGCCATTTATACCCAGAAACTCCCACATGAGGCCCCTTCCCTTATGAAATATGCTTAAATTGTTAGGGATCTAGCCCACAAACGCCCAGGGGGTGCCTTCCTTTACTATGACCAGCAATTTCGCATGTTAAGGGAATCATTAACTTTGCCATGGGACAGGATTCACTTGGAATTCTGGCTATTGGCAACCACTCAGGTCCTCTCCCATCCAACAGGGCAGCCCTTTCATGGCCCGCAGAACAAAAACTACGCGCGGAAGCGCCACACGCGAACCACTTCAAGGTTCTTGGAAAACACGTGCTGGCGCTACAACAGAAAAGGGTGTTCTGTCCCGCGCTGCCCACACCCACACGTCTGTGGTTTGTGCAGGGGGCAACACACAGCAAACAGCTGCACCTCTAGCAATACAAACCACTCGGTCTCCCAACCACAGTACTCAAACACATACAGTGCTCCCAGACCAGCATCCATAACCGCTAACAGCTAAACACCCTCTGCAAATAGTAACACCGATCAAAATCGAACAATTAGCTCATTATCTGGTAGGTCATAGTCAAGCTCAATACATCATCGAGGGCTTCCGGCAGGGTTTCAGATTGGGTTACGAAGGAGAAAGACATTCACGAATGTCTCCCAATCTGAAATCTTGTGAGGAATTGCCCCATATTGTCACAGAGAAACTTGCGAAAGAAATTCAGGCCGGTCGGTTAAAAGGCCCTTACACCACACCACCTTTACATAACCTACAAGTTAGTCCAATAGGGGTGGTTCCAAAGAAAACACCGGGCCAGTACCGATTAATCCATCACCTTAGCTATCCCAAAGATTTCTCCATAAATGACTTTATAGACCCAGACCTAGCATCCGTCAAGTACACTACCTTTGACGACGCGGTTAACCAACTAATCTCTTCGGGCAAAAATTCCTTTATGGCTAAGACCGATATTGATAGCGCATTTCGCCTCATTCCAATACACCCCACCGACTACGAACTTCTAGGAATACATTTTCAGAACAAATTCTATTTCGACACCTGCTTACCGATGGGTGCATCCAGCTCTTGTGCAATTTTTGAAACCTTCAGCTCAGCCCTCCAATGGATAGCAGTTACACACTTCCAAATCTCTAACATCATTCACATTTTAGATGATTTCTTTTTCCTAGGGCCCAATTCTCTTGCCTGCCAGCGGAATTTAGATAGCTTCCTCCATCTTTGTAGCATAGTCGGCGTCCCAATCAATCAAGACAAAACTGAAACAGCTCGTCAGGTCATAACTTTTATGGGACTAGAACTGGATTCGGTACAAATGGAGGCACGTCTTCCCCTTGAAAAATTACAGAAACTTAGAGTTCTTCTAACCCATTTTTCCAAACGCAGAAAAATTACACTCAGAGACTTACAATCCCTACTAGGCCTTTTAAACTTTTGCTGCCAGGTTATAGTTCCGGGAAGATGTTTCCTCCGGAGACTCACTGATCTCACTAAGAATGTCGCTAAGCCATACCACCATGTCACACTTAATCGTGAAAGTCGTAGAGATTTAGCAGCATGGCAACTGTTCATCGAACACTTCAACGGTAAACAAATATTGACAGAAAAGAGATGGGTTACAGATACAGCTTTGCATCTTCATACGGATGCAGCTGGAGCAAAAGGTTTCGCGGCAATATTCGGCTTCAAATGGTTCTATGGTCATTGGCCAAACTCAATGCTAGCATATAATATTACTGTGAAGGAACTGTTTCCAATTGTCTTAGCTTTAGAAATATGGGGCTCTAATCTTGCTGGAAAGTGTCTGGTTGTTCATTCAGACAACATGGCTGTAGTCCATGTAATCAACAAACAGTCATCTAAAGAAGTTTTAATAATGAGATTAGTCAGGCGTTTAGTTTTAGCTTGCATGAAATACAACATTCTTCTGAGATCAGTGCATATCCCCGGTAAACAAAACGTACTTCCAGATCTGCTTTCCCGTTTTCAGGTCACTCAGTTCCGACAAATGGCACCCGATATGGACCCACACCCAGTACCGATACCGGAGCACCTGCTCACAATGTCTTGAATGCCACAGTGGCACAACTTCTGGGAAGCGCTCTCGCACCATCCACATGGCATAGCTACCGTAATGCATTAAAACATTATAAACAGTTTCACCACACCTTTTACGTTGATCACCCTCTCATACCAATCCCTGAGCAGCGTCTTGCACAATTCATTGCAGTCTGCACATCAAAGGGCCTTAAGCCATCCTCAATCACCAGCATGGTGTCGGCAATTTCATATCTCCACAAAATCAACAACTTTCATAATCCCACTGACTCCTTTTTAATCAAGAAACTGCTATACAGCATAAGAAGAACAACTGTCGCTGACAAACGCAGACCTTTTGACCTTACCAAGCTAAAAGCAATCATACAAGCCCTCACAAAAGTAGGTCTAGACAGGCAGACACGAGCAGCTTTTAAGGCTTTGTTTTTAACAGCATTCTTCGGCTTGTTCCGCATTGGTGAACTAGCAGTCACAAAGACTGGAGAAGCTAATGTTGTACAGCGCCAACATGTCTCCTTTAGGCTTACAAACGGCAAAATCCAATCAGCAAATATAACACTACAGTCTTACAAACATTCGGCTGGTCGGGTATCAAATATACCCCTTGCCAAACAATCGGACAAATCAATCTGCCCCACACGTGCACTCTACAGATACTGCTGCAAAATCAAGTCCGACGGTCCATTATTCAGGTCACAATGCGGATGCTCTATGCAGGCATCGTTCGTACGCACTATCCTAAAACAATGTGTCCAAATATGTGATCTTGATCCAACCCTATACACAGCACATAGTTTTAGGATAGGCGGAGCGACACACGCCTACACTGCCAATCTTTCCAATACAGAGATTCAGAGATTAGGCAGGTGGAGATCATCAGCCTTCAAAAAGTATATTCGCACAAATCCAGTACCCTTACAATGATATGCCTCAATACACTAATACCTCCTACTAATGGTTCGGGAAAACTGCATATTTATATTTGAGATTCATCTGCGCGAGGCAGTGAATCTTTAGTGATACGCCAACGTATAGCTTGTACGTTAACTACCTCGAACTGCAGGCCATAGTACAATAGTTAAACATTAAAGTGTATGTTTGAGACGTTATATGTATATTGTGTTTACATCACCAAGGTGATTTGAAAATACTTTTTATTCTTCATTTTAACTCAATTGTTACAACAGTATTAGTCCAGTTGAGATATCTGACATAAGAGACAGCATTATACGATCAGAACTGTTGGAACTGTCTTTGTGAGAAAGCAGCTCATTCGGTTACTACACGCAGATACGCACATACTATGTTTAAATTTGAATCGCTTGTAAAGTCTACTGTATGCCAGATATCACAATAGGGACAACATTGAACGGTATTGTTACGACATATCTTGTGTAAACTGTTGTGTAGAACATGTTACTTGTTTGTCAAGCTTACATAATAAAACCTAATTCGGAGGCTGATATGTCTGTCTGTGGGAGACAGCAGCATGTTCAGCTTCTCCGTAATGCAGCTCATCAAGAGGCTGGTTGAATTGTCTCTGGAGGACATCAGCACTTTCGGCCTCTCGGTGATTCTGCTAATCAACAGGTTGGATGGACTGTCTGTGGGAGACAGCAGCACGTTCAGCCGTTGCATTACAAGCAGCACATTCAGCCGCTCCGTAATGCAGCTAACATGAGGCTAATTAGACTGTCTGCGAGAGACAGCAGTACTTTCGGCCCGCTAAGCTGTATGTAATCATGAAATTTTCACCTCCAGAATGCACATACTTTATTAGGAGACAAACAACTAACATGTATATCTATATATGTATGTATTGCTATATATTATGTGTAAATTTATGTTGACATTATCTCTATAAGGCAAAGACGTCATGGGTGGTCTGTTAGAGGCAGCCACACAGGCATATCTTCTCAAATTTGAACTATGTGAGCAAACTGCTTTTAGTACATCAACAGTTCTTTATTTAATACCATAAACTTCACAGACCGGAGGAACCGTATGTGTTTGTCTGTGAGAGACAGCAACCCATCCGGACTCCCCTACTCGTACATAATACTATGCACTGTAGCATTCAGGATTACCTGAATCCATATGTTTATATCGGTGTATTTCACACTAAGATGTTAATATAGGCAGCACGTGTTAAGTTACAAGTTACCAGTATATTGTCATTTTTGCATATTCATGATTTTTGTTACTTCAGCCAGTTCCATCTGGGTGGTGGCGGGCCGTTGCACTTGTGGCGGTTTATCATCACCCAGATATGGGAAATAGTTATTGTTTTAAACAATTCTTATTAAAATTGATTTGACATTCAAATCATATGAGAACCCTTTTTATGGCATTTTGAAATAAATGCCCATATTCAAACTCAGTTGGTTTTCATGGTTTTATTTATTTCCCATACAAGTGTAACTGGCTGCTGAAGAGTATCTCATGTTACATAAATGAATTTTTATGGCACATAAAAACATTTATGTCATAGTATACGGGATAATCCGCTCGGGTGATGTATTAGCCTAATACGTTAATTTACATATAACGTATGGAATCGGTCAGCCAATGGTAACATGCTATCTAGTCACATGATCCGTGTCAGCCAATGGCAAGCTTCCTTCGCCATTGCAATATTTATCACCATTGAGGGAGGCTGCTACTCTGATGCAGAGACGGAAAATTAATTCCACCTCCTCCCTTCCTCCTCCGCTTCTCATGCGCTTTTATTAGATAGCAGTATGTTACAGGTCTGTCCATCCGTACAATTGCATTTCTCATTCATTATTTTACATGAAGTTTATTTCAACCATTACTATATACATTTCTGTTTTCCATTTTAGTTTTTTACATAGACTTTTCCTAATGTTCTTAGCTGGTTATACATCACACGGGCGGTTTATCATCACCCAGATATGGGAAATAGTTATTGTTTTAAACAATTCTTATTAAAATTGATTTGACATTCAAATCATATGATTATCTGAACCCAATGTCGGTGGAAACATTGAATTTCTTTCAAGCATCATACATTATACATACGTGTGTATTAGTATGAAAGTGTATGTACCGGTACTTCACATTGATACTAAACATGTACATTGATGAAGCGACTAATTCACATTTTTATTACATGGAAGTTATTGTACTTGCCTTGAACTTTTGACCAGAATAAAACTGGCAAATGTTGCAGACCTAGATCTAACTGCTCTAGAAGTAAACAGTAACAAATTTAACCCTTTCCTTCATATAAATGCCTTTATACACATTTGCAAACACCGTAGACCAATATCAGATGGCTCCTGAAGGAGTTGTATGATCAGGGCCTGCTCTGTTTGCTTATAAATGCAATAATATAGATCTGGGTCCGTGCTTATAAAACTTTTTAGTTGAGTCTGAGTTCGTTCTCAAGTTTTTGATTGGTCAGATTTGAGCTGTTGAAAGGGGAGATTTCAGATGTCTTAATAGAATATGTCTAGTTTTGCTCCTGGGTCAGATTACAAATAACATATGAATAGATGGCTCCTAGACGAGTTGTGAGATCTGGTTGTAGTTTCTTTGCAAAAACATTAAAAGGCAGATTTATGGAGTAACGGGTTAACCGTTTCCTGCATATTAACACCTTTTCACTCATTTGCAAACAGGGTAGATCCAGATTAGATGGTTCCTATTATCCTATAGGAGCCATCTCATCAGGGTCTGCTCTGTTTGCTTATGGAATTTTATTTATCTGATTTTACAGTTTCCCACCCTGGTGAACAAAATCCCTTTTCCATGTTCCACTTTATCGATTTTGTCCATGAATATTAATGAGGTGATAAAATCTTAACCCTTCTCTTGCTGACTTTTAAGATACATGTTTCCTTCTTTACCCATGCCCTGTTGTATAATTACATATATCTTCACTGTGTACAAGTATTTCGCTGTGCAATCACTGCTGTGGAGTGCACTGGTTTCACAATCAACTTGTAAATAGTGCAGGCCCTGATGAGACAGCTCCTGCAGGAGCTGTCTCATCTGGGTCTTCACTATTTACAGGTATGTATATTGACGTGAATAGCAAGCGAACGGTTAAGGGCTAAATTAGACTGACATAGTAGCAACTAGTGTAGACTCAGATCAAACTGCACTAATATGCTTTGATATTTTGTTATATCCTTGTACATAAATGTACATACTGGTTTACATGGGCAAAGTCAGGTGGAATATTATACCATTTGAAAATATTATCCTCAATCTTTCTTTAAAAACAGTTGGTCATTTGAGAGATGTGAGGCTTCCAGATCCTGTGTATCGTGGTGTCTTCACACCAGTGACAATACAGCAAGGGAAACCAACATTTATCACCCTTGACTTGGAGACAACGGGCCTTAGTGAGTTGGCTATAATTTTTAACCCTTCATTCCATAAAGATGCCTTTGCAAACAAAGTAAACCCTTATCAGCTGTGCCTGGTCAGAGTCTGCTCTGTTTGCTTATTTAATACAGCATCTGCCATGGCCAAAATGGCTTGTGTTCATTTACTGTTATAAGAATTAACCTAATTAATATTCATGATACAGTGAACCATCATTATACCGGTATTTGTTACAATGGCACGCTTGTTACACCAACAGTATGCATTGAAACAAAATATCTTTGAAACAACCACTGAATAAATGGTTGTACTGCCATTAAGACAGGCGATTGCTTAATGCAGAACACAAGAAGTGCAAAAAGCTCCCAAAGGCCCAAAATGTGTTCATATGCCATTATTAATTAACAATCTATGTAAATATTCATGAAGTTATTATTTCTCACATGAAGTAAAGGGCTAACTCACTTATGTAATCCTAGACCGGTAAGGGAGCAAGGAAACCCTGTACTATTTTACAATGAAGTGATATCCCATTTCCTTTTTTCTATTCCAGTATTTGTCGGACAGATGCCACATATAACACAAATAGCTGCTGCTGAAATGCGATCAGGGGCAACATTTGATATATATGTCACACCACAGACTGCTATTACAACAGAAGCACAACGGATAACTGGTATCGTTATGGTTGATGCAGCCACCATGAAAGTTAATGGCAGAGCAGTGAACCATGTTCGCATACAAACAGCTGTACAGAAACTGTGTGATTGGCTTGAACATTTTGATAATGTAGTTTTGGTCGCTCATAACGGTAGGCGATTTGATTTTCCTGTGCTTACCTCAGCTTTGTGTACCAAAAGCAAGGACAGATTTCTCAATTGTGTGCTAGGATACATAGACTCGTTAACCATTTTCACTAAAATGTTTCCTAAACAATCTCACAAGCTGGAAGACCTTGCAAATTCGCTGCTTAGAATCACCTACAACTCTCACAATGCCATTGCAGATGTTGGAACGTTGAGACAACTTCTTAAGCATATCAGGCAATCAAGTGATAAGCTTTTATCTTACAGTTTTCCTCCAAAAGCTGTCACTAACAATTTACTTTTCAACAAGGAAAAATATAAAAACTTAAAGTCCTTGGATCCTCTAGTATCCCGTGGAATATGCAAACGGACTACTGCAGAAAATATTGCTGGATCTGGCTTACAACTAGGCCATCTCAAAATAGTCTTCGAAAGTGCTGGTGAGGATGGCCTGAGATATATATTTACACAGAAAAACAGTGAAGGGTTACCTAGAGTCACATGTAAGAAAAAGACATTGGATGAAATGATGCCAAAACTGGCAGAGTATTTCAGTCACAGATAACTTTGTTCGACAGGGTAAATTCATGTTAGTGTATATGTAACATATATATGTATCTCTATTTATCAAACATAAATGTAGATGTTGGTGCAAGTATTAAATGAACAAATGTAAAGGAAGAAATTCAAGTTAATGTGATAGTCCTTAATTGCATTTGCAATTACAAATGTACATAAATCATTTGTTTATATGATGAAAAGAAAAACTGATCGACCAAACGCTGAAGTAGACAAAACTTGCAAGTGTTTGATATAGAAGAACCATGGTATTTGTTGATGTTTTAGTATTTATTTTGGTTGCATTTTATTTTCATAACAGTTTGATATTGGACTATGATATTTTATTGTGCAACAAAATATTATAATAAGCAAATTATCCGTATCGACGAAAATGGTCCATTATGTCTCAAAGGGGCATTTTTCAATATAAGTTCAAATTGACAGTCTTCAAAAGAATTATTTAACCCTTTCCTCCATAAAGACACCTTTCTATGCCTCAGTAAAAGTCACCTGTTGAAACCATTGCGATAAATAGAGCATTTGCTCCTATAGGAGCAAATGCTCTGTTTAATCACAATGGTTTCAAATTGCAAAATTCTAAAAAAAATAAAAAATTCTCTAGTTAATGCTCCTTTTCGGTAGATTTATTCAAAGAGGCTGGATCTAAAAATAGCCTATGAGGGAATGGGTTAACATAACCAATACCATGTTTAATGATTTATTGAAAATATTCATATTTTGTGGAGACTGTCAAAGTGACAGTCTCCACAAAATATGAATATTTTCAATAAATCATTAACCCTTTCCTTCATATACGCGTGTTTTCACGCATTTGCAAACAGAATAGACTCAGTTCAGACTAAGGGTGAAACGATTAATCGCGATGTGAATTGAACCGCGATCTTTTGCCCTCGATTCGGTTCGGTTCAATTCGGTTCAACAGACCTCATTTTCGATTCGATTTTTATTATTAAAGGATAGTTTCTTAATGATTGGTAGCGAAATGAAATTAACCTATGAAAATTCGCCGTGAAAAGTCGAAATACTTGTTTTCCCGCATTAGAGCTGTCAAAACAAACATACTCATCGAATTCTGATAGACCCAAATCGATTGGATGAAGGCCAACTATTTTAGCCAATCAAATAACACGTTGCAATCGTTGTACTTAGTCTGATCGTCTGGGCGCTTTATTCAAGCGTCTTTGTGTTCTCTCAAAATGTCGGATGCTGAAGCTGTCAATCTACGTGCTACCCCGAAAAACTATCGCTCCAAAATGTTGAGTTTTCAGATTTCGCGAGAGCAACAACACAAATAAACCAACATGTAAGATTATTTTACAAATATTCTCTGCAACACAGGAAATACGACGAATCTGTCAAATCGTATGGAACGGAAACACGGTACAGTTTGCAATTTACGTTTCGTCTTCTTCCAGTAAACTTGGTTGCAAATTTGTGTATGCTTAAAATTTATGAAGCTGCGTATTGATAACTGGCTAAAATATACTCGCAGCAATGTCCAGTGCTTTTTGCTCAGAGACAGGGGGATGTCATATCTCTCTTCAACTGATAGCTATCTGTATCAGATGAAGAGAGACATAACATCTCCTCCAAGTGCTCAAATTCTTTTTTTCAGAAAAACTTACATGTTCTACAGAGTTAGGCTGTTTAGTCAATAAGACAATTAGCCAAGACTCATTATGTTAGTGTTACCATTTTGCTTGGTTTTAGTGACCAGTTATAAAAAAAAAAAACCTTCCAAAACCAAACTTCAGAAAAGTTTGGCTGTTAAAGTCAGATCTATCTGTGACAAGGCTATTATGATTTTTTCCACCTGTTTATGTCCAAGAAGTCTGTTTTCAGAGTTGTTAATACACAGGATTTATTCTACATAGTGCATTCTTTTCATTACAATCTTAAATCGAATCGAATCGAAAATAATCGAATCGTGTTGTAAAAAATCGAAATCGAATCGAATCGATTTTTTTTGAATCGTTTCACCCCTAGTTCAGACAGCTCCAAGAGGAGCCGTCTGATCAGGGTCTGCTCTGTTTGCTAATAGAATTAGATAGATCTGTATCTTTAGTTTCTAAAATGGTAACAATGTTCCACCTTCCATATTTCATTATAACTATTGTGTCCATGAATATTCAGTAGGTATTGAAATTTTTAACAAACATAGAACAGGGAAAGGGTTAACCCTTTCCCTGTTCTATGTTTATGACACTTTTCAATACCTACTGAATATTCATTGACAAAATAGTTATAATGAAAGGTAGAACATTGAAGCCATTTCAAAAACTAAAGAATCAATTCTTATCAAATTCCATTAGCAAACAGAGCAGACCCTGATCAGACGGCTCCTATAGGGTCTGGGTCTACTCTGTTTGCAAATGCATGAAAACACGTTTTGAAAGTGCCTTCCTGCACCCCCATACACATTTAAATGGAACAGTCCTAAGAAATAATGATGTCATGAATATAAATTTATAGATTAATTGGTTATGGACACAGGAAAGTTTTGCTATGGCAGAAATATATATTATATCATTAGCAACAGAGCAGACCCTGATCAGACAGTTCCTATAGGAGTCATCTGATCTGGGTCTACTTTGTTTGCAAAGGCATAGAAACGTGTATTTATGGAGTAAAGGGTTAACCCTTTACCTTATAGAAGCACCTTTTCATACCATTTCAAACAGAGTCAACTCCTGTAGGAACCGTCTGATCAGAGGCTGTGCTGTTTGCTTATGGAATTATATAGATCATATTCTACAATATCTGTCATAGGTAAACATTTATGTATTTTTGTCCTATTATGTAAATTTAGCCAATGGAATTTCATTATGTTATTTCTTACATAAATATTCATGAGGTGAGCGGTAAATCAGGCTCTACTTTATTGTTATTGCATTGGTTTCATTTGAAATTATCAAAAAATGTTTTAACCCTTCGCTTGCTGAATTTTTAAATACATTTAAAAATGTACAAATGTATTTTAAAATATGTTTCTCCTGCTTTACCCATGCCCTGTTGTATAATTACATATATCTTCACTGTGTACAAGAATTTCGCTGTGCAATCACTGCTTGTAAATAGTGCAGACCCTCCTGCAGGAGCTGTCTCATCTGGGTCTTCACTATTTACAGGTAGGTATATTGACGTGAATAGCAAGTGAAGGGTTAAGTTTACTTATTTAGATTTGTCAATCAGTTGAGAGGGGAGATTAACCCTTTACTCCATGAATATTTGTGTAAGAAGTAATGACGTCATGCATATCAAATAGCTGTCTTTTTATAATAACGTATGAAAACACAAGCATATTTAACCAAGACCGGAAGTGAAGAATCAGATCTATATTATGGCATAAGCAAACAGAGTAGATCCAGATCAGATGGCTCCTATAGGAGCCATCTGATCAGGGTCTTCTCTGCTTATGAAGTAATATATATTACGATTTTACAGTTTCCTCTGTAACCTAAAATTACTGTGTCCTTGTGCTTTAACCTTTCGCTTGCTGAATTCTAAAATACATTTCTCCTTCTTTACCCATGCCCTGTTGTATAATTACATATATCTTCACTGTGTACGAGTATTTCGCTGTGCAATCACTGCTGTGGAGTGCACTGGTTGCACAATCAACTTGTAAATAGTGCAGACCCTGATGAGACAGCTCCTGCAGGAGCTGTCTCATCTGGGTCTTCACTATTTACAGGTAGGTATATTGACGCGAATAGCAAGCGAAGGTTTAATGTGCTATAATAAGTTAATTACAGTTAATCTAATTAATATTCATGATGCCATTATTTCTTACATACATGAATATTCATGGAGCAAACGATTTAGACAGGTGGCAGGTAAGTATTGCAAAATATAGCAAGTATTGGCGCTTCATTAATAGTTTTTGTATAAAACCGGATTATTATAGCACCAACTTTGAGTATCACAGAAAAATAGTACATGAGCTTGCTGAATGTATATACATCAATTGTAAATGTTTGTAATAGTTAATTGTATATTTATGTTTCTGTATGTATATGAGTATGAATCAAATGTGAAACATGAACATGAATTTATTTCGAAAAATAAAAAAAGAAAATAACTTCAAATATCCTGTATTATTTTGGCCGAGTTCACGAGGTTTCAGATTTCCCAAAACATGCGATGTAGTATTAGAGTGAAATTATAGTAACTTTTTTATTTGACAGTAAAAGTTTCTAAAATTGCCAATCAATCACTTGCATGTATATGATACCATTTAGGAAAGTGGTTAGATTTTGAAAGTTTGCTTATTACTGGTCGACTAACTTAAGCCATTTCCCCATGGGCTATATTTAGACCCAACCTCTGGGTCCATGGTTATAAAGCATTTTAGTTGAGTCTGAGCTGACGTTCTAAAGCTTTTGATTGGTCAAATTTGAGCCAGAGGCTCATTTGCTACGAGACAAAGAAACTGATAATATTTATCACAAGATTTTGGAGTTTGATCAGAATCTACACTTATTAGCATTTGTAGTGGATCGACCCTGAAACTGTAGGTCCTGGTACAGTATAACTCCTCTAAACCGGAATTCTAGTAGAGAAGAATTTAGATATGTTTAGGCAGGTTGCTGCTTAATGCAGGGTGAAAGTCATTGAAGAAAGCTCCTGGGGGGGCTTTCTGTGTGACTTTCACCCTGCATTAACCCTTCGCTTGCTATTCACGTCAATATACCTACCTGTAAATAGTGAAGACCCAGAGACAGCTCCTGCAGGAGCTGTCTCATCAGGGTCTGCACTATTTACAAGTTGATTGTGCAACCAGTGCACTCCACAGCAGTGATTGCACAGCGAAATACTTGTACACAGTGAAGATATATGTAATTATACAACAGGGCATGGGTAAAGAAGGAGAAATGTATTTTAAAATTCAGCAAGAGAAGGGTTAAGCTGTGAACAAGACCGACATTTATATTAAATTGAACGTCCAGTTTAGAGGGGTTTTACTGTGTATCTGGTAGAATTTTGTTGGGATTATGAATTTATTGAATCAATGGGAGATAACTGTTGAAATATTATTTGTCTCGAACAATACGAGTTATCGACACACTTTAGGGACACTATACTTCATAATCAAGTATATGAAATAGGTAAAAAAAATATACGTGCTATATAGTTAACAGACAAAAAGGTCCAGAGAATTTGTTTGCGAATTGTTCTGACTTTTTTGTAGATTTAGTCAGCTTATATTGCATCAGACTGCTTTCTCACATTATTCATTTAAAACCATGAGTACATTTCGTTTGCAAGAAAATGTCAGCTACAGTTCTCAAACTCATTTGTTTTGTCCTCTATAACCATTTACTCCTGCAATACTCCTTTCTACGCCTTTACAAACAGATTAGACCCAGATCAGATGGCTCCTATAGGAGCCGTCTGATCAGGTCTGCTGTTTGTTTTTTTTATTTTGATCAAGAATAGATCGGATTCTACAGTTTCTGTCGCGTTAAAACTATTTTGTTCATAGTTACATAAACAAATCGGTGAATTGATATTCATCAATGCCATTATATATATTAATATTCATGGAGGAAAGGGGTTATAACTAGTAGTATTAACAACAGTCAAAGCGTTAAACAGTTTAGATCCTGAAAAGACGGCGAATTATTTCGCCTCTTAGCCTGATCCCGAGATATTAACCCTTTCCTCCATAGGCTATTGTTAGACACAACCTCTTTGAATAAATCTACCCAAAAGGAGCATTTACTAGAGAAAAGTAAAAGTTCAGAATTGTGTAGTTTTGAAACCATTGTGATAAATAGAGCATTTGCTCCTATAGGAGCAAATGCTCTATTTATCACAATGGTTTCAAGAAGTGGTTATTACAGAGGTGCAGAAAAGCGTATTTATGGAGGAAAGGGTTAAGCCTGTTTCCTTGAGTCTGAGATCATAGGACAGACTCGGAAGTTTTATCACCTCGGAACCTTATCCAAACCGTTTGCAAAGATTATCACAGTTTTTGGTGCTTGATTGCAGAGATAAAGTGGTAGTCTGCACTGCAGCCAAAACTGGTACTGTATTTCCTATACTATCAAATGAGTTTTAATTTGCAAACACTGTTTTTTCGCACTCGAAAATGCCATTTTGGTGATCGACCTCGCGACCTTTCACTCTCGGTTTGATCCCGGGCCGGACCATCCCAAAGAACTTTCCTCCACTCTATGGTTGTGAACATGTCGATATTTCTTAACATCGAGCCTTCAAACACTTAACCCGTTCCGTCATGAACATTCATGTAAGACACAGTAACATCATAGATATTAATTTAACAGTTTCTTTTATATAGTGGCATATAAACCCAGCATTGTTTGGCTGTTTGCAGACTTGTTGAATCAAATCTACATTATTCCATCATCAAACGGAGCAGACCCTGATCAGACCGCTCCTACACGGGTCCTCTGCCCTGGGTATGTCTTGTTTGCAAATGTGTGAAAAGGCGCCTCTATCGGGTAAAAGGTAATTACTAACTACAGTAGAACCTGTTTTAAGCGATCTTATATTGATTGGACACAGGAATCTTAAACAACAGGTTGTTGGCTAATGCAGGGCAAAAATAATGCAGAAAGCTCCGACAGGAGCTTTCTGCATTACTTTGATATGTATTAAGCTACCATCTGCCTTACAGACCCTTGGATACATTGTATACCTCTTTGTAATCGTCGCTTAAGTTACTTTCTACTGTGCATGTGTATATGATCGGCATAATTATGGCATAAGAGGACCACTCTGACATTGCAAATATGGTAGACCCAGGTCGGACTCCACGTTAGAACATGGCGACAGATCAGGTTCTACAGTGTCTACCCGCCGGAATCAACATGTGTCTAAAAATCACACAAAAGGTGTCTAAATCTGTTTCCAACCCTTATACTGCCGTGAAAAAATGTCTGCTCAATTTGGACCTTGTGTAATTTGGACTGCTTTGATTCTATCAAGCTTTTGATAAGTTATTGGACGAGTGTCAAACAATTTGGCTCCTGATGAGATCTTACATGCAGGAGCCGTTTGATCTGGGTCTATGCTGTTTGCCAAGGCGCTTATATGACTGAAAGGGTGAAACATGTTACCTGGTTGACGTATTTTTACGCATTTGCAAACAGAGTAGATCCAGATCAGACGGCTCCTACCGGAGCTTTCTGAATAGGAAGTATGCTCTGTTTGCTTATGAAATTAAGTACACTTTATATCTGATTCTACAGTTTCAACCACGGTACAACATCCCCTCGTTCATAATGTCATTATAACAATTCAACTCATTTATATGCATACAATCATTGTTTCTTACATGAATATTCATGAGGTAAAGGGTTGATAAAAGGTATACATGTATTATCCACCGCAGAAACGCAAATTATCAAACGCAGAAACCTACCCTGGTACCTTATACAGTAGATCCTGCTTATAGTAACCATAGAATGAACAGATATGGAGGTCGATAAGAGCAGGGTCCATGCTTATAAAGCCAAAGGCTCAAATCTGACCAATCAAAAACTTGAGAACGAACTCAGACTCAACTAAAAAGTTTCATAAGCATGGTTACAGGTGGTTGCTTCATACAAGACCAAAACATTGCAGAAAGCGCATGAGGAGTTTTCTGCACAACTTTGGTACCCTGCATTAAGATGTCACCTGTCTTAACCCTTTACTCAATAAACACGCCTTTGCAAACAGAGAAGACCTGGATCAGACGACTACAGTACAAGCCATGTGATATTAGTCTGCTCTGTTTGCTTACGGAGAAATACAGATCTGATTCTAGCGTCTTTCATCTGTTAATATTCCATTTTAAAAATTAATCTGAATAATATTTATGAAGCCATCATTTTTAACATGAATATGCATGGAGTACAGCATTAAACCCCCAAAATAGACGGTCGCGGTAGACAGAGTTTACTGTATGTTGGCATGTTTTTTATGTTTGCATATGTGTTGGGTTTATATTGCTATACATGTAATACATACTACATTTTCCAATCGTATCGTCAAAGTCAATCGACGTATTTGCACACGAGCCATTGTTCGATTATCGAACTTCTTTATAAGCCAGCGGGGCATGTCGAGTATTATTGGAGTCCCCCAAATATCGCCGAAATTTTAATAGAACAGAATATGTTTACTTAGGTTTACTTACCTATATCAAGGGCGACTTCATAACTAGGGTGACCAACTAGGGCTTTGCAGTTATAAGATTAAGAAGATCCTCTTTATAGACATTGGTGTTTAAACTGCCCTGTGGATTATCAGTTTATGATAAATAGAAAAAGGTCCGAGTTGATTAATAAGTTGAAAAAGATGTGGAAATCTTGATATACAATGGAAACTATCTGGGACTACAGGCGATACGTGCCATTTATAGTACTGGTTTACGGTCAGAGTCTGGGTGAGTAAACTCTAGATTTTGAGAAATTATAAACATGTCTATATCTTGCATTTGATTTTGAAAATAGTTAAACCCATCTGGATAAATATAGTAGTAAAAGTATTGTGTTAGTGGTGGTAATAGTAGTAGTAGTAGTAAGTACTAGTAGTATTGGTGGTGGTAGTAGTGGTAGTGGTGATGGTAGTAGTAGTAGTAGTAGTAGTAGTAATAGTAAGTAGTAGTAGTATTGGTGGGGGTAGTAGTGGTGGTGGTGATGGTAGTAGTAGTAGTAGTAGTAGTAGTAATTGTCGTGATAGTAGTAGCAGCAGTAATAGTAGTAATCGTGGTAGTAGTTATTTAGGAGAAGGCGTGGTGGTATTAGTAGTAGTTGTAGAAATGGAGATAATATTGGTAGAAGATGTAGTACTAATGTAGGAGAAGTAGTGGCGATGAGTGGTAGTAGTGGTGATGGTGGTAGACGTAGTAGTGGCAGTGAATACACTAGTAAAGTAGTAGTAGTTGCTATAGTAATACTGTAATAGTAGTAGTACTCGTGGGTAGGTGGGTACGCATAGAAGTAGTTTAGAATCAGTAGGTGCTGTTTTAACCCTTCGCTTGCTATTCACGTCAATATACCTACCTGTAAATAGTGAAGACCCAGATGAGACAGCTCCTGCAGGAGCTGTCTCATCAGGGTCTGCACTATTTACAAGTTGATTGTGCAACCAGCAACCAGTGCACTCCACAGCAGTGATTTCACGACGAAATACTTATACACAGTGAAGATATATGTAATTATACAACAGGGCATGGGTAAAGAAGGAGAAATGTATTTTTAAATTCATCTATGTTTATTCCAAATTTCAGTACCTACTGATCATTCATGGACAAACGTTCAATAGCAAACAAAGCAGACCCTGATCAGACGACTCCTATACGAGTCGTCTGGTCTGGGTCTACTCTGTTTAAAATGCGTGAAAACCTGTTTATATGAAAGAAAGGGTTACTGATGATAATAACCGTCGGCCATAGACGTACTGGTAGGAGTAGTAGGGGAGGCGCGTGAAGTAGTGGTATTGACTACAGTAAAATTCCTCTAAACCGGACGTTCAATTTAGTATACATATCGGTCTTGGAGTCAGGTGACGGCTTAATGTAGGGCGAAACTCGTGCAGATAGTTACTCTAGTGGCTTGCTGCATGGCCTTCACCCTGCATTAAGCAGCCACCTACCTAAAAGTATCTAAATTCTTCTTCTCTACTAAAATTCTGGTTTAGAGTGGATCTATTTATATAAAAATGAGTGTAAATAATGGTAATACAACTGAACCTCGATATCTCGGAATCGGATAACTCGAACTTCGGAGTTACTCAAACTAAAAGTTACGTCATTCCTAAACTCTAAAATGTATCGCCACAGATATCTAGAAACACACATGATGGCTTAATACTGGTCTAAAGTAATGTTGAAAGCATTACGTTTGACCTGCATTAAGCTGTGCAGTTGATAAATTGTTCAGATTAGAAATCGGATGACTCGAACCTTTGTTGTCTCGAATTAATTTGTATATAGTCCCTTAAAGTTCAAAATATAGAAGTTCAACTGTAGTAATAAAGCTGTACCTGTAGTAGTAATACTGTAACGACATCGGCTGTTGTAGAAATACATGTAATAGGTATATGTAAGAGTCATCAGTAGTAGTTAGTAGAAGAAGATGTAACAACAGCAGTAGCAGAAGCAGCAGCAACAGAAGTAGTAGAAGTAGTAATTGTTGTTGTAGTAGTACATGTAGTAGCAGTAGTTGCAACAGCAGTAGTAATAGTAGTAGTAATTGTAGCAGCATTAGTTGCAGTAGTATAAAGTAGCAACAACAAGTAGTAATAGTAGTAGTAGTAATAGTAGCAGCAGTAGTGGTGGTAGTAGTAGTAGTACCAGAAGTTTCAGTACTAGAAATAGTAGTTACTCCATCTGTGGCCCTCTCATATGGATATATGGTGTTAGCCTACGTCCTGGTAAGGGACATTATGCAACCAAGGATCATTGAAAAGCACTTGAGCAATCAAGTGTTGTTTCTTATCTGAAAGTTTGATATTAGTATTTGTATTTAGCACAATTAGGATCAAACACATACAGGCTAGTTTGAAGACAACGTACTTTAGAAAGTATTTGATATAAAACACAGGAGCCCTATGTAAACTATGACTCTAAACACCAGATTTGTTGAAGATATTATCAAAACTACCTATATATGTCATGAATATGCACAGCAAATAAAATACGATAAGTTGCAGAACTATTGTTTTAATTTCATATTAAATGATTAGTAGTAGTAGTAGTAGTAGTAGTAGTAGTAGTAGTAGTAGTAGTAGTAGTAGTAGTATATTTTCAACACCTATATCATATATAGGTTGCTTTGACATTACCTTCAATAACTTGTTTTGACAATATTTTCACCATCTCTATCATATATACTTTGTTTTGACAATATTTTCAACAACTATATCATATATAGGTTGTTTTGACTATACTTTCAACAACCCTATCACATATAGATTATTTTGACTACATTTTCAACAACTCTATCATATATGGGTTGTTGGGACTATAATGTATATTTTCCACAACCCTGTCTTATATCCATTGGTTAGACACTATTTTCAACAACTCTCTCATATATAGATTGGTTTGACAATATTTTCAACAACTATATCATATATATATATACACGTGTAGGTTGCTTTGACATTACGTTCAATAACTCTATCGTAAATATAGGTTGTTTTGGCTATATTTTCAACAACTCTATCATATAAAGATTGTTTTGACAATATTTTCAATAACTACAGTAAAACCTCTCTAAACCGGAATTCTAGTAGAGAATATTTTAGATACTTTTAGGCAGGTGGCTGCTTAATGCAGGGTGAAAGTCATGCAGAAAGCTCCTGCAGGAGCTTTCTGCATGACTTTCACCCTGCATTAAGCTGCCACCTGTCTCCAAGACCAATATTTATACCAAATTCAACGTCCGGTTTAGAGAGGTTTTACTGTTTATCATTTATACGTTGTTTTGACTAAACTTTATATAAAAAAAAACAACTTTACGATATATGTTGTTTTGACAATATTTTCAATAAATCTGGTGTTTAGGATAATAGTTTAAGAAGGACTTTAAAATCTAGACCGACCAGGGCCCGTCCATAGCTGGTCTGGGTCAAATCTGTAATAATACATAACCTCTTGCACGAATTAACTGCTTGTCGTCAGAGCATGAAATATACAAACTGTTAACCCTTTCTTTCATATAGACGTGAATTCGTCTGATCAGGATCTGCTCTGTTTGCTAATGGAATTTAAAACATATTTCTTTACTTTCTAAATGGTTACAATGTTCCACCTTCCATATTTCGTTATAGCTATTTTGTCCATGACTATTCAGTAGGTATTAAAATAAGAAATAAACATAGAACAGGGAAAGGGTTAAAGAGATAAAACAAAAACAAACAAAAAACACCCTTATCATGCTAAGTGTGACTTTATTGGCATTTGCACATAGTTTGGATCCAACAGACACGAGTAACTCGACGTCTCATCAGGATCCAAACTGCTTGGAAATATACTAGTGCTGTTTGAAAAGTTTATGCAAATCAGAAGTAAGTAACATTTCAAAAGATCAAGATTTTAGCAGATTTTCTTTTCCATTAGGATAATGGTTAAATATCAGATTACTATTACATTATATCCTCTAGAGAATAGCATTACTATTATATTATAACCTCTAGGGAATAGCAAAGACATTAACCCTTTCCCTGTTCTACATTTATTCCAAATTCCAATACCTAATGAATATTCATTGACAAAATAGCTGTAATGAAATATGGAAGGTGGAACATTGTAGCCATTTTAGAAAGTAAAGAAACAGATCTTTCAAATCCAATTAGCAAACAGAGCAGACCAATATCTGGGTCTACTCTGCAAATACACGTTTATATGAAGTAAAGGGTTAATCCTTTACTCCATATATGCCTTTGCAAACAGAATAGACCCAGTATCTGCTCTGTGTGCGTTTGATATACTATATATCCGATTGTATACATGTAGTTTCGGTCATGATAAAAATATATTTTTCATAGCGCCATTATGAAAATTTAGATATTCATGAAGTCATTATTTCTTGCCTGAATATTCATGGAGTAAAGAGTTAATTAAATTTGGTCATGTAACTACGGATTTGGAAGAAAACACAGTCTGAACGAGTTCTTTAGAAAATATACACATAAAAAAATGCATGTAAGTAGAACCTGTCCTAAGCGACCATCAAAACTAGGTCTAATTATGGGTTTGTGGGACAGGTGGTAGCTAAAATACAGGACAAAAGTAATACAGAAAGCTCCTATAGGAGCTTTCTGTATTACTTTTGCCCTGTATTAAGCTGCCACCTGCTTTTTAGTTAAGATTCGTGTGTCCAATTAATATAAGGTCACTTAAGACAGACTCTACTGTATTCATTTAGCAAACCAGTCATCTTGTCCTGTTTTCTATTCGCACTTCTGTTTGTTTTTAGTTTTCCTTCTTCAGTTTTTGTACTTACATGTATTTTAAAATGCATTTCTTTTCTCTTCTTTCGTTCACTCTTTGTTTCATTTTATCGTTATTTATATCTATATATTATGCTTTCTTCCTGTATAATATCCATTTATTCATCCTCTCTTTCCTTCTTTCCAATTTACATTATTTCATTTACCCTATGTTGAAGTATAATTAATTAATCAACTTCTTGACATATTTTTTAAACTTCACCAATTTTTGTTTTACATTCTTGCCCGTCTTTACTTTGATCTTCAAAACCGAAAACACCCTTTGGGATATTTATTATCCTCGGCTCATATTTGACCTTTAATGGTCATTATGGTCTTTTTTTATTATTCATTACCTTATACCAACTTTTTGTGGTTTTGCAAACAGAGTAGATCCAGAATAGATTACTCGGCGTCTCCTCTGGATTCAAACTGTTTGCAAAGGTTATCATGGGGGGGGGGGACAGAGATACAGTAAAACCCCGCTAATGCGACCACCTAAAATAGGTATAATTCAGGGTGCTAGATGCAAGTCGTAGTTTAATGCAGGGCAAAAGTAATGCAGAAAGCTCCTAGAGGAGCTTTCTGCATTACGTTTGCCCTGCATTAAGCAACCACCTGCTTATAAAGACAACCATGTGTATTTATTAAGTGGTCGCATTAGAGGGGTACTACTGTATATCGTTACAAGACTTCCAGAGGTCCGGATAAGATGTGTAAATTTAAACATTTTTCAACGAAAGCTTCTGTATTTCTCCGCCATACGAAGAGACGATTCTAAAGAGTGGTCAAAGTATAGGTTTTGGTGACCTTTATCTGTAGCTCTGGTTACAAGCTGATCGTGTGCTCGTGATACACTTTACAAAATGTTTAGATCCAGATCAGACAGGTGGCTTTCGTGAGAGTAAAGACTGTTTTTGGTTTTATTTTTTTTAAAGAAATGATAAAAATGAAGCTTGAGATTTACAGCAGACGACAGTTCTTTTACTGACGATAAATACTTACAAGCTCAGAATTATGGGGACTCGTCATTTTTTAGTTCCTAAGGAGAATAATTAGCCGACCATTAGCCTTTAGCATTTGAAAAAAATGTCGTCTGCGGAACGTTTCGTCTGCTTTAAGTTTTAAAAAACAAAGTATGGTTAATTGTTTTACAAAACATGATATTTGCTTGTCTTACAGATTGAACTATGATGCAAACCACAGGAGTCTCTCAACATATATGATCTGAATCAAAGCTATATGCAAATATTGCAATAAATTCGCCCACAAAGCTAATGATTAAAAGTCATGTTGACTTGGTCATATTGTCAAGACCAAACAGTAAATGATCTACCCTTTTTACGGTTGGTGTGTGGTCTGTTTCAAAAATGTAGTCTGCTTTAAATAAATAATGTTTTTTCAACACTTCTACTGCTAATTGTGACCTGACTCATATTTGCATGCTGCGTGACTTGACTCGTATTTGCATGCTGCGTGAATTGACTCGTATTTGTATTTCGCGTGACTTGACTCGTATTTGCATGCTGCGTGAATTGACTCGTATTTGTATTTCGCGTGACTTGACTCGTATTTGCATGCTGCGTGACTTGACTCGCATTTGTATTTCGCGTGACTTGACTCGTATTTGTATTTCGCGTGACATGACTCGTATTTGCATGCCGCGTTTCATCAAGATCCAAAGCTGTTAGTCACTTGATCATTTTTTCATATTTCTAAAATATAGATAAAACAATCTATTTTGAGGAAATAAGCAGACAATATTTACATAAGAAGATAATCCAGAGTAGACTCCAACAGGAGCCGTCTGATCAGGGTCTGCCCTGTTTGCTTATGAAATTCTAATAGATTCTACCAATATAGAAACAAGTCCTGTGTGCATATTCCATTATAAAAAAATCAGCAATTAACCCTTTCGCTGCCAATGCCGGATCTGTGATTACCTATGCAAACAGTTTGGATCCAGATGAGACACCGAGTAACTCGGCGTCTCATTAGGTTCCAAACTGTTTGTTACTCTTACTATGTTTTTGAAACAAAAATGAAGAAAATCAAAAGAATGAAAATTTGTAGCAGACGACAAAGTTAGCAGACGACAGAATTGGCAGCGAAAGGGTTAATATTAATGGTGACATTATTTCTTTACATGAATTTTCGTCGTTCAAAGGGTTAAAGTAACATCAGAAGGAATGTTCATGTACCTCGAAAAAGATATTTGAAGAATAATTACCCATGGCCATATCTTTCATCTTTACATACGTGTCTGGAGGTCCAATAATAGGGACTGTCACCACTATTGATAACATGTAATTTACGACCTTGCTTTCTTTAAACCTTTCCCTGTTCAATATTCATTTAGGAAATAATTACATCATGGATATTTCTTAGCTGAATTTTTGTAATCTTAACTTTTCGAGGAATTATTTTGCTTTGACAAAAACTGTAGAATCAGATCTCTATCATGGCAAAAGCAAACAGAGCAGACCCTGATCAGACGACTCCTATACTATAGGAGCCGTCTGATCTGGGTTTTACTAGGTTATTTCGTTAGCTGCTTCAAAACTGTCGCCCCTGTCATATAGTTAGTGTTTAAATGGTCGTTTTCATATCGAAATGTAGAATCACAGTGTCATGTTTGAATTCAAACAAGACACGTATTCTGGATCTATACTGTGTGCAAGTAAAACCTCGAGAAATGTTTAAACTATCCACATAACCAATGTTCATGTAAGAAATAATGACACCATTAATATTAATTAGATCATTTTTACCTTTTATAACGGCATATGAGTAAAGGAATTTGAACATGACAGAAAACGTACAATCAGAGATACATGTACAGTAACCCCCTCCAAACAGGAGTTCTAGTAGAGAAGAATTTAAAATATTTTAGGCAGGTGGCTGCTTCTGTCTCTAAGACCGATATTTATACTACATTGAACGTCCGGTTTAGAGAGGTTTTCACTGTTTATTATTCCATATGGAAACAGAGCAGACCCTAATCAGAGAGTCGTCTGATCTGGTCTATTCCTTTTCGCATATGTGTCAGGTGTGTCTCGATCAGGTAAAGGGTTAAATGGTTTATTTTGGATTCCATGACAGCAAGAAAACATAAACTGGTAATGTGTCATCTGCTTTGAATATCCTCCGTCAAAAAACCAAAATCAAATCAAATAAATGACCACATTAAAAATTTAATCTACACGAGATACAGTGTCTATATACATGAATATATTTTTAAATATTATTTCACTGTGAACCTATGTATGGTTTTCCTTTTACAATTTCGGATCCTTGTCTAATCTAGATCCAAATTGTCTGCAATAGGTGTGTTAACTTTTTTGAAGTCAAAGAAGTCCATGTAATTTGTATTTCTCAGTTTGCATATAACAAGCAAAGCATAAGAATAATCCTAAATAACATCTCAATTATAAACATATACAGTCCAGCAATATCAAAATGAAAAAGATACACGTACTATGTACATTTATCCTGTTCAATATTCATGTAAGAAATAATGACATTATGAATATTTATCAGCTGACGTTAATTTACACAGGATTTTATGGTAGAAACTGCAGAGTCATACCTATTATAACTTCATGAGCAAACAGAACATATCCTGTTCAGACAGCTCCTGCAGGAGCCGCCTGGTCTGGGTCTACTCTGCTTGCAAGGGCATGGAAATGCCAGATGCGACCGAATTCGTTATTACCAGTTTAGGTCCAGAGTAGACACTTAATAAATCCGTGTCTCATTATATAACTTTCTTTTTGACTCCCTTGTATCAGAAATGTAAATCCTGCCTCAAAATTTATGATCTGATCTTGAACAGCTTTTGCTTACTTCCAATTAATTCAAGCTTACGATAAACTATTTACCCGGTGTCAACAGCTTGAATTCTGATGGAAGACCCAGTTAGTCTGCGTCTTATCTGGATCTAAACGGTGCAAATATCAGTCATCACACGCTGGATACAGGTTAATGGAGTTTTTCCAATGACAATTTATTTCAGCAGGCATAAGCCTTTATACGTGTCTAAAAGATACCCGCATTGGTGCATTTGCAAACAGAGTAATCCCTGATCAGACGGCTCCTGTAGGATACATTATCCTGTAGGAGCCGTCTGATCAGGGTCTGTTCTGTTTGTTTATAAATGGAATTATATGAATCTGATTCTACGGTGTCTGTTTTGTAGTATCTTGTCTATATACCATGATAAAAAAAATCAGCTAATAAATGTTTTCAACAATATTTTATTCAATAAAGAAACGGATTGGACAACAGGCATAGCCTATGTAAGTCCTCTCCAGAGAAGAGCCACTGGTGGCATTATTTCATACATGAATATCTATCAAATAAATGGGTAACGTTGAAGTGTTAATGGCACAGCGTACTGAAAAAATACAAAAATCTATTGATTGGGTCACGATTTTGATTTCGGTTATAATTTGGAATGTGTATTTTGTAAATGTACGTCATGTCATTTGCGAATTCAGTTGAATCATGTAAGGAGTGGTACCTACCATTGTGCTTGATCACATGAAATGGTGTTCAATCCTGCATACAAATCAATGAAAACAGACGAAAGCTGCGTTTTCACAATACAAGCCATCTGTCTGTAGACATAGATGAATAATTATAATATCTTCATACGCAATTTATGAAAAGTCAAAAACATGGTTTACCACCATTAGAATATATTTAAGTATAAAGTGTTTTACCATTGTCTTATTTGATTTACAATGTATAATTTCTTAATATATAATAAGTACAGATTCCTACAATTATTTGAATAGATTTACAATATCCACATATGCAATTTATTTTTAGAATATAAATGGTTTATTTCTAGAATATATATCATCATATGCAATTTATTACATTTATAAGTAAAATGTTCCATCTCTAGAATAGATTTATAACATCACCATATGCAATGTAAATTAAATAAAAATGTTCTACCAAGAAATTAGATTTATAAAAACCCTTATATTTTATACTTTATTATAAGCCAAGAAGAATACTGTCAGTTTTCTTCATTAGAGTATGTCCCTGTGAAAGGATTTACTGTATTGTTTGAAATAACAATACTCATTCTGGCTAATAAGTGACCTTTCTCTATAAAGTTTAATAATAAAATACGAAAGTAATTGTTGTTTTGGAAATACTTGTGCAGTTCTGTAGATCTCCAGATCTGTATATGAGAGGAGTTAGAAGAAAGCGTATTTATCCAATTCACTTTTTACTTTCTGTTTTTCTCTACCAAACCCTATATTGCTTTTACTCGCCTCCTGATTGCTTTTCTAATGAATGCTAATAATGGATTTCGCTGAATAAAGCTATTTATAGCCCAGTACGTGTCTTATCTACATTTCTGTTTTGCGTATGTATACAGTTGTAATATGGTGGGTATCTCGGAATCTCGACCAAACCCTCCTCCAGGCGAAACTAATGAGAACCAGCAAAACAGGGGCCCGTTTTAAACCTTTCCTCCGTGAATATGTATGAAATAATGACGCAATGGATATTACTTAGATTACATGTACTTTGTTATAATAGCAAATGGACACAGGAATTTGCAGTCATAGCAGAAACAGAAGTATCAGATCTATATAATATCGTAAGCAAACAGAGCCGACCCTGATCAGACGGTCTCTGTAGGAACCATCTGATCTGGGTCTTCTTTGTTTGCAAAGGCACAGAAATATATATATCTTTATTTCCTCCGTATCTGAAGATTACAATACCATGAAACCAATTGACAAACTACATGTATACTATAAAAGAAAGCATGCATGTGAAGACAATTCCATAGTATATAACATGAATATGAAAATATGATTAAACATGCCTAAGTGAGGCATGCAGCTGACATTCTGAAGTATAAGTAAGTATGCTATGAAAAGCACAGCGATGTTAAGCACTTAAGTAAATATTGCATTAAGCGAACTCAGAAAAAAAGTTCTTAACCCAAGCTTAATCCAGCATAGAAAGAACCCAATGCAGAGAGCTACTATTTGGAGATTTCCGCATTAACCCCATTCCCTATTAAGAAGCATCTACCCCGAGAAAACCCAGGTCACCTCAGCTAGTGATCGCTTAATACAAATATCACCAGAAGTGCAGCATACATAAACGTTGACGAGTGCACTACTATAAGTATGTTGAAAGATCACGGAGCAATTAGAGTATGGTACATATACAATGTCATTAAAGAACCAGCGTAATGCATGCCATCACAAAATTACAATGAACAATAAGCATGTCACAATGGACAGCAATACATAGACATTATACGCTCCCCTCCAAACGCACACGCGTTACGTACGCACGTACGCACGCACACTCTCACACCCATGCATCACACACACACATACGAGATGTAATATCCTTAATACATGTATTTAGGATTTATGGAGTTAATACAGACCAATTAAGCGTATGTCCTAATTAATGACACTCGTTACCTCTCTCTCTCTCTCTCTCTCTCTCTCTCTCTCTCTCTCTCTCCCTATCTCTCTCAAATTCTGATCAGTCATCTGATCAGGGTCTGCTCTCTGTTTTATGGAATTGTATAGTTCTGATTCTTCAGTTACTGTCATGGCCGAAATGTTCTTATGCCATTACAAACAAAATCGTCTAATTAATATTCACGGTGTAATTATTTCTTACATGACTATTTACCTTGTAATAGGTTAACTGATACGTAACGCTTTAGGTTAAACAATTTTATATTCCTCTTTTAACAGACACGGGATAACTCTTTCCATATCATAGATGAATATGTGTTTTGCAAAAGTTTGAATTCAGTTGAGACGCCATGAATGAAAATCGAATCCAGTCAACGTAACGCTCTTACACTAGTTTTTAAAAGAAATAGGAGAAAAAAGTCAATCGAACCAGACATTAAAACGTAATGAAATATACTTTTACGATGGAAAGGTTAAATATAGGTACCGAAATTCTAAGCGTTTATAATCGAAGACACAAACAGACAAAGTAATGTGGACCACTGACTGCTCAGGTTTGATTACCGGAGAGATTTGTATATATGCTCAGTAAAACATTGAACCTTTAGCCTATTGACACTGGAGTTTTGACCTTTGGCTCTTATACAGCTTATACAGCTATCCGCGACTTGACTCGCATTTGTAAACAGCTTGGATCCTGATGAGACGCCGAGTAAATCGGTGTCTCATCAGGATCCAATCTGTTTGACACTTGGTCAATAGTTTCTCAAAAGCTTGGTGAAATCGGATAAAGTCGAAATTACACCAGATGTGATTTTGAGCGGAAATCAGTTGATCATAGCGGGATTTAGTTATACCTCTCAAAACTGGACGTTTAAATTAGTATAATTATCGGTCTTGGAGACAGGTGGCAGCTTAATGCAGGGTGAATGTCACGCAGAAAGCTCCTCTAGGAGCTTTCTGTGTGACTTTCACACTGCATTAATCAGCCACCTGCCATAAAGTATTAAAATTCTTCTAAACTAGACTTCCGGTTTTGAGAGGTTTTAGTGTACATTTCAGTGGCTACAAAATGTCACCTAGAGTGTCTAGTATCTGTCAAAAATTTGTATCAATCATACAGATAGCAAGACAAGTGTTATTTCTGTCAAATAGTTTGCGCTTTGTTTTAGATGCATGCATTTTAAGACATTTTTAGATGAAAGTTAACCTGAAACATGACTTGCATTTGCTAATAGTTTTGATCTAGATGAGACGTCGAGTAACTCGGTGACTCATCAGATATCCATGCTAATTGATAAATGAATCTGAGGAAAGTGAAAACTGCAACAAATCGGAGTTTAAGCAGGCAGCATTTTTATAACACGATTACGGGTAACCCTTACAGCGCTTAATTTTTAAATGAACTTTTCAAACATTCAAACGGGTCAAGTTTACGGTTTTTTTCTAAAGAAATGTTTAACATGACTAACAGTGCAGACCTTGATGAGAGGGCTCCTCTAGGAGCCCTCTCATCTGGGACTACATTGTTTGCAAAGGACATTGGTGACTCGTTTCTCGCTTTATAAGAATTAAACACTAATGACCCCCTTGAATGTTTGAGAATGTTTGATTTATTGTCAAGAGTATATTTATTCAGTCCTTCGAAGAAGCACTTACATGCCAGGGTAAATATTTGATGTTGCAAAATTGGTCTAGTTTTATTCATGAAGAACATCATTGAACACATACAGTGTCTTAAATCTTATAGCTGGTGCAAATGCTTAACGTTTGAATGAGTGAGAGAGAATAAATAGACCGATGAGTGAGGGGTAGGTAGGATGAATGGGTGGGTGAGTGAGTGGATGGGTGAGTGTGTGAGTGAATAAGTGTGCGAGTGAGTGAGTTGGTGTGTGAGTGAGTTGGTGTGTGAGTGTGAGAGAGAGTGTTTTAATTTCCATGGACTATTTCAAACGTTCTCCGTTTTTTATCTCTCCAGTGAATGCCATAAGTATATGTATACATCAACTTTGAACAATACCAGCTTTTAAATACGGCATTTTGTTTCCTTATTATCAAGATTAAGGCAAATATAATGCAACTTATGTGTTTTTGAAGAGGACATTTTCCATCCGAGTGTCCCATAAATTTGGATATAAGAAAATTATACGTACAAGAATATTACTGGACTCCCTCGAATATGATAAACCCTTTACTTCATATAAAAGCATTTTCACGTATTTGCAAACAATGTAGACCCAGATCCGATGACTCTCGTAGGAACCGTCCGACCAGAGTCTGCTCTGTTTGCTTATGCCATGATAAAGATATAATTCTACCATGTCTTCAATGGTAAAATATGCTCGTGCTCATAAATCCATTATAATAAATCAGGTAATTAACACAATCCAGTCGTTATTTATTACTAAATATTCATGAGGTAAATAGTTAACCCTTTCCCTGTTCTATGTTTATTACAAATTTCAATACCTACTGAATGCCATGAACAGAAAAGAAAGTATAGAAACAGATCTATCTAATTCCATTAGCAAACAGAGTAGACCCTGATCAGACGGCTCCTCTAGGAGCCGTCTGATCTGGGTCTACTCTATTTGCAGATGCGTGAAAACACGTTTACATGAGGGAAAGGGTTAAATCAGTTATATTGCTCGAATCTGCCAATAAAAATGCTATATAAAAAACAGCTGTCCGTATACCTGTATGTAAAAGTCTGTAAAATACAGACAAACCTTATTTGAATATCCGAACACTGTTTTCTCTCATTTTTGTTTGATGTTGTTAAACCTCCTTTATCTTATGGTTATTGTTTTTCACATGTAAGGAGGAAATATGGTAATGTGTGCTAGCATTGCTCGAAGTTTTCTTAGTATACAGTAAAACTGCTCTAAACCAGACGTTCAATTTAGTTTAAGTATGGGTCTTGGAGACAGGTGGCAGCTTAATGCAGGGTGAAAGTCATGCAGAAAGCTCCTAGAGGAGCTTTCTGCACGACTTTCATCCTTCATTAAGCAGCCACTTGCCTAAATGTATCTAATTTTTTCTCTTCTAGAATTCAGGTTTGGAGAGGTTTCACTACTTATTGCGTGTATGTGATGAGAGTAATGGACCTTATTGCCAAAGTTAAAATCTATCTATATAATAGACACTGACTCATACATTTGTAAACAGTGTAGGCCCAGACATGCCGCCGAGTAAGAACGCGGTACCTAGTCGGAACCTGTGTTAGCTTTAGATTCGACTGGACACTGCAAATATTAACCTTTAGGTACCATGCTGTGTGGGAAGATATTATCTGCTCAAATTGAATCTGGTGCAATTTTGAATACTTCGGTTTCTGATCAATTATTAACCGATAATCAAACAGCTTGGATCCGGATGAGTCGCCGAGTTACTCGGCGTCTCATCTGGATCCATACTATTTGCAATTACCAGTCAGGTCGCAAATAATGAGAGAAGGTTAAAGCACTGGAAATACAGTAGGCTAAAACCCCTCTAAACCGGATGTTAAATTTAGTATAAATATCGGTCTTGGAGATAGAAAGCTTCTCTAGAAGCTTTCTATGTGACTTTCACCCTGTATTAAGCAACCATCTGCCTAAAAGTATCTAATTTCTTCTCTATTAGAATTCCTGTTGAAGGGATTTTACTGTATTCAGTTTCAGTATTTTTTTTTTCTTTACAGCAGAGCTGAATATAATATTCGTATTGGTATAATCTCTGATTTCCTCTGCCAAACACCTGTCTTGCTGCTACTCAGAGTAATCGATCAATGTAATCGAAGAGAATAATCAGTGTAATCAATCGGCCACCTGACATATGCATAATTATGTACCTTAAAGCCAGG
This sequence comes from Azorinus chamasolen, assembly GCA_963576725.1. Classification (NCBI taxonomy): domain Eukaryota; kingdom Metazoa; phylum Mollusca; class Bivalvia; order Cardiida; family Solecurtidae; genus Azorinus; species Azorinus chamasolen. Next base: position 50,755,865 of record OY755239.1, on the reverse strand, counting down.
TAGTAGCTTCACCCTTCCCTTGCTGAATTTTAAAATACAGTTCTCCTTCTTTACCCATGCCCTGTTGTATAATTACATATATCTTCACTGTGTACAAGTATTTCGCTGTGCAATCACTGCTGTGGAGTGCACTGGTTGCACAAGCAACTTGTAAATAGTGCAGACCGTGATGAGACAGCTCCTTCAGGAGCTGTCTCATCTGGGTCTGCACTATTTACAGGTAGATATATTGACGTGAATAGCAAGCGAAGGGTTAATGATTCAATTCAATTTAATTTCTTTGTTGCATAAAACATACATAGTATGCTTATAGCAAGCATGATAAAGAATACAATACAGTGATATAAATGAACATGTTAATAGACAAAACGAATGTTTGATCTATACCTCTTTCAAAAAGAAAAATACTAGAATAGAAAGTTAGTTCGTTGTTTTGATGTTTGTTTTGATGAACAAATGAAGGACAGGCGTTATGCAGAACGCTCCTACAGGCAACCACGCATTAAGCAACCGTACGCTTGTAAGGACACCGGTGGATATATCGAACTTATAACAGATTTGACCGATACTATATGTTCTCACTTTAGACAGCTTCCACTGTATTATACAACTGGGTTTATCAATATAGCTCCCCCTTTTCATTTTCATTTTAACCCTTCGCTTGCTATTCACGTCAATATACCTACCTGTAAATAGTGAAGACCCAGATGAGACAGCTCCTGCAGGAGCTGTTTCATCAGGGTCTGCACTACAGTAAAACCTCTCTATAACGACCACTTAATTACAGCAAATAGTTTGTGTTAAAGGCAGGTGGATGCTTAAAGCAAGGTGAAAGTAAAACAGAACGCTCCTATAGGAGCGTTCTGTTTTACTTTTACCTTGCTTTAATCAGCAATCTGCCCTGAATACCAACTAATTAACACAATTTAGTGGCCGTTATAGAGAGGTTTTACTGTATTTACAAGTTGATTGTGCAACCAGTGCACTCCACAGCAGTGATTTCACAGCGAAATTCTTGTTCACAGTGAAGATATATGTAATTATACAACAGGGCATGGGTAAAGAAGGAGACATGTATTTTTAAATTCAGCAAGCGAAGGGTTAAGATTTGATTGTTATACCTAGAACCCGTCTTAGGCGGCCGTCAAAGAGAAGTCTAATTATGGGTCTGTAAGGCAGTTGGTAGCTTAACGCAGGTAAAGGTTATACAAAAAACTGCTATAGGAGCTTTCTGTATTACTTTTGACCTACATTAAGCAATCATCTGCGTTTAAGACTCATGTACTCAATAAATGAATGACCGCTTTAGACAGGTTTTACTGTATAGCTCTAGAAAAAGTGAAATTGGTCTACAGGAATCACTCAAACGTCAAAGAACCACTCAACAGTCAAAGGACAATTTAACCCTTCGCTTGCTGAATTTTAAAATACATTTCTCCTTCTTTACCCATGCCCTGTTGTATATTTACATATATCTTCACTATGTACAGGTATTTCGCTGTGCAATCACTGCTGTGGAGTGCACTGGTTGCACAATCAACTTGTAAATAGTGCAGATCCTGATGAGACAGCTCCTGCAGGAGCTGTCTCATCTGGGTCTTCACTATTTACAGGTAGGTATATTGACGTGAATAGCAAGCGAAGGGTTAATAGTTAACAGAAGTCTTACATGTATAATCCGTCTTTACCCTTTACTTTCATATAGTACAGGGATATACTCATTTATCCTTGCCTGATAAAGATGTCTTTGCAAACAGGACATACCCATATCAAACGGTTCCTGTAGGAGCCGTCTGATCAGGGCCCCGGTCTGCTCTGTTTGCCTGTGAAATAATACAGATCTCATTTTACACTGACAGCGATGTCTAAAAGGTCATGTCTTCATATAATTATGTTATTACAAATATCAGCTAATTAACCCTTTCGCTGCCAATGCCGGATCTGTGATTACCTATGCAAACAGTTTGGATCCAGATGAGACGCCGAGTAACTCGGAGTCTCATCAGGATCCAAACTGTTTGTTACTGTTACTATGTTTTTGAAACAAAAAATGAAGAAAATCAAAAGAATGAAAATTTGTAGCAGACGACAAAGTTAGCAGACGACAGAATTTGGCAGCGAAAGGGTTAATGTTCTTGATATCGTTATTTCCCAACCCTTTCCCTTATATACGCCATTTCACACCATTGCAAGCAGGGTAGACCTAGATAAGACGGCTCTTATAGGAACCGTCTGATCATTGTCTGCTGTTTTCTTATGGAATTATATGGATGTGATTTCTGCCAGGGTAAAACATTTAGTTGATGTACTATTATAAAAATTCAGCTAAAGTTATTCATGATATCATTATTTTAAAATCAATATTTAACCCATTCCCGCATTTTCTCACCTTTTCACACCTCTGTAAAAGTCACCTTTTGAAACCATTCTGATTTAGGAGCAAATGCTCTATTTATCACAATGGTTTCAAAACTACAAAATTCAAAAATAATCTTTGCTCTATTTAATTATCCTTTCCGACATATTTATTCAAAGAGTTTGGATCTAAAAATAGCCTATGAGGGAATGTGTTAACATGTAAACAGAATATCACCATGCCAAGTCTGCCTACTTATCCATTCCCTTGCTTTTCTAAAACTGGTTACTTAATAACAAAGAACTAATAATTAACACAAAAAGGAGTTTGTTGTTTAGTCTGAGAGACCTATTAATACACAAGAATGATTGAATTCAGGTTTTAATACACAAAGAAAATAAACCATCTTTGGTTCAGGTAATATTTCTATAAAGCATGTACATATCTAACCCATTCCCTCATATTCACGACTTTTGACGACTCTGTAAAAGTCACTTTGTGAAACCATTGTGATAAATAGAGCATTTGCTCCTATAGGAGCAAATGCTCTATTTATCACAATGGTTTCAAACTACAAAACTCTAAAAACAATTCCATTTCTTTAGTTAATGCTCCTTTTCGGTAGATTTATTCAAACAGTTGTATCTAAAAATAGCCTATGGGGTAAAGGGTTAACCATATCCATGAAGTAAATGGTTAAGCACAGGCAGTATCGTAGGTTACTCAAAAAACTTTCTACACTACTATCGTTCAGCATTAAGCAGGTGTAAGCCTTTAACCCTTCGCTTGCTGAAGTTTAAAATACATTTCTCCTTCTTTACCCATGTCCTGTTGTATAATTACATATATCTTCAGTGTGTACAAGTATTTCGCTGTGCAATCACTGCTGTAGAGTGCACTGGTTGCACAATCAAATGGTAAATAGTGCAGACCCTGATGAGACAGCTCCTGCAGGAGCTGTCTCATCTGGGTCTTCACTATTTACAGGTAGGTATATTGACGTGAATAGCAAGCGAAGGGTTAACATTTTCCTTCATATAAATGCATTTTCACGCATTTGCAAACAGAGTAGACCTTGGTCAGGAGACGTCTGATCAGTGTCTGTTCTGTTTGTTAATGGAATTTGATAGATCTCTTTCTTAAGTTTCTAAAATGGCTACAATGTTCCACCTTCCGTATTTGATTGTAACTATCCTGTTCATGAATATTCAGTATGTATTGAAATTTGGAATAAATATAGAACTAGGAAATGGTTAACTATTCTTGGGTTTTACTAAGTGTCAGCTCTAAATGGATTCTATTGTAAGTTTGTATTATCTAGACCTACGTCTTTTGAATGAAGCTATAGGTTTTTTTCAGGAAGTCGTTATAAAAATTGACAAATTGGCATTCATATGTCAAAAGCTTATTCAGGCAAAACCTTAAACTGCACAATGATACAATTGTGCTAAGTAGAACTGTTAACGTTACTTTCTGAACTGCTGTCTAAAACTGCCATCTGCAAAAGTTCGTATAATTATCAAATCTGCGTTTTACAAGGCAACATACTAAATAGTGGAGTCAATTTGTTCTATTCGGACTGATTAGATAACGAATTATCTGGTGTCTTATTGAACAGATCAGAGGTTATGTGCTAATAGCGATATGAAAATATTTAAATTATGACCCATGTGTTACGTCCTTCCAAATACAAAGGTGGTTTATCTGGCGGTGTCCTCGGTGATTTACTCCGAAGATTTTCGGAGATAGCCGATTTGACACGACTCGGTAGATATTACGTCGTAGGCATTGTCAAATGACCTTATTTTAACCCAGACATTTGGCAATGCGAAATAGATCTAATTTAACTTTAACCCTTTGAAGGCGGGAACTGAGTGTACTGTCATTTGCAAACAGTGTATACCCAGATCAGAAGGCTCGGTGAAGAGCTCTCTTATCAGAGTCTGGATTGTTTTTCATCCAAAATATTCTCGCAAAATATTGGCACCAAAAGAGTTAAACTAATACCGTTCACTATGACCATTCTCAATATCTGTATAAATTAGACGCTTTACGCCGTTAGATTAGTAAACGTCCGTCTTCTAAAAAACAATTCAAAGTCTTTGTGTAAAAAAATGTTGAATCGACCTTCAATCCATTACTCAAGCTTTACCCTCATACAAACACATTTCACTTCTTTGCAAACAGAGTAGACCAAAATCAGACGGCCCCTGTATGAACCGTCTGTTCAGGGTCTGTACTGTTTGCCAACGAAACAATATTGCTATGATTCTACACTTTCTGCCATGGTCATGATGCCATTGTACAAAATCATCAATGTTTCAATGTATCTATATAAGCCCATAAACATCCGGGACAGATCCTAATCAGATGGCTACTACAGGGTGGACGTTCTATCTGAATCTACGCTGGGCCCATGCTTATAAAACTTTTAGTTGAGTTTGAGTTCGTTCTCAAGTTTTTGATTGGTCAGATTTGAGCCTTTGGCTCATATCTGATCAAACAAAAGCTTGAGAACACAAATCTGACCAATCAAAAGCTTGAGAATGAACTCAGACTCAACTAAAAAGCTTTATAAGCATGGATACAGATTGCAAATGCGTTAAAAGGGGTATCAATGGAACGAATGGTCAAACTTTGTGCAGATTTTAACCTTCTTAACAATTGTTGACTGAAACTAGAGCACATTTTATTTCAATGTATATTGAAAGGGGTGGACCACAGTTCTACCAACATTAGTTACGGTCCTTCCCCTACAATCTTAACATTGCAAATGAAGGTTTGGTAATATGGCAATATATACACAAAAACATACACAAAAAAGAGATTAGTATCAAATCTGGTCAAAGTCATACAGAAAGCTACCAAAGGAGCTTTCTGTATGACTTTCAATCTGCATTAAGTAGCCACCTGCCAAACAGTCCTAAATTGTTCTGCTAAAACAATTCTAAGGGGTTCTACTGTACACTGTATTGAAACAAATTACTACAGATTTTGATGAATGAAAAACAATGCAGACCCTGGCCTGATTTCACGTTTCAGCTGGTGTTGATATACATGTACACTGTTTCCCAGAGAGTGGCCCAGGTGTTATCATAAAACTTTCAGCGTTTGGTCTTAACCGCTTGCAGTGGCAACCCAAGTCACGTTAAAGTGATAATCTCTACTTGCAACGCGTTTTAAAAATGCCTAAAGTTATATTTGTTTGCAAATTGTTATCTGTTTATATGCTGAAATGCTGACGACAAACCTTTCATGTGTTTGATATCGAAGACCCGGTGTTATTCGAAAACGTTTAAGTATTATTCGGATTGCGTTTAAGTTTCGTAACTGATCGACATGGTCCCATAATGATGTACAGCCGAAAATTATAATTATCGACGAACACGGTTTATTTTGTAATCACGGGAATATTTTTCGTATATAAGTGCATATTGACAATCATTGAACATAACAAATACATGTACCACGTTTTATGATGTCAATGAAATATGCGTTTATTGTTGACACTATCACTTTAAGTAGTGAACTTTTTTTTCAAAACAGATCTAATTGTCAACCAAATTTACCCAAATTTTACCATATTTCACTGCCAAGTTTACCACATATTCTTGCCAATTTTACCACATTCCCTTGCAAATTTACATTTTCTTGCCAACTTTACCACATCCTCTTGCCAATTTAACTCATTTCCTTGCTAATTTACCATATGTCCTTGCCAATTGTACCACATTTCCTGACAAATTTTACCACATTTCGTAGACATTTTATCATACTTCATTGCTTATATATGTGCCTTGAAAGCATTGTAACAACACTCTGTGATTTTATACACCATCCATCGAAAGCTATTAAATTCGTAATGTATATATTAGCAACATGGTGTGGCAAAATCTAATTATATTATGCAAATCTCAATTTTGTTTGATTTGACGACATTAAATTTTAGAATAAGTTATATTTCTTATTACATGTATGTGCGATTTATTATCACAACAACACCATTGGCGAGTACACTATACACCAATTCATAAAGCACTTATGGAAAACACGGGCAAACATTGATTGCGTGGCAAACAGCATTTTGTTCTTTATCACCTACAAGTATGAATATTCATGGAGAAAATAATGACAACGTGAAATATTAACGAGTTGATTTTTATCGCTGAAACTGTAAACTCATATATATACATGTATTACGTCATTAACAGCTAGAACAGGCACTGATCAGACGGCTCCTGCAGAAGTTATCTGATCTAAGTCTACTCTGTTTGCAAATGCGTTAAAATGTGCCTTTATGGTGTAAACAGAGATCTAGATAAGATGCGTAAATTTAAACATTTTCAAGAAAAGCAGCTCCTTTATTTCTCCACAAATCCTCCTACTGTGACAACTCTTTAGAACCAACTCTTCCGTTCGAGACGATTCTAAAGAGTGGTCACAGTATAGGGTTTGGTGGAGAGATGACGATTTTAGTACTTGGGTACGCTGGTCTTTGTTTACACAGTTAGCAATTTTCAGGAATTGCCTTTCTTTCATTGTAGTCCACAGTGTTGTCGGCGAGTACTGCTCAAAGACAGAGAATGGCCAGACTAGGTACATCCAGTGCGACTATGGTTGTTGTGGATCCAGCACAGACAGGACTTGTTGTTCGTAAGTACATTATGTAAAATGAAACCTCGATATCTCGAACTTCAAAGGACAATACAACTACATGTACTTCGAGAAAACAGGAATTCGAGTCACCTGATTTCTAATCTTGAAACTTCTAACTTGTGTCCTGTATCAAGCTGTCGCATGGATTTATAAATATGTGCAGTGATTAATTTTAGAATATTTATGTATTACAAATTTTGGAAGGGACCGACTTTTTACTTCGAGTTATCTCGAAGTTTTGATTATCCGAGTTTGAGATATCGAGGTTCTACTGTATGTGATTTACATATCGGCTGATAGACAACCGAACTAGATCCAGATCAGCCGATGCGCCATTCGCGATTTAGAGAGTACAGAGCCAAGCCGGACTCTATGTTGAAAACACTGCAAATGATCTAGCTCTACATTACCTTCATGAGACAGAGTGCACTTTCCCAGCTATTCTGGCTATATATACATGTACATCAAAATGAACATATTACTATAATTATATTTGCAAGAAAGGCAACATACCTAAATACCGACCTTAGGGTTTTAAGGATATACAGTATTTACATTGTATTTATATTATTATGAGAGGAGAGGAGAGGAGAGGGGTGTAAACAAAATCAGAATGTTGCCCTTTTCGATATATGGTTCAATTCACTCAAAATATTGCCAATGCCTTTTTCTCGAAGTACGGTTTAGATTATTTAAAACATTCAATCTATTGTCAATGCCTTTCTCAATATTCAAGCCTCTCAATGCATTGTCAATGCCTTTCTTAGTGTATGGATCGGCTTATTCCTTTCACTCAATATATTGTCAATGCCTTGCTCAATGTATGGTTCAGGTCATTCAAAGCACACAATGTATTGTATATGCCTGTCTCGATGTATTGGTCGGTTTATTCAATGCACGCAATATATTGCCAATACCTTTATCGGTGTATGGTTTAGATTATTCAAAACACTCAATGTATTGTTTATGCCTTTCTCGATGTACGCGTATAGTTTAGATTATTTCAACAACATGATACATTATCTATGTCTCTATGTGGATTAGATTACACACCGCGCACAATGTATTGTCTACACCCTTCACGGTGTATGGTTCAGATCACTAAAAATACCCAACGTATTATCTATGTCCTTGTCGATGAAAGGTTCAAATTATTCAAAGCACGTAATGTATTGTATCAACCCTTATCGATGTATAGTTCAGATTATTCAATTTACTCAAGGTATTGCCCATGTCCTTTTCGATATATGGTTCAGATCATTAAAAGCACACAATGTATTATCTGAGCCTGTCTCGATGTGTAAGGATCGGCTTATTCAGTGTACAAAATAAATGTATATTGTCAATGTCTTTCTTGGTGTATGGTTTAGATTATTCAAAACACTCAATGCATTGTTTTTGCCTTTCTCGCACAGTGTATTGTCTACATCCTTCACGGTGTATGGTTCAGATAATTCAAAGCACCCAACGCATTGCCTATGTCCTTCTCGGCAAATTGTTCAAATTGTTTAAAGCACGTAATGTATTGTATACACCCTTCTCGATTTATAATAAGAGTTTTTCAACTTACTCAATGTTTTGTCCATCCATGTCCTTATCGATATGTGGTTCGGATGATTCAAAGCACACAATGTATTTTCTTTCTCGATGTACAGGTCGGCTTATTAAGTGTATCCAATATATTGTCAACATATTGTCTATGTCCTTCTCGGTGAATGGTTCAAACCATTCAAAGCACGTAATGTATTGTATACACCCTTCTCGATTTATAATCAGATTTTTTCAATTTACTCAATGTTTTGATATATTGCTCGCACCATTCGAAACACTTAATGTATTGTTTATGCCTTTCTCGATGTACGAGTATGGTTAAGATTATTCGAACCACTAAACATACTGTTTATGCTTTTCTCGATATTTGGCATTAAGTATATTATTTGTGCCCTGCCGATGACCACATTCATATCACATACATGTGTTTAATGGCAACATTCATGTATATGAGTTAATCTTAATGAAACAATATTGTATTAACCCTTTAAGTGTGGGACAAGTATACTGGTATATAGGCAATCTTTGTACGCCTAGATTAGAGGGCTGCTACGGGAGACCTCCGATGAGCTGGCAAACTCATTCATTTCCACCACAGAATGGATTCAACATTTAAACAGTGATGAACCGTTCCTCCTTCAATAATCAGCATTCAAAGGGTTAACTTTTGTTTTCAGTATATCCACAGCTGTGTTGATTGTTGTTTGTGCGATGCAACGGGCTAACTCGAATTGAACTTTTGTTTTCAGTATATCCACAGCTGTGTTGATTGTATCTTGTGAAATACAAAGGGCTAACTCGAATTGAACTTTGTTTTCAGTATATCCACAGCTGTGTTGATTGTTGCTTGTGCAATACAAAGGGTTAACTCCAACTGACATCTTGGCTTTCAGTATATCCACAACTGTGTTGATTGTGTAATAAAACGGGTTAACTTGAATTGAACTTTTGTTTTTAGTATATCAACAGCCGTGATTATTGTTGCTTGTGTAATACAAAGGGTTAATTCGAACTGAATTTTTGTTTTCAGTATTTCCACAGCTGTGTTGATTGTTGCTTGTGTAATAGGAGGCCTGGTTGTTCTCGCATTGTTGGCAGCGATAATTATGTGTTGTTATAAGAAATACAAGGACAAACGGGACTCTAGGGTCCGATCACTGAGGCAGGAGCAGACAACCCAAAATGGTATGTAATATGTTCATATCTTCTTAAACTATATCTCAATAGCTTGCAAACGGAGTAGATACAGATTAGACGGCTCCTGTAGGGCCCGTCTGACCAGGATCTGCTCTGTTTTGCTTACGACATAATATAGATCTGATGCAACAGTTTTGTCAAAGAAAAACAATACCTTTAAACGTTTACATTATAAAGATTCAGCCGATAGATATTCATGATGGTATTGTTTCTTACATGAATATCGAACAGGGAAAGGGTTAACCCTTACATCGCTGTAAAACAAATGTCTGTTCAAATTTAGATCTGTTGTAATTTTGCGATTCCACCAAGCTTTTGAGAAACTACTGGAAAAGTGTCTTGCCACAAACCTTTGAGAAACTATTGATCGGGTGTCAAACAGCTTAGATTCTGATGAGACTCGAAGTCGTCTCGTTTGGGTTCAAGGTGTTTACAAATGCGACTCATTTGGCGTTTAGCGAGACAAGGGTTAAACTACTAAAACAACACACACCTGTCACGTCGTCTTCTATATAAGGCAAAACAGGATGTCGACAATTTTATCACGGACTGGGGACTGATATGGCCGGTTGAAGAGAAACCAACTACTGTCTCATAGGTCCATTCAATATGAATGGAGATATAAGACGCTAACGCTTCGCCGTTACTTTCGTTCGAGCATACCTATAGTAAAAACCCTCTAAACCGGATGTTCAATTAAGTATGAATATCGGTCTTTGGAGACAGGCGGCAGCTTAATGCAGGGTGAAAATCACGCAGAAAGCTCCTCTAGGAACTTATTGCATGATGTTCACCATTAAGCAGCAACATGCCTAAAAGTATATAAATTCTACTCTGCTAGAATTCAAGTTTAGAGGGGTTTTACTGTTCAGTAATATCCATATAAAGCGACAACTTTATAAATAAACATAGAGGTCTTTAATACTCTCCCTCGTGGACTGTTTTAAACCCAAACTCTTTTAATAATTCTACCAAAAAGGATCATTTACTAAAGAAAGGTAAAACTTTAGAATTTTGTAATTTTGAAACCATTTTGATATATAGAACATTTGCTCCGCAGGAGAAAATACTCTGTGTATCACAGTTGTTTGAAAAATGACTTTTACAGAGGCGTCAAAGTGCGTCAGTAGGAGAGAATGGGTTAAAATAGGCGGTTGCTTAACGCACTACGAAAGTAATACTGAAAGCTTCTACAGGAGAGTTGTGCTTAACTTTCGTCGTACATTATGCTACCAGCTGTCTTTAAGATCCGTACTATGTTTATGGTAACATTAAATGTATTTTACTGTATTTTGTTCATGGCAAGGTATTAAACCGTTCCTTAAACGCGGAGAGGTTCAAATGATGGGTGGCGATTTATCGGAGTGAAATGGCCAATCAGTGTTAAACTATAGAGTACACTCCGTATTTGAATTAGAAACAGTGCATACCCTGATCAATGGGCTTCTCTAGAGTCCCTCTGATCCGGGTCTACAATGTTTGCAAATAATCTTGCATGCGTGTCTCAGGTTGAAATGGTTAAGCCTTTACTTAACCATTTCCCTCATATAAACATGTTTTCATGCATTTGCAAACAGAGTAGACCCAGATCAGACGGTTCCTATAGGAGCCGTCTGATCAGGGTCTGCTCTGTTTGCTAATGGAATTTGATAGATCTGTTTCTTTACTATCAAAAACAGCCATAATGTTCTACCTTGCATATTTCTTTATAACTATTTTGCCGATGAATATTCAATTTGGAAATTTGGAATAAACATAGAACAGGGAAAGGGTTAATAAGCTGGCACCTTGACTAAAACAGTAGAACCAGATAAGACATCTGTCGGAACTGTCTGGCCAGTGTCTGAATAGTTTAATTATGTTACAAATCGGATTCCCCTCTGTATGCCATGACAATATGGTTCCTTATTTTATATTCTTGAAAACAAGAAATGAATTAATACTCATAATTAGTGGACTTTTGGATTTTTGCATGAATAATCATCCAATAAAGATTATGCGAACTTTGGCTGGGTTTAACCTCCAAATTATTGATTTTAACCTAATTCTGCTGAATAATTAAAATAGGCTCCTCCCTTTCTGAATATGAATTAAACAAAAAATGTATCTTTTTATAACAAACAGTGCAGACCCTGATCAAAGAGTTCCATATGGAGCCCTTTGATCAGGGTCTACACTGTTTGCAAATGTCTTATATATGCTGTTTCCGTTCCTTAAGGGTTAAACACGAACATTGCAAGATAATTGGTTTATGAATACATATGAAGCACACCCTTTGTAGTTAACGTGATATCAAATTACTATTCGACCTTTTCTACCGGTCCCTTTATCAAATATTACTTAGCTAATATAATATTGACTCTAAAGATTACAGTATGTCTGTCGTTAATAATATGGATCTATTTTAAGATATATATTGCTCCTGACATGTATGTATACATATGATATATAATAAAGGATCTCAATCAACCTTTAGCTTGCTATGGGCGGATGAGTAAATACTTATGCAAACAGTTTGGATCCAGTTGAGACGCCGAGTACCCCGGTGTATCATCAGGATCCAAACTGTTTGACATCCTGGTTGCATTTTGGTAGACACATTGATTATAGCTTGAGTTTTGAAAATGTAGTAGGTGAAAAAATCTGTAAAAATAATTTGCTCAGAAGGCTAAATGTTAATCCTTTTGCTGCCATGTACTGTCGTCTGCAAAACTTTTCAATCTGCTACAATTTTAATTTTTAATTTTCTTTTTCGTTCTTAAAGAAATCGAGGCATCAAATAGTTATGATCCAGATAAAGTGCCGAGTTACTCGGCGACTCTTCTGAATCTAATCTGTTTGCAAAGGTGATCACATATATGCGGTTGGCAGCGAGGTGGTTAAATGTACAGTGCTCCCTCCCTACAACGACCCTCTCAATAACGATTCCCTCCTTACAACAACGCATGTCACTATTTCCGAAACAACAAGGCTCCAGAAACAACTTTTTCCATCATATTTTCTTTATGCCTCCATCAAACCTATGTTGTGACCACTCTTTAGAATCGTCACTTTGTGACGATTCTAAAGAGTGATCACAACATAGGGTTAGATAGAGGCATAACGGTTTTAGTTCTCGAAATACACCTTATCTGGGAAGCTAATTATGTTCTATTTTCCCTCCCTATAACAACTCCTTCTGAACAACACATACAATCTCCGTATCCAAAAAGGTGTCGTTGTAGAGAGGGAGCACTGTACAATGTGGAGGTTATTACATGGTACACGTATATGTGATTTGTGCTATACATTTAACTCTTTGCACGCAAGATAGCTATCGTCTGCTGCAACTAAAATGAAAAATAACTTCCCTCATCTGGATCCACACTAATTGCATATATAATCACGATTAATGCTACAGATGTTTTAATACTTCTTTGAAGATAATTATGTGTACTATTGAGGTATTTAAATCAATATATTCGAACAGATCGGATAAGCCTACGAAAAAGTATAAGGATGCGACAATGTTGATTTTTTTCGAATCGTACATTCAATCCTATCGTTTAGACACTATATAGTATATACCAACGAACCTATGTAAATACTTCCTTTCAATTTTGGAGTACCAAAATATACACTCGGTGGTGTCATGAAACAAGCTATTGTGGGTTGATGTCTTTGTAAATTCGGGTTATGGAACCCCGTTCCTGTCTTTTATATTGTATTTGATTAAACTAGGTGCCCGCCCCGGCCTTCAAACATACTCTTTCACCGCCATGGACGAATCCGTGAAAAGACTTGCAAGCAGTTTGGATCCTGATGAGACGACACATTTATATGCGTCTGATCTGGATCCAAACTGTTTGACATTCTGATTATGTTTTAAGGCATTGAGGAACACTCTGGTTTCTGAAGCAAATGAAATGTATCTCGAGGTGACAGAGTGAAATGTCCATTATCAAATACACAAGAAGAGGGACAATTCATTAACCCTTCTCTTGCTGAATTTTAAAATAAATTTCTCCTTCTTTACCCATGTTCTGTTGTATAATTACATATATCTTCACTGTGTACAAGTATTTCGCTGTGCAATCTCTGCTGTGGAGTGCACTGGTTGCACAATCAACTTGTAAATAGTGCAGACCCTGATGAGACAGCTCCTGCAGGAGCTGTCTCATCTGGGTCTTCACTATTTACAGGTAGGTATATTGACGTGAATAGCAAGCGAAGGGTTAATATCGTGGGAGTGTTGTTGTTGTTGTTGTCTATATTAACAACCGTTTACTCCATAAATACGCCTATCTACAAACACTAGACCCAGATCAGAACGTTCCCATTGGAGCCGTCCGACCAGGACCTGCTCTGTTTGCTTATGATTAATATAGATGTGATTCTACAGTTTCTGCCATGGCCAAATCTTCCTGTGTCCGTGTTAATTTTTTTTTTACAATTCCTCTAATTGATATTCGTGACGTCATTATTTCTTACACGAATGTTCATGGAGTAGAGGGTTAAAGAAGAGGGTGACGAATTAAAAATGTAAGCCTTTACCTCATGAATACAACGTACTATTACAAGTATTCATGCTTAAATTGATATGAACTAAGTTCAGATCTAATTTTTTTTTTGCATAAGCAAATACAGTAAAACCTCTCTATTACGGCCACTAAACTGTATTAATTAGTTGGTATTTGAGGCAGGTGGCTGCTTAAAACAACGTGGAAGTAAAACAGTACACTCCTATAGGAGCGTTCTGTTTTACTTTCACCTTGCTTTAAGTAGCCACCTGCCTTTAACACAAACTATTTGATTTAATTTAGTGGCCGTTATAGAGAAGTTTAACTGTAGACCATATTCTGATCAGGCTTTACATAACAAGCATTCATACAAAACTCGACGTATTATGGGTATAACTTAAATATTTGTATCAAAAGTATAACAAGAAGGATTTTGCATTAGCAAGCAATAGCAGTTCAGATCAAGAATATACGTATAAACAACCATAACATACCCTGATCTAGGTTTACAGTAAACCTCCTCTAAACCGGAATTCTAGTACAGAAGAATTTCGATACTTTTAGGCAGGTGGCTTCTTAATTTAGGGTAAAAGTCATACAGAAGGTTCCTCTGTGAGCTGAACATTGTTTTGTTTTTTTCAGTTTTTCTGGCTTACTTCATTATGTCACATGTTCCTAGTCAAACTGTTAACCCATTACCTCATAGCCTATTTTAAATCAAACCGCTCCTATAGGAGCAAATGCTCTATTTATCACAATGGTTTCACAAAGTGACTTTTACAAAGTCGTCAAAAGTCGTCAATATGAGCGAAAGGGTTAACACACTACAGACCATACGACTGAAATTGTCGTAAGTTACAACATACGATGATCGCAACTGGAAATTGCGACTGCGTATATTACAACTTATGATAATAATGTCCTACGAAGTTAGCCTATATTACTGTACAATGTACACTAGAATGTGTGATAATTTCGGCTGAGTTGTATTAATTACCGTTAAAATGTGTAGTATATACATGTACGATCTTTTGTGAAAAGTCTTCATACGTATTGTAACAACTCCATAACCGTTTGCTAATTTATTTTCAGTAACCAGGCGAAATGTAGAACCGCCAAAACCTCCAAGTTATATCAATGCACCACCTGTGTACAGTGAACAGATGCCAGAGTCCCACTATCGCCCGGTGACGGCGGTGAACGGACGAAACACGCCTTCTAACCAACGATTCGACGGAAGACGTCACCTAATTGTTCACCAAAATGGTAATTCGATGCGTAATTCCGAGGCCTTCAGTAGGCATTTTGTTGCGGCTTCAAACACTTCCGGTGCAACTCCGAGGGCTCCCGTGGGGAATTCTATTCAAAGTAGTAATCGCGTGTCAAATTCTTCGGGTACAGTTCCCAGTGCCGTTATACCCCCGACACCTCCTCCTCCATATTCAGAATTCATAAGAGGCCAAACACCGGCAAACCGACGGCAGCCGGTTAACACACAACCTACAGTACAAGAAGAATCGGAAACTCCATCAAGTACATCAGATTCACGAACAACTACGCAAACTACTCGAACTCGACAAGATTCGGCATCTTCCGGGTTTTCTCGACTTCCGCTTCCTGTTCAAAGACAGGGAAGTCGCACCCGAGTCAACACACAGCCAAGCCGACAGACAAGGGTAACTTCACACGGGACTGATAGACCTGAAACAAATGATTCAGACCTTGAAACACTAACAATAGCTTAATGCTAATTTTCGTGCATGCCTAATACTCATTCAGGGTGAAAATATAAAAAAGAAATACATGTAAATAAAATGGTTTGGATGTAGGAATACAAACACACATTTGACCCGCCTTTAGCCTTAACCTCATGGGGAAAATACTTCAGATTCGGTCAAACTTTTGAGAAAACATTGACCAATTGTCCAACAGTTTGGATTCTGATGAGACACCAAGTGTCATCTGGGTCCCAAATGTTTGCAAATTCGAGTCAGATTGCGGATAGATGGATAAGGGAGTATTACACAATACTGATTTAGCGCTCATACCTTTTAAGCGCATAACCAAAATATGCATGGATTTGTCCTGGGGCTTGTTCTGCTCCT
Source organism: Azorinus chamasolen (assembly GCA_963576725.1). Classification (NCBI taxonomy): domain Eukaryota; kingdom Metazoa; phylum Mollusca; class Bivalvia; order Cardiida; family Solecurtidae; genus Azorinus; species Azorinus chamasolen. The sequence continues at coordinate 50,739,501 of OY755239.1, read as the reverse complement.
AATATAATAAAACCCCAATAGTTCAAACACTAAACCAAGTATCATAATCGGTCAATAAGACATGTGGCAGCTTAATGCAGGATGAAAGCCATACAGAAAGCTTCTCGAGACTAATCCAAAGAGTGGTCACATTACAGTAAAACCTCTCTATAACGGCCACTAATTTGTGTTAATTATTTGGTATTTAGGGCAGATGGTTGCTTAAAGCAAGGTGAAAGTAAAAAAGAACGCTCCTATAGCCTATAGGAGCGTTCTGTTTTACCTTCACCTTGCTTTAAGCAGCCACATGCCTTTAATACAAATACTTGATGTAATTTAGTGGTCATTATAGAGAGATTTTACTGTAAAGACGATTTTAGTATTTATCTGTGACTCTGAATATTTATAGTATCTGAAATCATTTGCCCTCAACCAATATATAACCCTTAACATCCTGAATATCCACTAAGAAACAATGAATATTTCAATCTACAGTAAAACCACTCTATAACGGCCACTAAATTACATCAAGTATTTTGTGTTAAAGGCTGATGGCTGCTTAAAGCAATGTGAAAGTAAAACAGAACGCTCCTATAGGAGCGTTCTGTTTTACTTTCACCTTGCTTTAAGCGGGCACCTGCCCTAAATAGTAAATAATTAACACAATTTAGTGGTCGTTATAGAGAGGTTTTACTGTAAAATGCTTTACTCCTTGATAATCCATGTAAGGAATAATGGAATCATGAATATTATTTAGATTAATTGTTATAATAGCACATGGACACATTAATTTTGACCATGAAAGATATTGTAGAATCATATCTATATTATATCATGAGCAAACAGAACAGACCCTGATCAGACGGCTCCTATAGGAGCCGCCTGATCTAGGTCTACTCTGTTTGAAAAAGCGTAGAAATGCGTATTTATAGAGTAAAGCGATAATTAGTTTATTGTTCATAATGACACAATTACCAATGGATTTGATCTTAGCAGAACCTGAAGAATCTTATCTACGTTAGTTCATAAGCAAACCAAGTAGTTCGCTCAGACGCATCCCACATGATTCATCTGATCTGGGTCTACTGTGTTTGCAAAGGTGCCAAAATGCGTCTTTATCGGGTAAAAGGGTTTAAGGTTAAAAGACGTACGGGTTTTCATGACCACATGTGACCTCTTAAAGCAAAGTTCTCAGCAGAGCTATAGACGCCATTTTGCAGAGAATTCTGGTTTCTAGTGTTATGCAAAAACCATTGCTCATTAACGGCGCAAATATAGAAAGGAAACATAGTGATTAAATACATGTACATTGAATAAATAGGCGGGAGAAAACCACGTAGAATCAGGGTTATTAATTGCTGGCTGGTTTCCAGCATAAATCATTGAACCAATTAATTGAATTGTATTATAGTTTGCTGTAATCGCGTTTGATCAGCTGTCATTATTCCTTCACTTCTTGACTATTCGTGTAAGAAATAATGATATTATGAATATTAATAAGATTTTTGTTATAATAACACATGCACACATGAGTATTTGACCTAGGCAGAAATTGTAGAAGCATATCTATATTATTTCATAATCAAACAGAGCAGACCCTGATCAGACGGGCTCCTCCTATAGGAGCTGTCTTACCTTGGTCTACTCTGTTTGCAAAAGGTATAAGAATCAATATCTCCGATTCAGATACAATTTTCTGTGTTTTATGTTGGCATTGCATGTACAATATAACATATACGCATATACAATTTATGCTCCAAATTTGTTATGACTTTTTGTAGTAATGATATCGGTAGATTATTTTCTAGTGATATACTGCTGGTCGGTATATTGTGTATATACTACCGCTATCGGCAAATACTTTGATCACACATGTTGATGTACAATACGTCAAAAACAAAAAGAGTATTGTCTAGGTCTTTATAACGGCCACTAAATTGCGTTAATTATTTGGCATTTAGGGCAGGTGGCTGCTTAAAGCAAGGTGAAAGTAAAACAGAACGCTCCTATAGGAGCATTCTGTTTTACTTTTACCTTACTTTAAGCAGCCACCTGCCTTTAACACAAAATACTTGATGTATTTTAGTGTCCGTTATAGAGAGGTTTTACTGTATAGTCTATGTCTTTAACCCTTTACTAAATGATTATTCATGAGAGAAATATTGTATGTATGAATATTAAGTTGCTTATTTTTATAAGCGCATGAGTGTTTGGCCATGACAGACACTGTGGAATCAGATCTATATTATTCCATAAGCAAGCTGAGCACAACCTGATCAGACGGCTGTTTGCAAAGGCGTTAAAAAGCGTATCTATGGAGGAAAGAATTAAGACATGTGGTAGCTTGATGCAGGAAAAACTAATGCAAAAACTTCCCATAGGAACGTTCTCTATACCTTTCGTCCTGCATTAAGCTGCCGCCTGCACTTATATACTTCCATGTATAGTCATTATATGGTCGCAATATAATGGTCGCAATAGGCCACTTGTATTAGGCCACTTGTATTGTATCATATTTGCTGGATTTCTGATCTCAAAATACTTGTATACTCAAGAACAAAGTTCTGCATGAATTAATTCCAATCAAATGTATAGTCAACAGCGTTTGAATAATGTCTATTACTTTGTTATTTATTGTTGGATGCGTCTTGGTGTTATTTTTTTTCTTTTTAATGGTACAGACAAATAACGTAATTGTATAACAGCAACGTTTTTTATTGTAGTTATCTGAGACAAACAAATAAACTGACTTCAGTAAAAGCTCACTAAATTGTCCACCAAACTGAGGTCTGGTTCCATGCTTATAAAACTTTTTAGTTGAGTCTGAGTTCGTTCTCAAGTTTTTGATTGGTCAGATTTGAGCCTTTGGCTCAAATCTGACCAATCAAAAGTTTGAGAACAAACTCAGACTCAACTAAAAAGCTTTATAAGCATGGACCCTGATTCTGGGTCATAAAAGCAGTTGCTTAGTGCCGGACGAAAGGTAATGCAGAAAGCTCCCTTGGGGAATTTTACATAACTTTCGTACTGCATTAAGCTACCACTAAATTTTACATATACATATGTTTCTGTATTAAGTGGTCGCTTTAGAGAGTTGCTACTGTACACAGAAACTCATGCAGAAGCTTTGTCCTTGGTTATACAGTAGCACCCCCTCTAAATCGGACGTTCAAATTAGTATCAATACCGGCCTGTTAAATAGGTGACATCTTAATGCAGGGTGAAGTCATACAGAAGCTCTCAGACGAGTTTCATCCTGCATTAATTAACCCTTAGCCTGCTGAGCAAATTATTTTTACAGAATTTTTCACCTACTACATTTTCAAATTCAAGCTATAATCAATTTGTCTACCATAATGCAATCGGAGTGTCAAACAGTTTGGATCCTGATGAGACGCCGAGTTACTCGGCGTCTCATCTGGATCCAAACTGTTTGCATACTTATTCATTCATCCGCCCATAGCAGGCTAAATATTAATCAGACATCTACCTACCTAAAACATTTAATTTCTTCTATACTTTAATTCCTGTTTAGAGGGGTTTACTGTACTTCAGAAATCCATTGCAACCCAATACCTAATTCAATGACATGCATTTTTCGGATTGCAAAATGGATACGCAATTCATGCATGTTACGCATTCTTATACCTTATCTCGCTCATGGCCACCTGACTACCAATTACAAACAGCTTGGATCCAGATGAGACGCCGAGAAACTCGATTTATCATCAGGATCCAAACTGTTTGACACTCGGTCAATATTTAAACAAAAGTTTTATCGAATCAGAAGTAGACAAAATTGCACCAAAACGGTGTTTAGCATACCATTGTTTACAACGGGACAAGGGTTAGTACTTAACCCTTTCACCGCCAATGTCGCAAAAATGCACCACGACAAATAGTGCAGTCCCGGATCAGGGACTTCACTTTTTGTCTCAAACTTTTTTTTTCCATATTTGAGCTTTATACCTTTGAATTTTGCATTTATTTATCTCATGTCCTGATTTTACCGAATGATTTAATCATTTAACAAAATTAGTTTGCAGACGACAATTAGAAATTTGGCTCCGAAAGGGTTAAAACTGTATTCTTACTTGAAATAGTGTTTTCAGTAACCATCTACTCCATGTAAACGCTTTTCACACATTTGCAAACAGAGTGGATCCAGATCAGGCAGCTCCTATTGGAGTCGACTGGTAAGTGACTGCTCTGTTTGCTATGGAATAATACACATTCGATTCTACAGTTTCTGCAACTGCTTAAATTTCTTTTGTTAATGTGTGCTATTACAAAAATACAATATCATTATTTCATTATTTTTACATGAATATTCATGGAGTAAATGGTTCAAGTAAGCATTTGAACGGCATAGAGAGAGAAAATGTGTCATTGGAATTTGCAGCCACGGTAGACCCCCCACTCAGTCGCTTGTACAGAGATGCAGCGTTTGGATAATACATGTATTGTTATATGCAGGGTTGAAATGTCAAAATCTGACAAACTGTGTAGACCCAAACCAGACGCCATGTCTGATCTGGGTCTATACTGCTTACAAATGACTAAAACCTTCCTCCCTGCTCGCCTTAGTTGTTCGTTGTATATTTTAGTTAGGTACATTCTGTCAATTGTTTTTTGTTTTACACCTTCTTGCTTTCATCAATGCCATTATGAGTGTCTTCCCCCGTCTTGATTGCTCTCCCTAAATTAAACCTTTCCCTCATATAAACGCTTTTTCACGCATCTGCAAACAGATTAGACCCAGATCAGACGGACCCTATACCGTCTGATCAGGGTCTGCTCTGTTTGCTAATGGGATTTAATAGATCTTCCACTTCCATATTTCATTATAACTATTTTATCCATGATTATTCAGCAGGTTTTGAAATTTGGAATAAATATAGAACATGGAAAGGTTTAATTAAACCTTACTCCACTGTGAAAAAACAAGTCTGATCGAAGTAAGATCTGATGCAATTTTAATTACAGTAAAACCCCTCTAATGCGACAACCAAAATGAGGTATAATTCTGGGCCTTAGAGGCAGGTGGTAGCTTAATGCAGAACGAAATACAGGAGCTTTCTGCATTACTTTCGTCCTGTATTAAGCAACCAACTGCTTTTAAAGACCTTATTATCTACTCGTTAAATGGTTGCTTTAGAGGGGGTTTACTTTAAGAGGTCGCTTTAGAGGGATTGTACTTCCGATTTTACCTTTTTACATGAACACCTTGATTGCTTTATTGAATAGATATTCAAGAGACCTTGGGTAAACGATAATCTTAGCACGATAATCTTAGCAAAGGAAATTTATTTTGCGCCTAAATGATTAAGATATTTAGTAACTGTTATACCGCAGTTCGCGACCTGGCTCGCTTTTGACTGAGCTCCAAAACGCTTGGATCCAGATGACATGCCGAGTTGCTCGGCGTCTCATCAAAATACAATCTGTTTGGCATTCGGCCAATAGTTGGTGGACAAAACCATGATCAAATCGGGAGTATTCACAATTGCACCAGATCCAAATTCAATCCTTCCTCTGTTTAATATTCATGAAAGGAATAATGGCATCGTGAATATTTATTAGCTAAATTTCATGATGGCATATATACGCGTGATGTTTTGAATCGAACAGAAACTGTATAATCAGATCTATATTATATCATACGCAAACAGAGCAGACCCTGATCAGACCCTATAGGAGCCGTCTGATCTGGGTCTACCCTGTTTGCAAAACCGTGAAAATGCGTTTATATGAAGGAAAGGGTTAGGAGAAGAAGACATTATTTGTTCACAGTGGGGTACAGGTTATTGAGTTAGATAAAGGGAGACAGTATATTGTTACGTTGTGATACTTTGACTGTGATACCATTGTGTCATTAAATGTTTTCTACTTGGACTTCCATGTTATTTATACATTTTATTAAATATTTTTGTATTTGATAATCAGTCGTGTTGTTTTCTACCATCCTATGATAATTATGAATGAACAGACATTTTACTGGCGGGATGTATGTTGCGTGCGCCGTATGTCCGTCCATCCGTCTGTCAGTTAAAGCGAATGTGCGTCCGTGCATCCTTCCATCGTTCCTCAATGCATCTGTATGTTTGTATGCGTGCGTCCAAGCGAGCGCGCATACGTTTGTGCATACGTATATGCGTTTGGTTTGGTTGGAAAGAGTGGAGGGAGCGTTAATATGATAATATCCTATCACTTTACTCTTTAAATGCTAAAGTCGTCGTCTACAAACTTATTCATTCTTTCTTCTTTGAACAAAAAAAAACACAATCTTGATGAGAGCCCGAGTTATTGTGCGTCTCAGCTAGACCAATTCTGTTTGCATACGTTACCAAACTATTCATGGATTGTATGAAACGACCTGATTGAAAAAAATACATAACCCATACACCAATAAGATGAATTAAACAGTACACGGCCCATGGCGTATTACAGCCTAGATGTCACGAACATTTAGTTGTTGATGTTTTTAAAAGGCCCATGACGCCAGGAATAAGACATATGGTTTTGACATTTTCATTAATCCTTTACTCCATAAATACGCCTTTTACCCCTTTTCAAACAAAGTAGACTCAGATCGTCTGATCTGAGTCTATTCTGTTTGCTTATGAAATAATATACATGTACATGATTATTCTACAATGTCTGACATGGCCTGATATTAATGTGCTTATGTTCCATTATTCCAGAATTCTGGATTCAAATTATGGAGGGAAAAATGGTATTTATTATTTGATTAAAGGTTACATATCTCGTCATCGCATTTGCTTTGTGTAATGTTTTACTGTATTTATCTGTAGCAAGCTATGTACAGTCCAGACGGGATTACCTCTGCAAACTGTTTGGATCTAGAAGAGACGCGGTATAACTCGACGTCTCATCATGATAAATATTCATGATGCCATAAGTTCTTATATGAATACTCAACAGGGAATTTGTTAAACTGGATGGTCATTCCACTTCAAATATGCATCATTCGAAGGATTAACACATTCCCTTATACTGTCGTCTTTTGACGCCTCTGGAAAAGTCACTTTTTGAAACCATTGTGATAAATAGAACAAATAAAACAGACCCTGATCAGACGGCTCCTATAGGAGCTGTCTAATCTGGGTCTTCTCTGTTTACAAACTACGTGAAAAGGCATTTATATAAGAGAAAGGGTTAAATAAGAGCTGGATAAATCGAGACAATATAAACCCGAAGAAGAGTCTACTATTTGGGTAACATTTCTGTCATTTTATTTATGCTTAATTCATAATAAAGTAAGTTTAAAAACAGAACTCAGGGAAAAAGGGAAATAATTCAGTACCGACCAAGTGTTACGATTTCTGTAGGCGACTCAATGTCTACTATTGGGGGAAATATTTCTACCAAGTTATCTAATTAAATAAGGAGCAATAACTTGGTGAAATAATACAATCTACGTTACATTATATTTGTGCAAACTGCACATCAATTATAATAAGCCATGCTAGTGTCACTTCAGAGAGGATAATGCAATCCAAGTTACCGCACTTTCAAGCACAACTAGTAGACATATATACCAATCATGGATCATGCAAGTATGAAGAAATTCGACATAATAATAAAGGAGGAGTAAGCCGGACATACAGACAGACAGACAGATATACGGACGGATTGACGGACGAAGCGCGACACAAATCAGTATGGATCCTGATTAGACAACGAATTACTCCCTTAAAAGGGACACAGGCAAACAGCGTAGATCCAAATCAGAGTGCTCCTGAAGGAGCCTCCTGATCAGGGTCTGCACTGGTTGCTGAAGCCATCGACTTCAGTGGCTTATACCATATTTGTTTGCTGGCTGTGTCCCCTCAACATGAAAATGGATGAGTCCCAAATAAGACCTGGACGAGTTTTCTTTTAATAATACGGGAATAAATGGATTAACCGAAGAGCGTTGATACCCATCTGTGGTACTCTTAACTTACAACGACCTGGTAAATATGCTTAACTATTTACTCCATGAATATTCATGCAAGATAATTGTAATGTTTTTTATGAATATCAATTGGCGTAATATTTACAATGGCATATGAACAAAATCGGATTTGAACCTGATTATAATTCCATAAGCATACACAACAGGTCCTGGTCTGTGTCTACTATGTTTGCAAACATGTAATGATGTATTATATCTATGCAGTAAATGGTCAACTATTTCACCACCAATAGCGAATTTGTGATGACATTTACAGAAAGTTTGAAGCCAGATTCCATGCTTATAAAACTTTTAGTTGAGTCTGAGTTCCTTCTCAAGTTTTTGATTGGTCAGATTTGAGCCAAGGCTCAAATCTGACCAATCAAAAGCTTGAGAACGAACTCAGACTCAACTAAAAAGCTTTATAAGGATGGACCCAGAGGACACTGGGTGTCTCCTCTGGGTCAAAACTGTTTGATGCTGTGATTGTGATTTTGAAATAAAAGGTAAGACGTTTCAACGATCAACAATTGAATCAGACGGCAAATTATTGCAGACGGACAATATGTTGCAGCGACAGAATTAACTCTTTACTTGAAAGAGATGCCTTTTGAAGCCTTTGCAAACAGAACAGACACAGACCAGACAGTGCCTTATTAGCCGTCTGATCAAGGTCTGCTCTGCTTGCTTATGGAACTACGTAGCTCTGATTCTACAGGGTCTGGCATGGCCAATGTAAATGCATGACCAATATCTAGCATTATAACACTCAGCCAACGAATGTTAATCGTACATAAGAACCTGTCTTAAGTTATAGGTCTGTACGGCAGGTGGTAGCTTAATGCAGGTCAAAAGTATTGCAGAAAGCTGCTAGAGAAGCTGTCTACATTACTTTTGCCCTGCATTAGGCAACAATAAATGAATGGCCGCTTAAGGCAGATTCTACTGTATATGAATATTTGTCAGATAAATGACTAAATTGCACTGCACGCCTGTTGTGCATGTTTCTATAATATCAACGATTGATCATCTGTATACAGTAGGACCTGTCTTAAGCGGTCATTCATTTTTTGAATACAGGAGTCTTAAAAACAGATGGTTGCTTAATGCAGGACAAAAGTAATACAGTAAGCTCCTATAGGAGCTTTCTGTATTATTTTTACCTGCATTAAGCTGCCACCTGCCTTACATACCAATAAGTATACCTCTTTTTGATGACCGCTTAAGACAAAGTCTGCTGTAATCGTCCTCATTAATATCCAAAATATTATCTCCGTGCACAATGTAACTACTGAACCAAAATAATGATTATTTATCTACAGTATAATGTGACAAGATTTGGTTGGTGATCAATATGATGACAAACAATGATTGAATTTTGAATTTAAAGTGTGTTTATTTTCTTTATAAAGCATTACAGATTTATAAGTTTCCGATAAAGGTTTGAAGTTTGTGATGATATTTTGTTGTCAAATGGGTTTAGAACGCTTAGCCCATGATATTTTATAGTTTTATATTTATTTATTTGCAATTACGCGTATTTTCAGCGACAATTTTGAACATTTTAAATTCATAGTACGATATACCTGTCTGTATTGCATTGTTAAAGATCCATTGTTCTGCGTAACAAAAACATACACATACGTGCCCAGCTGTATTTAGCCCAGTATTTCATAGATATGCCTCTATAACTCCATTGCAAACAGAGTAGATCCACAGGAGCTGTCTGATCAGAATCTGCTCCGTTTGTTTATAAAATGATAAGTATCTGATTCTACAGTGTCTGCTAAGACCATCATTTCGTGTGCTCATTTGAAAGTATAAAACATTGATCAAATTCATGTTCATGAATATTCATCAGGTAAAGAGTTAAATCCTGAAACATGCGGAAATACCACACGATGTTCTATAATTTTCATATTCTGCTGTATATTAATGAACAAAGTAGCTATGAATGTGGAACACTAGCCATTATAGAAACTAAAGAAACATATCTATCAAATTCCATTAACAAACAGAGCAGACCCTGAACAGACGGCCCATATCGGAGCGGTCTGTTCTGTTTGCAGGTGCGTGAAAAGGCGTTTACATAAAGGACAGGGTAACCCCGTTCAGTCCTGGTGGCGAATTTGTGATTACATTTTGCGAACAGTTCTGATCCAGATAAAACACCTGGGAGCTCGGCGTCTTATAAGGATCCAGCTGTTTGACATCCTGATAGTGTTTCTGTTCAGAAATTGAAGAAATAATGCCGTTTTAGTATAAATGTATGCAATGGGTTAACAGTCCAATCTCCAATTCCAATAGAATCTCTTACGGGCGATCATGAAGGAATATTATGAAACAACTGGTAGCTTAACCCTTCGCTTGCTATTCACGTCAATATACCTACCTGTAAATAGTGCAGATCCAGATGAGACAGCTCCTGTAGGAGCTGTCTCATCAGGGTCTGCACTATTTACAAGTTGATTGTGCAACCAGTGCACTCCACAGCAGTGATTGCACGTGTACACAGTGCAGATATATGTACATGTAATTATACAACAGGGCTCGGGTAAAGAAGGAGAAATGTATTTTAAAATTCAGAAAGCGAAGGGTTAATGCATAATGAAAATGATGCAGTAAGTCATCATAACAGAACCTGCCTTGAGCGGCCATTCATGTCTTGAACATACGAGTCTTAAAAGCAGGAGTTGCTTACTGCAGGTCAAAAGTAATACAGTAAGCTCCTATAGGAGCTTTCTGTATTACGTTTGACTTGCATTAAGCTACCAACTGCTTTACAGACCCATAATTAAACCTCTTGTTAATGACCGCTTAAGACAAGTTCTACAGAATTTTAAGCGGTCGCTATAGAGAGGATTATTGCGCATGTCAGTGTCATCATTTTCGTCTGCTGGACACATTTTCGTCTGCTTCAAGTTTGAGAGATGGCGATTGTTCAATTCCTCGGCGCCAATGTCGCCGGTTGCCACCATTGAAAACAGTGCAGTCCCAGGTCATATGCCGCCTTTTCAAGGCGGCATCTGACCTGGGACTTCACTGTTTTCTGTATTATTTTAGCCCAAGCATACAGGTTTTTAAAAACAAATGTTTTACTAATATACCTTTATTATTTAGTTTATAATTATATTTAATATGAACTTATTATTGCAGACGACACTTTTAAATTTGGCGCCAAAAGAGTATATAAACTGAGTTTCAAATTATTTGGGTTCTGATGACACGCCGATGTAATTCGGTATCTCATCTGGAGCCAAACCATTGCATATGTTACCACTTACCCGTATGCATGGCACTGGATGGGTTAAATATGGTGGGAATATTTGGCTGATGTCATTATCAAACATGAATCTAAATGGGCTAATAGCCCAGGGATTTCTGAACCTTAAGAACAATGACTGTAATATAATATTATTTAATAGATAAATATATGTATGTAACTGAAACTCTTGTCTATAAAGACGTGTGTCTTAAATTTGGATAGATTTGTGATTGCGTATTATTGCAACGATATTGTTGTTTGTTCAATTGCTTCGTGAATATTCATTTGTGAAATAATGAAATGATAAATAGTAATTAGATGGTTTTATAATGGTACATGCACAGAGGATGGTTTGGCTGTGACAGAGACTGTGAATTTATACTATTCATAAGCAAACAGAGCATACGCTGATTAGACAATTCATTTGAGAGCCGTCTGATCTGGTTCTACTCTGTTTACAATCGTGTTACACGCGTATGATATATATTGAGTAAAGGGTTAAAAACGTGTCTTACTAATTTAAAATGGAATGGATCGGTTACAATAGAACTTAAACAGCCGTTTGCTTTTTGGGTGCGTGTTTTATAAGGAATATAGACGTATGCATAAAATGAAGTGACCGTGTGAACTGCACGTAAACTGTAAACTGTAAAATATATTGTGACCAAAACCATATTGCACATGGGAACAGACAGTGAACACTACGCTGAGAAGGACTTGATGTTAATTGGCTATACCGTCTATTTATGACAATAGTTTATAGTCATAAAGAAGCATGGCTAATTTCACGTAAGTATGAAATAAATCCTGGAACAAGCTGTTACACAATCTCTCTTGATCAATACACCTCGCGATCACTGTTATTGCAGCTGTATGTCTGTGTCTGACTGTGCCTGTCTGTCTGTTTGTCTATCTGTATGTCTGTCTCTGTCTCTCTGTCTGTTCTCTGTCTCTGTCTCTCTGTCTC